>JARK01001378.1:492195-525518 GCA_000688135.1 Ancylostoma ceylanicum
ACGGCGGAGACCCCAATTTTCTTCCCACGCCCCCCCCCCCCCCCCGCTCCCGCCCACTTTCTGAGTTTGCCATTGGTAGAAAGTAAAATGTTAAGGTTATACATGTAGGTTTTCTAGGTGGAAAATAACCTTTTTTTCAAATGCCATAAATTCAAATTTACGTGTTTCTCCAATGTTTACCTCTTTATTTACTCACTGCCCCAAAAAGTTGAAGTGCCTCACATTACAGAAAAATCGTGAACACGGCTAAATACGTACGTAACAGAAGTCACAGGCCTACAATTTGGCTTATCACTTAGCGTACCCGGGTTGGGTTACCATAGGCCTTAAGCTTGTTGAAAACGATTTTTAGGTTTCCATAACTTTCTAGCGATTACTCATTGCTGTACGGGTAGAGGCAAAATCTCATAGCAGCTCCACCCCGCACCTTCCCACTTGTTGATGAAATCAAAACGGATCAGCGATTTTGAAGCGGCGGCGGTCACCGAGGTGAGACGCGCCAAAAATCGCACGCCATCGATAATCATAACCCTAAACCCGCTTCTCAGCGCGAACCTCGTAGGTACATACATGACGTCGTCACAGCACCGGTTCGTCTACGTGCACGAACCGCACGTGAATGTCGTGCTGTTCTCAGCCACCCACAAAAACGCATCATTGCAATTGGCGCAGATAGTACACTTATCCGCCGGAACGCTGATCCCAACTGGTTCTGAAGATGTGATTTTGTGTGATTTGGCTGAGAAAGGGCTGGTCCGGTCGCCATACGCAACCCACATGTGGCTGGTATTTCGTTCTTATGTATGAAGTGCCATCGAAGTTAGATGTTTTGGAGATTGGGAATTTGCTAAGATTCACAAGGATTAGCTTCTAAGGAGAGAAGGGCAGGCAAAAAGGCGCTAAGGCTTTAAAGTGGAACGTCTCTGGAGTATATAAAGCCGACATTTAGGTGGTAGTGAAGTGTAAGGATTTGGCGAAATCCTTGAGGGCAAGAATTTCGCCGAATCAAGAATTTTGCCCTCAAGGATTTCGCCAAATCCTTGCACTTCCCTTAATGCTAGTGCTTTATCAGAGCGTTATGGTCATACATATAGCAACCCTCAGGGCATGGAATAACAATGATTTTCGAAATAGGTGATGAACAAAACTCCTGGAATACAAAGTGAGGCACCAATTTTTCAAACTTCGCAAATAATTCGCTCGGATAGTCTTTAACTCTTTATTCTGAGAGCATTTTCAAATATTTATTTTCAATTACCTCGTGATTTCTTTTGTTTTTTGGCTTTCAGCTATTTGTCTTTTTTTTTTGCTCTTTTTCGGCTCCCCTCCCCCTGCTACAGTCGTCGTATATGGTTGTAAATTTTTTTCAAAGAAAAATTAAAAGAAAATAGCAGACAATATTTTCTCATATTTTTCTGGAACAGTACGGAACGAAATGTTTGTAAGATCGACAAGGAAAGACTTTCATGATGTCTTTCATCCACTGACTATGGAAAAAGGCTGCAGTGGCGCTGGGAAGTGGCTCTCACTGCCTCATTTCTCTTCATGAATACAGTGCAAGTTTTCCCATAGTATAAAATAGACAAAGATGAAATTCCACACATTCTTTCCCGACCTCAGCCTTTTGCACCTCGCGTGAGGCGTGAAATGCTTGCACAATGGATGTCACCGGTGACACAGCGGATGGTTCCAGAAAGAATTCATGGAAAAGGGAAAAATGGTGTCTCAGCTCTTTTTCAATCCACTGTTAGAATCATAATTTTCTAAAGGATCCTCTCCAGTGAAAAAACTTTAAAAAATCCAGAATTAGTTTTATAGTATTTGTGGATGATCAACCTGTAGATCTTTTCTGGTTTTTCTTTTTCTGGACGCTTTTTCTCTAGAGACAGCCCTTCTCTTGTAAGCTGCCCCCTCTCGAGAGAAAAAAAAAAGCGTCTGTGTCCTCCGAATAATACCAACATCTGTAAACGGATGCCGTCAACTTCAATATTCTTTTTGGCTACCTTAAGACAGACTAATATTATTGTAAAGACACCTAAGGACACGGCGTTAAGTACAAAAAGAAAACAAAAAAAGGAAAAGTGTTTTGAAAACCTGGGATAAATTGAAGAAGAAAGGGGAGAGGAGATTGTACGGAGGTACGGTATAGTGTTTAATTCAATGGAAGAGAAAGCAGGATAGCTTAATTAAGGACAAAAGTGTGGAATTCAATTCATTCAGAGAGTCTCTGCGCTATCAGCATGGATTAACTCGAATTGCTACCTGGGCCCGTAGCCCCGGGATCAGGGGTTTGCGGAATTTTCCGTTTTCCGTTCTACGCTTTCCATTTTCCGGCCATTCTGGGAATTCCGTTTTCCCTTTTACGTTATACGGGTTTTGAAATTTCACTACCGCACATCCCTGAACGAGATGCTTTGAGGAAAAAGCAGTGAAGGAAAAGCAAGAAAACTAGTTGCAGTAGAAGACACAGGGACTTGTTTGAGGACCTAATATAATTTTCAAAAAACCAGTAAAGGCGTGCTGTGACATGATAAAGTGCAGATTCTCTAAATTTGTTTGAATTGACGAGGATACTTCTGTTTTCCCTTTTTTCCTCGTCTTCTTTGGAATCAGAGATGAGTTGGCCAAAATAAAATGACTTTTGGGAGCTCCGGCACATTCTTGAATTTTACTACCTGAGCAGCTGACTCCTTTTTAGAATTAATTACGTGAGGGAAACGGAAATCCACCGAAATCTTTGTCAAAAAAAAAACTATTTACGAAATTTGCTTTTTTTACAGTTTTCTTGCCAACGTGTTGAGAGATAATACTCCTTGTGAGAGACGCAGAGAAACGCTTCCTTGAAGCCGTCAATTTTTTCTCAACGACGTCTCGGCAATGAAACCACCGACGGACCGGCTCGGTGATCGCTATCGTCGTCGTGTGCCCGGTGATTTCCAGTCGCGTACGATGTCGGTGGGGCGGGGCGACCGTCCGAAGACGTCACCCCCGTTTAAGACGTCCTCCTCCAATCGGACCGTCAGTGTCAACAGTCAACGCCTCGATGGGCTCTGCACGTCTGGCTGCATACTCGGCCATTGGCCTATCGTCTGTGTGCGTCATTGTGACCGTATTCTATTTGCCGGTGTTCTTGTCGAAAATCCAGGCTATTCAGCACAGATTGGCGAAGAATGTGGACGAGTTTAACGTTATGCAGGTGAGTTTTGACTGAGGAAATCAAGTGGTGAAGTATCCTGGCCCGGCTGAGCACCTTTTGGATGAATTTTGAAGATCTGGATAAAAAGGCGGGCAAACCCTCTAACTAGGGATGTAGGCATGACGAAGTACAATGTCCATATCCACATTAAATTCAATATGTGCATTCATAGTGATATTGTGAGCAGAGAGAAATGTATCGAGCCTGAAGGGCGAAGAAAGTTTTTGAGTGAACCAATCACAGAACTTCCGCATCCCCGCTTTCCCTCATAACGTCCCACACTCTTAATCTGACGTGGAGCGCTGCACTATTGACGAATTGTTCCCTTTTCTTTTCCATTTTACTGACCTATTAGGACAAATGTATCCACCACGTTGGGATAGCTAAAATTTGTGGGTTTAGGCGGGATCTACCTTAACTAACAGTTTTTGAGCATTTTCGCGAAGTCCTCCAAAATTTTTGGTAAGGCCAGGAAGTGTGTAGTGGAATTAAAGCAGACGGACTGTTTTCTCTACTATAAAAAATTCGCGACAACTGTTCCTGGTTCACACGGTCAACTATCACAATACCATTTTGTCAGTTTGTTTTCCGGACAGAATTCGAGCTGCGTGGATTTATCCTTCAGTAGTAGAAGCAGCTTTTCCACTGCGAACTCTCTTATCCTATTCTATACGCTGTCAGAAAAAGTGGGCGTGGCCTAAGTCGCACTTTACCATCGGACAGGATTAAGCGGAATTGCGACGATATAAAAACGAGCATATGAGTACATAGTAAAGTAATAACACTTAAGTAAACTATTAAGGGATTCTACGACCTAATTTCATGCTCACAACGCTTGTAGGAAGACTCGTCCCCTATTGAAAGCCTGAAAGGGGATCCCAGGACCTGAGTTGGACCCAAAAACTTACTTTAATGGGGAGCGACTTACAAAATTCATACGTTTAAAGAAATGACATACAATAATTGGCGTAAGTATTCAAAGGAGATATACCCTAAACAGAGGCGAATTGGCAACCTCGTCAAGCGCGACTTTGGCCTCGCCCCTTTTGGTTGTTTTCTGTTTTCTTACCATAATAAAAGCGATATAAAGGAAAAATTAGCTTTATACCTGCAACAAAGTGAGATAAGAATTGGTCTGGTATGATTTTAAGGAATACTTGTATTTAAGTCTCCGAAGTGCGGCTTAATGCCGTCCGTCAGTGGAGTGCGACGCAAACCACGCCCACTTTCTCCATTCCTCACCACCCAATTTTCATAGCATCATATAAAAAGCTGGCACAAAGAGTCGAACACGAGAGTTGATTTACTATTACCTGTTGAAGACGGAGATATGGAGTGATCTGCAGCTGGCACGAAGCGAGGCACCAACCCATAAAGTGACCAAACGTCTGGCCCACGGAGAGTGTGGTACGTTAACTGACGTTATGTACATCTGACAACTGTCACAAAATCGGAACATTCCGCTTTAGTATGTAGCTATGAGAACAACTGTCCGCCTGGTGCAAAAGGTCGACCTGGCATTGATGGCATGGATGGCACTCCTGGACAACCTGGTGAGCAGGGCGAGCCCGGTCTTGCTGGACTCGTACCGCAGGTGCAAGTGAGCGCGAGCGGTTGTCGTGTCTGCCCACATGGACCGAGGGGACCAACAGGTGTGTTCGCCATCTGGATTACTTTATAACGAACTATAGATAATACCACAATTATCAGGATACCCCGGACAACCCGGACCGCAAGGACTGCCTGGTGTCGTCGGTCCACCTGGAAAAGATGGTCGTCCTGGAGCCGACGGCGTATCTGGACCACCAGGAGTCATTGGCGAGCAAGGAAATCCTGGCAAAGAAGGCGAGCCTGGACTGCCAGGAGCTGTTGGCATTCGTGGAGAAAAGGGACCTATGGGTCCGCCTGGTCTCACGGGATTGGTCGGTCCCAGAGGATATCCAGGAAACACCGGTCCACCTGGTCAACCTGGACCAATGGGACCTATGGGAGATCCTGGACCTCTAGGAAACCCAGGTTAGTGCTGCCGACTTTATTCAGAGAAATGCCATGGCTGAGAAGTACGTACGTAGTGTTAATGGAATCTCATGCACACTTCTTTAGGATCTCCTGGATTCTCTGGTGGTTCCGGAAATTACGGAGAGCCTGGATTGCCTGGAGAGGATGCTGGCTACTGCCGCTGTCCTGCTAGAACTCCGAGTGGCAAGAGGGGAGCGTAATCACATGACATGTATGTACTGTACCAATAAAATTTCTATGTGCTCTTTCCCTTGAACTCGTCAGGGACGCGTCGGAGATCATGATTAAATGATCGAGCAATGAAGGCGTAATCATACATATCTGTTGAATGTCGCTCTTGCTCTAAAATTCTTCACAACAATGCAGTTTTCAAGCAACACCAGTGATGTAGTACCTTAAGAAATCCGGCAAAAATAAGAAGGAACGTAATTTCTGCTTAGGAATTGGAGGGTGATCTATGATATCACAGAATAAGAAGAACCATTCTTGAACAAGGACGATGAAAACGAGTAGAAAATGGAAGAAGTTTGGGTGTGGGGTCACCACCGTTGATTGTGTCTACTTACAAGGGGAGTGCAAGAGGCGAGGCTGGCAGATCGGAATGAAACCTATCTGGCTTGAATCCTTTCTTGACAAGGTACTCCATCATATATTTCATTTTTGCCCAATGCGTTAAAAAACAGATATGGCCGAGTGGGGAAGGTGCTGAACTGTAGGCGAGGGTCGAGGGTTCGGATCCCGTCATGTGCATCCGTTTTGCATTTTTGTTTTTATTCCTTCTTTATTGTTGAAATTAACTTCAAATGATTAGGACATAAAACCTATCTATATTGACAAGATTTTGAGTTGTAGAGGACTATCACTAATCAGAACCCAGCCGAACACACAACCACTTGCAGTAGACCACGTTGCGAGTTTTCGTTACATTATCACTTCTCCGGGTTATAACTCAAACTTTTCCCACTCGCATCATAATGTTCGGACCCTCACGCGTTGTGGCCCTTCTGTTGGCTAGGTTCGGTCCTGGTGATGGCAGCTGTGCAACTCGTGATGAGCGGAAGACACTTAATATAGTGTAGTTATTCTTGGCTGGTACATCAATAATGATAGGTTCCATGTTCTGATCTTTTAAATTTCATTTCAACAACATAGAAGGAATGAAAACCAAAAATGCAAAGAGGTAGCACATGACGGGATTCAAACCTTCGACCCTCTGCCTGATAGTCCAGCATCCTCACCACTCGACCACCCTGTCGCTGCCGTACGTGTGCTGCATTGCATATAGCAGGGTGGTGGGACATCTGTTTTTTAGCTCTCTGGGCAAAAATGAAATATATGCTGGAGGACCTTCTCCAGCAAGGATTCAAGCCAGACAGGTTTCATTCCGATCTGCCAGCCTCGCCTCTTGCACTTCCCTTGTTAGCCTTTCTACCTGATGTACGGTGGGGTCGCTTGCCCAGTACTAATTGCCTCACGCCGCCTCACGCCGCTTCACGCAAAGCCGATCTTCAGGTAAAAATAGGGTTAACTGATTCGAAAAGTCGTAATTCGCCATGATATTTCCGTGTAAGGTCTGGTTTTGCCTAGTATTACAACAAAGTAAAATCCGCCCTCATGCTCTCACTTCAATTTTCAAATAAAATTTTAAAAATTGCAATTTCGTGGACACGCATTCTCCAAGTGCGAGATCATTTGGTAAAATTTCGTAAAGGGTTGTAGTGTATACTTTACTCTGTGGTAGAATCTTCTAGAAGTGCCCATTATTACTTCATGTGTCAACCAGTACACAACGTCAACATTGTCATGACAAGAAATTTTAGCCCAGCGCTCACATGATTTGGGATAATTTTCTTTTCGACGCCGTGAATATTTCTTCTAACACGGTAGTACACATCAAGAAGTATTCTTGGCTTCGAAAAAAAAATTATCACAGATCATGTGAGCGCTGGGCTAGAATTTCTTGTCACGACAATGTTGCCGTTGTGTACTGGTTGATACATGAAGTAATAATGGGCACTTCTAGAAGATTATACCACAGTATAAAGTATACACTACAATCCTTCACCAAATTTTACCAAATGATCTCGCACTTGGAGAATGCGTGTCCACGAAATTGCAATTTTCAAAACCCTGTTGAAAATCGAAGTGATGATTAGGATTCGTGGATTTTTCAAGATGTAATCCATCTTTCAAGGCGATAGGACATATGTATGCCAGTAATCTATTGGAATCGGGGAAATTTGTCAAATTAGAGCAGATTCCACTTATTTTACGTGTTTTTGTTTCGGAAATAAGTTTTTGAAACAAATACAAGAAAAATAAGCGGAATCTGCCCGAATTTTTCACCTGATTAATGCAAAATCTAGCCGCAATCTACTATGCGGAGTTATATGATGACGCACAAAGACATCGGATTTGGAAACACAAAAAAAGAAGTATTTATTTTCATTTTGCCTAAGTTCATGGGCCGTAACACTTGGCGATTGTACTTGGTTATGAGCCTATGCTCATGCTCGGATATCTGTTCATTTACTTGTCTATTTTTTTGTTTGTTTATTTATTTATTCGCTTATTTGTTTTTTTTTCATTTATTTATTTATTTATTTATTTATTTATTTATTTATTTATTTATTTATTTATTTATTTATTTATTTATTTATTACGCCATATACATACGTATGCAGGTGAGCCAACGCTGGAGCAGTGCTGTAGAACTGCAAAACTAGACAAGAACAATGTAAAGAAAGAAATGGGGAGGAGACATCGTTATAGAGAAAAAAAAACTAGCATCGTCAACATTTTGGCGTTGTGAATTAGTCTGGCATGATCTTGATACTATCTAAGCATTTTTCCACACGTCTTATCACCTCGTGCGATTCACTTACAAACCAATTGCAATCCGCCGCTCTAACCATTAAGTCATCCGGGATGCTTTTTGTGCGGGTGAGATGAGTGCGGGGGTCGTACAGGTAGACAGCATAGTATTTGCAAAACTCTGGCACCGGACAGGATCCGAACCCTTGATCACCAGAACGGCGAACAACCGCTCCATCCACTATGCTGCACCTAGACGGCTTAGCAGTTCGCGCGATCCACTCACAAAGCAACCAAGATTTATTGAAATATTTGATGACAGCCGCTCAAAATTAAAGATGATTTGAAGCAGGCACCTGAATCGCACTGCTCTGAGCCTCAAGGTGCTTTCCGTGCTTTTTTTTTTCAAAATTACTCATTCTCGAAGAAGTTATGTGAGAATGCCTCAAATCCCGCGAATAAAGCTAACTCTGCGAAAATTTTCAGATTCTAAGACAGCGACTGTACATACATCATAGCACAGGGAGAACGCACTGAAAGTAACTCTTAGGAAAAAAGGAGTCAAAATCAAAGTTTAGTCGGGGTAAGAACTTGTGTAGTAGCATCAGGCCAGAAAAGCCAGATACTAGCAAAAGTCAGAAAAGCTTACTATTCGTGTAGATTTCATCACTTTTCCTGGAATGGAGGCTCGTTTTGGACCAAGGAGCGTTCTAAGACACATGCGGGCAGCATTTCTCTCATTTCTGTAAGATTCTTGACCAGTGATCGGCGTTCGAAGTGTGTAATAGAATTTCTACACGAATCAAATGTGTGCACACTGACCCATAGACGACCGCACCCTTTTCGGAGGCTTCCACGAATTCTCAAATCCCGGATACCTCGTGGCGCACAGGTGAGCGATTGGTACAATAGTTTAATGCAGACGGTTGCCTTCGGTTTAACACATGCTGAAACTCTTCTGTAGACGATGAGACGTTTGTGAGGGTGGATTACATTTGTTCTCTACTTCCCAGGCTCTGACGAAGGCGAGTAAGCTGAAACATTAGCAGAGTGAAGTGCTATATCAATCTATGCATGAACGAGAAGCTGTCCATCATGCCAAGATTCATTGAACGTCAAACGTGGACGTGAAAACATTATTTTGGCTTACTGTGTGTATGTATGCTAATTCTTGTTGACATTTTTAGAGATCGTATTGTGATTTAGGTCTTTAGGCCTTTTTTGCCTCTATCTCGGGTTTATGATCCAAAATGGTGAGTCACAAAAAAGCGTTCCTCTCGTGCCTTCACATCTATGCCTTTCAGCTGACTTCAGCAAATCTTCTTCTTCTTTCGAGTGATGTAATGGATTTTTGTTTGTTGAAGAAGGAATCAGTAACATTGACTGCAAGAACTAGAAATATCAAATGGTGCATCTTGAATTAATCTCCATGTACATACTTTGGTCTTTGAAACGTTTTATATTTGAAGAGGTTTTTTTTAATATTTACTTTTGTGCCAACTATGTTAATAAGTGGATTTTACTTCGGTGGCCCGACGTTTCGACGGCAACGTCTTCTTCAGAGGCCTGAAAGTATTTCAACGCTGAATTCGTGTTCTGGTCCGCCAAACGCCTTATCCCAACCCAGTTAACCTACTGACATTGTCCCAAGGACATTTTGATATCACCAAACAGAGAAGTACAACGTACCAAAAAGTCCAACGATGTAGTTGTTGTCGTCCACACTCTTTGGTGACTGTCACTGGGAAAGTGAGTGCATTCATGACCCCTAGATGGTGATTGGGGTCTAGATGGAGTGATCTACGGCTCACAGAGAGGGTGTAGACGATTTATTGCCCTACCTCAAACTTGGGTAATTAAACCCCTAAAAAGAAGCAAAGCAACGAGACACAAAATCATGAAATGAAAACAAAAGAAAACAGAAAAACTGAGCTTATGGTAGAGGCATCTACTTATATGGCGGTAGCTGAAGTGTAAAGTGCGTTGGCATCCGATAAAGAGCAAGATAGCCTCGATCTTCTCACATCAAACTCAGCTGATCAAGTTGAAATCATCAGATCGTGACGTCATTGGAATCGATCTCTATAAGATCCATATGTATGAGGTAGGATTTCATTAGTAATCGACAAGCACTCGTTTCGGTGCAGATCGTAGCGTAATTATGCATTAACCTAATAGTACTGGTGTGGAATATCCTACATTTGCTACTGAATACCTATTTGACCCGACGCATTCTGGTGAAAGTTCGCAGCTTCATCAAGATAACAATAGTACATATGTAGTGAACCTATCGCTAAGTAGAGATGTCCAGGCGCCTGACTTTAAATTTGAATTATAACCAAAGGTTAGAGGTTGATGTCACATGCGTTAGGCAGGGCCTCAGTCAGATATTTCTTGCTAAATATCGTCGCTAGTGCTCGATGATCCACTGCGCGTTCGCTGCATCCTCTTCCTACTTTTTCATGCCCCACCTAATTCCGTGCATGGTTTTATAGACTTTTCCCTCAACGTTCTAGCTGAAAGAGGCATTAGCACCTAAAATAAACCACGCTGTAAAGCATGCGCATTTCCAGCGCCCACCGAACGACCATCGCCATCGGGGAGAAGTGAGAAGGCGTTTCGGGCAATTGGCGTCTTTTTCTCGCCCTCACGATAAAACCACGTACACAAACGAGGGACTAGATATCCTTCTATGCACTTGTCGCGTTAATTTCCAGTCTCAGTAAGTGGAGGGGCGGGGCGAACGCCTGAAGACGTTACCCGTTTAAGACGTCCGCAAGTCGGGCCGGAGTCAGTGTCAGCCAGCAGCCCGCTGCCAGCCAGCACCCGATGAGTTCCGCACGTTTGGCTGCCTACTCGGCCATCGGGCTGTCTTCAGTCTGTGTCGTGGCCACGCTGTTCTATCTGCCAGTGTTTGTCACGAAAATCCGCGACATCCAGCATCGACTGGCTAGAAATGTGGACGAGTTCAACGTTATGCAGGTGATTTTCGATAAATTTTACTGCTGCTGTGTGAGAATTTTTGAGCCGTAGTACTGCTTTGTGAGCCTGCATTAGTTGAGGGCATGCCTTGATCTTATATAATTTTTCCAAAGGGACCTTGGTATCGTCCTCGAAATGGCACTCCTGATAGAATTTTCCAGAAAATTTCTCATTTTTAACCCTCAAAATATTTCCCATAGTTGCTGTCCTACGAACTCCATTTTTTGAGCTTGTCTACCTGAACCTGGCTAACTTTATGTAGCTCATTTAACTCATCTCTTGTTGCTGCAGATATGATGCCATTAAAAAGGTAACTTTTTCCCGAAGTTTCTTAAATTTTGCATTCATAGTGAACCAGGTATGTATTTTTTTGAAAGGAGTTCAAAGAAAACTATGTATCTGACTATATCAGAAATCGCTTAATTAATTGCCTTTTTGGAAAAAAAGACGGTGGGCGATGATGATATCAGTGAAAGTACCTTCGCATAGTAAAATGTCTCTGCTTCGTATCTTATGAAAAAAATCGGGAGCTAACAGCCTCAAATCTTTCATTTTTCTCTCTATCTTCTCAATTTCGCTCTACTACATACCTTTTGAGGTTCACTGAGATTACCCAGGGTAAACGCGTCAAGTCGTTTCAAGTTTACCCATCATCAACAGGGACGTCATCACATTCACCCGGGGTAATCTCAACTACGTATCCAGACCTTGTACTGGCACACCGACTCGCAAAATTAGTTTTTGCGTCCCAAAAATGTTTAGTTGGTCAATTTCCTGTTAAAAGAAACAATGGCGGTAATACAATGAATTTTTATTATTTCTTCATTACTTATGGTATTACATAGTTGCACAGGAATCAGAGGAAAACAATATGGAAAAAGGGGTGTAGCTCGTTATACCTGGAAAAGGTGGCGTGGCCGAGATTTGCGATTGGATAGTGGCGTGAATTGACCAATGGCGGAGCTTGGCCATGCCGCCCTCTCCAGCTAAAACGCTCCAGATCCGAGAAAAAGGCTGTTGGTAAAAACGGCATTCTATCTCTTTTGAGACTTACTGTCATGTGGTCCTGCCGGGATAATTCCATTGGACCTTCGCTGAAATTCAGCAATATCTACAAAGAAAAATTACAAGTGATAAAATTTTTATTATATTTATTAATAGTAAAATATTTGATTCGCAAAGGTTTCGCAAAAATCCGGATATTTATCCAGTAATCCATGAAAGTACGAAATAGAACTCCCTACTGGTGCTCTGTGCAGGTAAACAGTCTCGCATTCAACACACATGCCTTAACTTAGGATTTTACCACTAGGTAAAGGAAAGTAGTTAGAGACTTCGACATATAATTTTTTGCCTTGGGAGCTTCTTTCAGTGAAATGACTAGGCTAGGATTAGGATGACATGCGTAGCCTAGGAATAAGGGACTAACCTGAAAAAAATATGCCCTGTACATGCTGAAGAGCCACCTGACACACGTAATATCCGTCAGTTTAATGGATTTCAGCCACTCCACATGAACCACTTGTCACCACCACGAAACCAGACAGATCCAGAATTGTACCCAAAAACCTCGTTGCCCCGTATATGCACGTAGTGCAAGGCGAAATGGCGTCAAGTACGACAAACCACCGCTACAAGTGGATTACCAGCGAAAAAACAGCGTCGTCATAGTGCTTATGTTCAATTATGTCAACGCATGCGCTAAGATGACGAGACGCCTCGTCCACTTAAAATTCCGCGCATCTTGGGATAGCACTTGTTACGGCTAGGAAAAACCGCGCGACGAGATGGGAAAAAGTGTCCAATCCGTCGCTGTGCAGCGAGAATCCACAAGATTTCCTATTTAGGCAGAGATATGGGGCGATCTGCAGTTGGCCCGTAATGAGCAACCGCTTCGAAAGGTGACAAAACGAGAGATCGACGAGGAGTGCGGTAATGTTATGGCATTTTTCTGGACAACTGTCACAAAGGCTATATTGCTGAAGATCTGTTTCAGTGTGCAGCTACGAAAACCACTGTCCACCTGGCGAAAAAGGTCGGCCAGGTCTGAATGGAATCGACGGCATACCGGGGCTTCCTGGTGAGCCTGGTGAGCCGGGTGCCCCTGGAACTGTGCCCAACGTGCAAATGAGTCCCAGCGGCTGTCGTCAGTGCCCTCCTGGCCCAGCGGGACCTCCAGGTATGTCCCAATTCGAAACAAATTAGCACGAGGCCACTGTAAATTTGTTGTGTTTCCCAGGATACGTCGGTCTACCCGGACCCCAAGGACCAGCGGGCGTCCCCGGAGCTCCCGGCAGCAGTGGACGACCAGGAAGCGACGGACTGCCCGGCCCACAAGGACCCATGGGCCCAACGGGAGAACCCGGAAACGAAGGCGAGCAGGGACCACCCGGAAGCAACGGAATCCGCGGCGAGAAGGGCCCCAGTGGACCACGTGGCCTCCAGGGCATGGTTGGACCGAGGGGAATCCCCGGAAACACCGGCCCACCGGGACATCCCGGACCAGTTGGACCTGTGGGGGAGCGTGGCGTTGAAGGGCCAATGGGTAAGCACTAAACAACTTTTTTACCATCTAGTTACCTAAAATTACCTTAATGCTGGTTAAGGATTGCCTGGATTCCCTGGTGGCTCCGGCAACTACGGTGAGCCTGGAACACCCGGTGAAGATGCTGGCTACTGTCACTGCCCTGCGAGAAGTCCATTGGGAAAGAAGGCCTAGTCCTCTTTTGAAAGCGTCTATCTTAATATTAAGAGCGTCAACTAATGTTGTAAATTATGGTGAATCTTCGAATAAAGTTTTTCACTGTCATTGAAAGTTTCCTAGGCAGCTTGAAAGATCTTAGTGAAAAGCTATTCTCCGTGTTCCAGTGTTTTTGTAGGTTAGCTTTAATTTCCATAGGCGCTCTAAAATAGCGCTCGGGGCTGGTTTGACCGAGAAAAACCCTCGTATTCACCAGCACCTCCATCCCCGACAGATCCTTCCCTAATTAGTGCATCCGACTGTGTTCCCTTTCTGTGAGGGAGAATGTCACTGATTCAATTATGTTTCAGAAGTTCTTTAGCGTGTTAATCAAGAAAACTACAACTCCTGCAGGCTCACTGCCACCGTTAGTGGATATGACTGAACGGGATTTTCTAGCCCAGGTCTGGAAGAACGGCAAAATTTCAGAATTTTGTCTCTAAACGAAAGCTGGAAGATCTAGAGATAATTCCAAGGGCGTTATATGAAGTTTTCGACAAGTCCTTGTAAGATAGCCCTGTAAATTACTATGGAATTTCATGAAAAATAGGAACAATCGAAATTGTGGTTTCCATTTACCGTTTCTTTTGCAGTTTTTCCTCTTCTTGGATGATTGAAGCAAATGAAAGTGTAAACAATTTGAGGAATCATCATCTTCAAGAAATGATTCAGAGGTAAACCCGCGCCAACCCGTCAACTGTCCTATATCCACCTATTTTTAATTTTTCACCGCTAATGGTTAGTTACCTACAGTGAACTTCAATCTGTCCTAGACAAGGAGCGGGGCCGCGCCGTGGGCACTCTGGTTGTCTGCTGGGCAGAGACACAGAGGAAAACCGATACGGCGTGATTTCCCGCTGCCTCAGGAGGTGCAGCAGATAACCAGAGTGTCCGCGCCGCGGTCTCGCCCCTTGTCTACAAATGTTTGGAGTTCACTGTAACACCAGTAACTCTGTGGGCAAATAATTATTCTTGGCCCTTTCTTTAATCATTTTTTCATTGGCATTAGGAAGCACTCAGTTTACTGTAATCACATTGACAGTAGTTTAAAGTAATTTGAGTGTTATTCCAGAGTTTGATAACGAGAAGCTGAGGTAGAACTCGCAGTAGAACTTTGCAGTTGTGCCTTGAGAAGATTTGTGTACTTGACTATCTGTAAAAGTTCATCAGAAACCCTCAAGGAACACACAAACGGGTATCCTGACGAGCTGTGACCAGCTTTTATATTTCGTCCCGACGCGACCGTCGTGCACATGGCCAAACCTTTGAAATCCCATGTGGAAGTCCCATGTACAAGCATGTGTGTGCTGCAGTCACGTTGTGGTAGTTGGTCGCTATCCTGAAGCTTTGTCGCGGATGCCAGCCGCGCATTGTTTATACTTTTTTTCTTTCAAGGACCAAACTTGCGACGCGCCGCGGCACGCAGGATCCGACGATTTGCCAGCGCTTCATGCGAGTTGGACTTGCGAAATATCACATGTTGCAAACCCTTTGCAACCCAATGCGTCGCGTCGCGTATGCTGTGACCATCCTCTCGCGGTGAAGTATAAGTACAACAATATATTAGGGTGTTAAGTTGGAAATGCGCGTTTTTGCATCGGACAAATGATTTTTTAAAAACAAAGCTACAACACCCCAGTCCAAGTTCAATACAGAATTAGTTTTGCTGAATCTTCGACATCTTCCACAAAAAGAGTGAGGGCTCTCCTCTGGGTTATCGCAGCGCAGTGACCTAAAATACCGGCTTACCCAAAATTTGGTTTCGTCGCAGTTTTGGAATTTTTCTCATTTATTTAAGGCTTAAACGAAGCAAGCAGGTGGTCGCCTGATAGCGCAAAGTCTGGGCTCTTAGGCGATCCCAAGTGCGACTCCTAATTCTAAATGTGAAGAACAGGGCAGTCGAGGAAATGATTTTCAGTCGGAATTTCGGTTCAGTTACCCAAGTTCGAGGCCATTTTCGAGTAATTTATTGTTGCATGGATTTAGCCAATTAATACACCAAAAATTCTCTTAATTCTATATATGATCTATAGTGGTGCTCCGCTGCAGTTTCACGCTCTTTAACAACATGAAATTAGGGAACAGAAATCCTAAAATTTTGGTCGGTCTCCCTATAAATTCCTTTAAAAAACAAAGAATGAAGGAATACTCGACAACCCGCATACGAAAAAATACTACCTGATTTGCTCTTTCAAGTGGTATTAAAAATCTGGCGAAAAAGGTTTGGCAACACATTCATAAAAACGTTGAAACTTTAGCGCGCATTTCCAACTTAACACCCTAATAGATCGGGCGTTTTGGTGAAGCGAACGCAAATTCCTTTGCATTTTTTTTGCCTTTGTCCCAGGATTGTACAGCAAAAGTGGTATGCATAGAGGAGAATCTTATGATGGTAAGCCTCTAACCAGATAGATTTCACCTCCATCTGCGCGGATAGCTTAGTGCACTTTCCTTGTAAGCATGTAAAAAGTTTCTACATGATCGTCCAATTAGGGCATCATAACGGCAATTCCCTGACAGGTTCCAAATGAATCCCATATCGCCTAGTTAACTAGACATGACCTTTCTTGCATTTCTTATGGGTGGATAAATCACTGGAACATTGAAACTAGTCCTGTAGCTGTCTCTAGATGCCCCGGAAAAACGTCAGAACTACGTTATCTGTCTATTCGACTTGACTGGGGGTGTTTCACGCAACATTGATACACCAGAATTGGATGAGTATTATTAAACCTGTATGGTATTGACGGACGATGGAGCAAGGCAGTCATTGAGTGGTCCACGTCAGAAGAAGCGCCCACTTGACAGACCTCCAACCAGGTGGAGTGACTCTCCTTCAATTCGATATAACATCGTTGATGACAGAATGAGGTGCCTCGTCCACTGGTCCACAAGAGCTCAAACCAGAAACGATTGGAAAGGATGCTACGATCCGCAACAAGGCAACCGCCGAGGTTGAAGCACGGATCAACCAAGTAACCAAGTAAGTAAGTAAGCATGGTATTAGTGCGGACTCCCTGGGTCATCTCAATGACGCACTCGGATCCTAATTGTTTTAGGACAGATTACGTCCATAAGCATCAAGTGCTGAACGTACATGTGTGAAAACGTACAAACACTGGCCATCAGCAATTGTATTTTCAATGAACAACCAACCAGGGCATGCCTCATCGAACAGCCTCAACTTTCACACCCTCAGTCACCTTACTTCATTCCACTAAGTGCAACGCCTTGTTCTTCAGGATCCGGGGCAATGATGCTAATTCAAGCTCTCCCAAGAGTTTTATATAGAAATTCCTGCTAATCAAGTCGTTTTAGCATCGTCGCTCCACAAGAAACATCGTTGCAACTACAACGTTTGCTTTTTGAAGCAGTCAACAAGGTCAGGTTAAGCTGGTTTCGGGCTTGAGGGGGTTTCTTTCAGGGAAGCTAGCAGTTTTATTATACTTTCTCTTACATTTAAACCCTGGCATGGCATTGCTGTATATCAAAAATGTACTAAATATTGAAGTTTGATGAAAATCGGGAATGCTTGAATTCGGAAAAAAAATTTGGCATAATCTGGGCTGCTGTACAACTTGACATTGTGAACAGTCATGAGAGGTGCAGTATGGGTGGGAGACCTTGCTCGCAAATGAAATGCCACCACTCTCATCGATTCCATGCTTACTCAGTGGGAAGAGAATCAAGCTTTGGCTCTCTCTTCTTTGTCTCACATCCGAAGGTGATTGATTTGCTCTAATAATTGCACCCTTTCAAAAAACCACGGTTCATCCGCATATACTGGCATGTTCTTGTACAACCTCTGGTATAGGCAAGTGCCACACCTTGTCATGTCAGTAGCTTTCCATGTTATTATTAAGTCAACATGGATGTCTACACGGTCAGCTGCTCCTAGTAAAAAATGCTGGATTCCATCGATTCCTCCAGCTGTTTTTGTCTTTAGAAACTCAGACACCTGCAGTACACGTGACGATTTCGAACGAGTCCCGACCGCTGAGAAGTGAGCATTTCTTCGCTGGAGTTTACATTACTCAGCACCTCGTGAAATTGTCCTTTGTTTGCCTCCGTGATTACGATTTCTTTCTTTACAAGAATAGTTTTTACTTACTCCACGTTATGTTTTACAGGGGTGGGAGTCACTACGTATGCGGCTCTTATTTGTGGAAATTTAATAGAAGACTCCCTCGATTTTCTAGGAGGCAAAGACTTAGGAAAACAATTTAGAGATGTTACAAGGAATGCAAAGGAATCTCAGCACATGTTGTGTGAACGTTGTGAAATTCTACATATTATTATTGTTTGAGCAGTAAAAGTTCGCCATTAAAGGCAGCGCCCACGAAAAATTTCGTCTCGAACATTTTGACACTTTCGAGAAACCCTAGACTCAGGGAATACTTTCGCTGTGCAAGCTGCGCTGGAAGTGTCCCCTTGCCTACTCATAATAGAAGCGCCCAGGATCAGACGGACTTGTTTCTCAGCTGATTGTACGCGTTTTCGGGGATGCATTCGGTTGCACTAGAGCACCGAAATCGTCTTGGGGCGCGGGAACGATCGATTGCTAGCTGATCTAATAGTGAAATCGGCGCCCTTTCAAAGGAAATTTCTCTTCAAACTCCAAGCATTTTAAGACAAGATTGTGCTATCCCGGAGCCTCATTCGAAATAATCGTTGTTGTGTATTGACTTGAGAACTCCTGTTTGATATAACTTTACTGGCGAGCTTTCGGTATACTAATACCTTTGTCAGGCCTACAACATACAATCATTGCATTCAATCTACTGGTATTCATAACAACATTCAATCGAGCAGACTAACCAAGCAAGCACTCAAGTTATAGAATCGCAAATAGAGCAGAGACAATTGCGACTGTGCGACAGAGCGGTTGTGCCCTTCCTATAAGAATGAGAGCTACTGGTACGACAGATGTGACGTTGTCGTAATCTCCACCGCTATCCTATAAGTCGCAATGCATCCATCATCTCATCCTTATTGTTTATCTCTGGTGATAAGCGCTTTATTTCCAGAGCTTCTAATACTTTCCTTTCCAGCGGCGACTCCTGCGAGCGGTGTAGTATAGTGACTTTCATTCTAGGTGGATCGTCGTACGTGTGGTGGAGGGTGCGGTGGCGCGAGAAGCTACTATTGGGATATGAGGTAGGGTTACGTAGCGCTCGCATGTGTTCGTCCAATCGCTTGTGGAGAGGTCGTGACGTCTCTCCCACGTATTTCCTTCCACACCCTTGACATGTAATTAGATATACGGTACCTCTTAGTTGACAGATCTTTTGTTCGGTACAATACATGCAGTTGTTTCGCCCACACTTCTCTTCGTAGATCCTGGTTGAGGTGAGCAAGCTTTTCAAATTCGGTGGAGGTTGGAACACGAGCTTTATTGGTAATTTCGCTGTTCTCACGATTCTGTTCACGTCTTTGGCGTTTTCCTCGTTCACGTAGGGTAATACCAGCGGTACACCTCCTGAAGCGAAGAATGGTCGCCATGATCTCGGTTCCGACTTCGTGTATCCATTTTCATTCAATATTCGTGTTACTTTCTCTTCGACCTCCGGATTATCTTGGTTGCATATTCTCCCTTTCGTGTTGATGAGATTCCTTATCATATTCGCTTTCACATATAGGGGATGCGAGCTGCGAGAGTGTAGCAGTATGTTCTTGGATTGGGGTTTCTTGTACCACATAATCTGTTTGGAGCCATGGCTGATTCGTATTCTTGCATTGAGAAATGGGAGGAATCCACTAGTATCGGGTGTTTCTACCGTAAAACGAATGTTCGGATCGCATGTGTTTAGCTTTCCGAGCATTATGTGCAGGTCGGATTCGGTAGATCCAATGATGAATACGTCGTCAATGTAGCGTTTATAGAAAAGGATCCCGGAGACCAGTGATCTTCCCTCTATTCGATCTAAATAGACGACAGCCAGTATCCAAGCATTTTGTCCACAACCCTCCTCTGCTCATTTTTTTTGTTTTTATCAAGTGCGATACTACTTCACTATCATTCTGTGGTGAACATAGCTGTTTTATTAGAGTCAAAGCTAGTTTATGGCGGAATTTTAATTTTCTTCCATTTCTTCCGTTACTAGGGAATTCAGTGCTGTTTGGATCATCACGTGACTTCCTTATTGCGTGGTACTAACTTTCCAATGGTTATTTGTATTGCTACGGTGTGGGGAGGCTGTACATAGTTCAGGAAAATTAACTGATTTCGCGAAGATCCGCGTGGTGAAAAAGACGGCCTTATTGATCTTCTGCCATCGGTCCTCATCCCATGGATAGCTCAACTCGACCACATCTATTGAACGTGGCTCGATTATGATCTTCAAAAAACAGTATTTCTCAATTCTTAAGGAAAGTTTTGCCTTTGTGTGAGCGTTTGTGTGAAGTGTTGAGCTCCCCTTACAGGTCCCAAATATGCTTATATCCTAATGTCAAAATTTTTCGTGGGTGCTGTCTTTAAGCCTCACGAATTGAATTGGAAGACCGAAAAATGCATGCATACAGACACGCCAAAACATTACGTCTGCCCCAGAAATTCCTCTTTCTGTGGACGGGTTAAGGATTGTTGAAGTGCTGTTTTGGCTATCTTTTTCAGTATATTGAGAAGCCTCTAGGCACTTCAACTCAGTTTATTTTAGTCGACCATAAAAATTCTGGTATTCTGGAATATTAAGAAAATTGTAGCAGCTCAGAACTTCGCGCCTGCTTGAGGAAAATGATTATCACGGAAGATAGAAGTTGCAAACTTTAGCAAGCTTACTCGATATGGATTTTATTGTATATCCTGAGGGGAGGCGGTCAAGACGTACGCCGCGACGCGACCGCACCGCACGCGTATCCTCATAAGATCCAGGTTTTTCCCTCAAAATTGACGGATTGAATGATTCCGGTGGACACCAGTTACACTCTTTCGGCCTCTATAACATTCATCCCACCTTAGCTCAGAAAACTTGTCTATTTCACCCCAGCGCTGCTTCTACGTTTGAAGACTGCAGCCGCGACGCGCGCATGAATCGACCAATCACAGCTCAGCAGCGTACGTCTTGTCACGCAGCCTATCCTGAGAGAAAGAGACAATATGGCGCAGATTTACCGTTCACTGAAACATTTAAGACTTCTAGTAAACACGAAGGAGTGAACGAGAAAGAAAAATGAGGGAATGGGATTCGTATCGCCTCTATTTTAAACGAATCACATTTTGACTCTAGTCCCCCCGAGGCTCTTCAGTGAAGAGTCAAGTTTGCGGAACAGCCACCGTTTACAAAGGATCCATGCAAAACTGACCTGAACAGCTGTATTCCGTGGAAACAGTATTTCCGTGTTTTGTAATGGATGTAACTGTAGTGGACTCTGAAACACAGAGTTCGAAATATTGGTGGCAGCCTTTGTTAATCTATTTACTATTTGATATAGCGTGTTGCACTGCTGGGAATCCATTGACTACGTACGTGTCAGCACATTGTGCCTAGATTTGGAGTGAGCAAAAATTATTAATATTCCTGCATGTATCAACAGAAAGTGCATTACAGTACCAAGTTGTACTGCAAGAGTGGCATCGACCAATCATGATAGTTCTCCCAACCGCGAGGGAAAGTCTTCTGCTTTTTTTTCTGAAGACAACAACTTGCAGGTCCACCCTCTCGTCTTGACTACTCCACAGCTCAATCCTGGACCGAGTTTCTTACTTTTTTTCTCGATTTTCCGCTGCAAATTTCGAGGGCGGTCTTTGAGTCATGTCCTTCCTGTGTTATTTTCCTCTGGATACTGTGCTCTAGTTCCGGGTTTAGGGATAAAGCACAGCATGGAGTGCTAAAACCTATAAAAGAAGTGGCATTTGGGTGTATTCCATCATCTGCTCGAGATGTTTTACAGTTTGCTTTCAGTCGCCGCGGTGAGTCCTTTGCTTATTCTAAATCTCCTATGGTATCCATAGCTGCTAGGAAGATTATGTGAAAAATGACCTTGTAGAATAAATAATTCTCGCTATAAAAATGTCATAAAAAATTGAATTTGGCTCACGTCAGTAAAGGTGCTGCCTTATGTTTCATGAAGAGAGGTTACTCAACAATACCTGCATCCCAGACTTAACCTTTCCGAGTGTAGAGAGTTATTCCTAAAGAGGGCGGGCACACACTCTCTATGATTGGCCAATCGGGTAGATTGACTATTCACAGACCTCAGCCCAGTTATAACTCTCGCGTGTGTACCATCGTCAAGGGATATGGGGCGTCACCGAGCTAGTGCGATTGGCGTATTGAACGGGCCAATCGCAGTAGCCTTGCAACGCCCCATTTTCACTCATGATGATACACACCCATAACCCTCCACATCCAATCATTTTCCTTTTTCAGATCGTTCTCCTCCTGGGAGTGTTCCCGACGAACACCGATGCCTTGCAGGCGTTCCCCTATTGCAAGGAGTTGGGCAAATACAGAACACGCGACAACATCAAAAAGCTTCTCATAGGAGAAGTCTCCACTGCAGAGCCACTCCGTGGACACCTCATCAGTGTTACCATAGTCAGTGGATTATATCCGGATTTTTGCAGGAAATTACCAGAAGCTTACGATGACGTCATGTTCAGATATACGACTGCGTCCTCGAAGGATTAGCCGTACTGGAAATGAAAAGAAGAGGACCCGCCAACGTGTGCACCGATGCTGGAGCATTCTTTACTGAGAAATTTGAAGAGCAAGTTTTCAACGTTTCTTACCATTTAGGGGTCGCGTGCGATCGATGACGGCCGGTTTTTTTTTATCTGGTAAGGTATTCACTGAGTGGCGAAGAGGGGGGCGGGGGAGGTGGGTGTGGGCGGAGCCACGGACATAGCGAAGGTGGAAGGTCCTCGTCATTGAGGTGAATACTGCACTCTTGTAAACGCAGTTTCCGAAGACATTATTATCTCTAGTGAGAGTTCTTTATCATACACTTCCTTATAGTTTAAATAGTGCGCTCCATGTGTGACCAGCAAAGGAGGGCATGGAACTCCGTTGTCGCGCCTTAGCTCCGCCCACATGCTCCTCAAAATCTGGGCTAGAAAAAGGTTTTCTTGGCAATTTTTGCACAGAAGCATGTATATCATTGTGATGAGCAACTAGTGGAGATTCTCCTAATGTTAAAATCCTACAAACGACTCCGAGGAGGGGTGGTGCTTTTGAGCACCAAGTCACATGGAGTACCAACTATTATAACATTTTCCCAAAACGAACGTTTTTAATTCAGTGCAAAGCGTGCTGGATACAAACCCAAGCAGTTCATAGAGAAGGCTGTCAAATCGTTTTACCCCACAATTGGAAAAGTGAGTATTTTCCTAAGAAGGTTATTCTTCTTGCGCTATGGGCTTTCCTTCTTCACATTGTCTTTTCAGCTGGGTGTAATGGGAAAATATGGCTGCAGCTATGCCACAGATGAAACCAAGTACAAGCTTGCATGTGTGTTCATGGTTAGTGATAGTTACTATTTTCTTTCTCTTCTGAGACACGAGCAATATATGAGAAAATTTTGAGCGTCACGGCTGTGCGTTATTAACGTAACGAAGTAACCCATTAACGCGTAACGGTCAATTTTGGCTGAATGCAAGAATAATAGGACTGACGAAATTTGAAATTTTCCTAGCTCACAGCCCTGGTATGCATGTCGCCTTGGCGTTTTGCCAGGTCCGAAAATTGATAATGAACAGAACAGAAATCCAGCTCGCAGAGTGTTTCTGAGAGGAGTGGTTCTCGTTCAAATTTGGGATCAGAGTTTAGCTATTTTTGGATTTATTGTGAATTTTACAGAAACCCTGACGGCAGAAAAGGTGGACAAATGACGTCACCGCGTAGTTGTTGTCAAATCGCTTTTTTATGTATTATGAATAAAACTTTAAAACTATAATATTCTATTTAGTTGTAGAGTCTTGCATGTAGTACTGGGAACTCGGAGCGTATACCATTCCATGATCTGTGTCACGTCATGACAGCAGTACCTTTATGAAGTCCTATCACTAATTTTCACAAAATTCAAGAAATGAAGGACTTCCCGTGCAAGGATTTATTTATTTATTAATTTATTAATTTATTTGTTTATTTCAATGGAGTCAAGGGTGTTCTGAAAAAACATTAAAAAAACATCAGTAGGATCATCTAGGATCTTAAGCAATCTTTCCTGGCACAGAGGAATCTTGTATTAGTTTAATTTCAATTGTTTATCTCTATTATCATTTCTTGAACAATAGTATTAATTATTTAATATTTAAGTCAATATTTTTATTATTTTTATTTCTCCGTCTGGGACCCCAATGCGGCGTCCACACCACTTTTTTCCCATGCCCCCCTCCCGCCCACTTTCTGTGACCGCCACTGAGGCATACATACTGCGAATCCTTAAAGTAACAAAATAGTAACGAAACGCAAACAAAATCTGAGAAATGAGGTATTTTATTTTGAAAAAAAATGTGTATAAGGCAAGGTATATATGTACAATCATGACGTGAAAAATCATCTGCAACCAGCCGCTCGAAGTGTCTGACAGCATCCATTGTACGAGTCTTGCAAGGACTGGATCATTAATTGACAGGCTGTCTAAATTTAGCAGAATTTTGCCAAATACAGTTACAGCGACTCGCTGTATCACTGTTACTCCTTGAAAGCACTACTTTGCAAAAAAAAAATTGCAGCATTACCTGTTGATTAAGCCCATTCAGAGTGGTGCTGCTGCTCAGGTAAATCTTGACGTAGTCGCTGCACCAGTAGGGATCAGGTAGTGAGCATGGATCTAATAGAAAGGTAACCTTTAGCAGAACTATGGCTGCCGCGACTTTATTTTGATGCGTATTGATTGTGGGCGGTTCGATACCTACGGCGGCTAACTGTCCGCAATCGATACGTATCAAAAACGAAGTCGCCGCAGCGATGGCGATGCTAGGTGCTAGACTCCTCTAGGAGTGTACCCACAACCTATGTGATGTCCAATAGAAATACAAGTTTTGAGCGGGTATTCATGATGAGGAGTTGTGTTATTTGCTTATCAAAACTGAATACATGAAAGTCTTAGCGGATTCTCCTACCTGTGTTGGCATCCCTGAACAATGTCCCTGAAGAAAATTGATCCCCAGTGAATTGAGTGCTACCAGCTTGATTCGTACCGTAGACGGTTTGCGTTTCTGTTCTGGAACTTATGCATGGATTAAGCAAAATGTTTGAGAATTGTGATGCAGGGAAGTAAGACTGAGCCGCTCAAGATCTCGATTGTGTTCCACATACTGGTGAAAGATTTGGAGAGCAGCTCCAAACCGGAAAAGATTCGATCCGCCTTTACCCTAACCTCCGGTTTCCTTTCTAGTTCTACGAGGTTAAGATTTTTCTAGCAGATTCTTGATACACAACTTTCTAAGCACCGTCATAGATTGAAATGTTCGTCTCTATTGCGGGTTCTACTTGACGCGTGCGGGCGTCAAGCATGCGTCTGATATACGGTGAGCATGGAGTACTAGCGAAGCCAGACGCATAAGTATATTTTAGAGAGTCGCACAGTACATGTTTTTATTCAAAGTGTGCATATTGCTTTGAAAGCTGTGATCGTGGAAAATCTGCGATAAATTCCAGCGAGCAAAGGCGTGTTTCCGACGCAGGTAGGCACCTAGAACAGCGGTCCCTTATTCCACTGTTTTATATGACACAACATTTTTTTTTGATTTCCCTCTGTTACATTTGTTCTACTAAAAAGTTTTACACAAGTACCCGAGGTTCAATGACCCATAGCTGAGATATCGCTTGAACACTAGAGCATTCATCGAATTAATGAAGTGAAGTCTGAACACTATCAAGTGGCAGAAATCGATCTACATCCTGTTAAACAGTAGATCCGTAATCACCTTTATTTACATTAAAGCTAGGAAATCTACAAAAGCACTGCTAGGGATTGGCATGACCGGAGTTTTGGTTTCTTCCAGTAGAAAACTTTGATTGAAGAATGCGCTTGCGGTCTTGCCATGCCATTTTGAGGTTGCGGCACTCCTCTAACCCCTGAATTGTTCATTTTGAGTGATAGAGTTTGTGGGAGTTGAGTGTGATGAAACGCTCAAATAGAAAAACGGAAAGGTTCAAAAATCGATGAAGAACCAAAGAAAAATATATAAAAATCATGTTTGGATGCTTCAAGAATCCTGAAGAGTGCTGAGAGAGCATTTAGCACCATATATGATCAGCACGCACCAACACTCTTATAATTAACACTCTAATAATTTCTCATAGCTGACCTGTACGGATAGAACATCGCCTGACTGCTGCCTCCTGAAGAAGATGTCGGGCTAGAATACGAGTTCAACACGGATGGATCACGTAGTCTGGTCGTCTTCAGATCGGCCACGCTTTGGTACGGAGCCGATGCGGTCCCTCTGTTAGTGGTTGTTGTTGGCTGAAAGGGCAGCAATAGTGAAGAACAAGCTTTGGGTTCTGGTATTCGATTCTTATCCGAGACCAAGCAAGGAGACTGCCTCATTCAAACCATTCAAACATGAAATTTCAGTGATTTTTCATTTTCCTATAAATTTTAGCAAAAGCAACACTACCGAAACTCCCTACTTGGCCACTTTCTAGAAAATCACGAGCTCTAGGAACCACAGTGATCAGCAAAATGAGTCATTGGAAAATGCATAATTGAGTTTACCCAGGGTAAACATGTTAATCCTCACTTGTTTGCCTATGAAACGCTGATGATAAGCGGTTTTTTTTTCGGAATACTCACACGATTTCGCTCTTTAGGTGGGGCTTCTTGGACCCAAAGGCCAAGTTCTTCAGAGTTCCAGTGAATCGGCAAAAACTGTGAACGAACCTGATATGTATTGGTGCTTTGTGCAGTTTGTCCTCGCACGATTTGAGGTCCGGAGCGAGAAGGAGCATCTGCAACGAATACTTCTATATCTTTCAGCTAAAAGAATTATTGAAGGAAGAGAATTCAGCAAATTTTTGGAATTCGTGAGCATTGACAGGAAGGGTTGATCAAGGTTGCGTTCTCAAAGATTCTCACATGGTTTCAAGTAAAATTTAGAGCAATGAGATAAGTAGAGAAAAGTTTGGGAACATCCACAATAAATAATTTATACCGTATGCGTATCCATAAATGTTGTTCGTATATTGTTGGGTAGAACCTGGGCGACTAGGGAACATCTGAAATGAGAGTATTCGAAAAGAAGACCCCTTCCAAACGAATTTAATATTGTACATTTCCTACCAAACCCAAATGAACTCAAAATTGGGTAGATCACCACTTCATGGGACGATGTTTCAACTCCACTTTACCCTCAACTGTTCTATTATTTTCTTTTATTCAACGATTGTCTTATACGTCGTATTCGAATAAACAAACAAATAAATAAATAAATAAATAAATAAATAAATAAGTAAATAAATAAATAAATAAATAAATAAATAAATAAATAAATCTTCATTCTAAAATAGGATGGATTGGTCACGCGATTGCATGAGTGTTATCGCATCTTCCCTAATTGGCTAAGCGAACCGAAAAACCAGCAATATTCCACGAATTCAAATAAAAAAGTTGATACAGCTACAGTTTCTGACGGTTCACTACTTGGAACGCCCCCCCCCATGACCTCCTTCGGGAAGCCCAGGAAGGCATTCGGCAACGTTTTGCATGAATTTCTACTAAAGGCAACAAAATGGTTAGTTTGTAATTGGATCACGCCCTCAGGGCTGGGATTCACGAAACGTTAACCACGCAAACCAACGATGGTTAGCTTGTATGGACTACGCAGTGAGAGGAGATGCAGGACGCGAAACTTGGTTTGCTAGCCTGGGTTTGCTTGGTTATGCGTTCATGAATCCTAGCCCAGGATGTGCGTGCGTAACTTAGTGCCTAGAGCGATTGTTCGTCGTTCTAGCGATCAAGGGTTCGGAACCCGTCCGGTCCCTCGCTTTTGCAAATACTATGCTGCCTATCCGTACGACCATTGCACCTATCCAACTAACAACCGCACAAAAAGCAGCCGGGGTGGCTCAGTGGTTAAAGCGGCGGATTGCAATCCGATCCTGTCGCTGGTTCCACTCCGATGGAGATCCAGAGTTAAGCGCAGTTTCTGCGATGCAGTGTTCGGGGTTCACTGTACGACGTCCCCCGTGATCTCCTTCGGGTAGTCCAGCAAGGCTTCCGGCAATGTTTTGCATAAATTTCTGAGATAGGCAAAAAAAGTTGGTCTGTTGGTGGGTCGCGAGAACCGTTGAGACGTGCAGGTATGGCTCAGTGGATAGAGCAGTTGCTCGTCGTCGTGGTGCCCAGAGGTTCGTACCCCTCCCACTGCCGCTCTTTTGCAAAAAAATGTGTGCCGTCTACCCATGTTTACGGGTGAAATTCCCAGTACCTACAGAACATTTTTACAATACTATTTCGTCATTGTTCCACCGCGTGATAAAAACATGCTCTTTGCAGACGCACTCATCCGTGCCATTGTGGCATTGTGTGCGAAAACGGAGTGAAATGAATATTATTAACACTTTTGAATGGAATGCGATACACGTACACAGCCGCAAAAACAGCAGGAAGGGTATCAGAACGGGTATCAACGGGTCACAGCGTCTGAACGGAAACAGCCTTCCCAAGGTACAAGGTGTTTCGTACCCGTGTAATCAAAAAATTAGCTTTTTTCTTTCCCGGAAGGAAGATTTGCTTGAACTACCAGATTTCGCGAATGGTGTATTACCAAATGTTACGGGATCCTCTCCCTCAATCTTCCCATTGTGTGTGGATACATCACCCCACCGACCTTTGCGACGCGTTGCCCTCCGCGTGTTATTTTGTCTGGACATCCGGCAGAAGTTCCTGGTGTCGAGAATAAAGCACTGTCTGAAGTGTCTATGGCTATAAAAGGATTGGTATACGGATATTTTTCATCATCCAATCATCCGAGATGTCCTCACACTCGTACTCAGTTGTCGCGGTGAGTCTTCTATTCAGTTTTGACACTTCAAGTTGTGCCTTGTTTGCCACTAACCCAAGCTTAGGGAACTATCCTTATCTTGGGCCTGGGTGTATTATTGGGATTACTCTCAGGGTAAACGTTTTGTCGCCCATGGGCCTCATGTATTATTGAGATCACCCAGGGTAAAAGTGCTAACACCTCTCAAATCTACCCATCGTTCACACGGGAGTCCGAAAGCTTACCAAGAGTAAACCCATTAATGCACGTAGGCCCTTATGGATAGGCAAATTTGACTGTTGTGGACACATTTACACTGGGTAATCTCAATGATAGGACCTCTGAGCTTCAAAAATGGTGAAGGTATTCTACCCAGGGTAAATTGTCGACCCCCATGGGCTGCATGCATCATTGAGATTACCCAGGGTAAAAGTGCAAACACCTCACAGATTAACCCATCGTTCACACGGGAGTCAAAAGCTCATCAATTGTATAGCCATTAATGCATTTAGACCGTTAAGGATAGGCAAATTTGTGAAGGATAGGCGAATTTGTGTGTCGTTGACACATTTACCCTGGGTAATCAATGGTGCATGGGACCTCTGAGCTTTAAAAAAGTGGTAAAGGTTTTCTACCCAGGGTAAACGTGTTGACACCTATGGACTGGATGCATCATTGAGATCATCCGGGTTAAAAGTGCCTACACCCCATAAATTTACCCATCGTTCAGACGGGAGTCCACAACTTTACCAACAGTAAACTCAATAATGCATCCAGATCCTTAAGGATGGGCAATTTGACTGTAATTGACACATTTACCCTAGGTAATCTAAATGATGCATCGGACCTCTGAGCTTAAAAAAGTGATAAAGGTGTTCCACCCAGGGTAAATGTGTCGACGCCCATGGGCTGCGTGCATCATTGAGATTACCCAAGGTAAAAGTCCACATGGGGTTCCACAACTTTACAAAGTGAACAGCCAAGAATAGATCTCGGCCCTTAACACGAGGCAAATTTGAGTGTTGTTGGCACATTTACCCTGGGTAATCTCTATTATGCATAGTGATTATGCCCGTGAGCTTTAAAAAAGTGCTAAATGTGCTTCCTGCCTACAGTGAGGGCAATTGTACTGTTTCCTATCTTATTGTTTTAATTTCAACGCTTTAACAACGAATTAACAGGTAATGGGTAACTTATAGGTATTTCACGGATATTTTCTGCCTTTCCAGTAACTTCACGGATCTAAGGGCTTGGGGTTTCCTCAACATGGAGCGCAAGTAAATAAATGGGCCTGGGCTTCGTCTGGGAGCATAAAATCATGAATTTAAAATCTAGGGTTAAACGAGGCACGCACTGAAAATTTATGGATTTTTTTCCTGGGTTTAACCTGGTCACGCATTCAAAATCAAATCTATGGGAGTGACGCGTCCCAAAAGTCATAGGTCGCCGTCAAGAAACCTTACCCAGAGTTTACTAGTACCATCTAGCTTAGTCCACAGTACCACCACCACCTTTCCAGATCGTTCTCCTTCTGGGAATCTTCACGACGAGTACCGACGCGCTAGCGATATTACCGGATTGCAAGGCGCTGGGAAAGTACGCTGTGCGTGCTAACATCAGGGAGCTCATATTCGTGAACGTAATCACTGCTGAGCCAATCCAGAACCAACCCGTCAGTATCATGCCGGTAGGTTCATAACAAGTTGTTCCTGGATAAGAAGTGAGGGTTGCGTGTTTAGGGTTACGACTGCATCCTGGAGGGCATAGCCCGCATCGAGCTGGACCGAAGCACGCCGTCGAATCTGTGCACCGGGGTGGGAAAAGTCATCACGGAGAAATTCGAGGAGTAAATTTTCGCCAGATTGTGTAAAATACTATTAGGGTTAAGAAGGGCATCCAACCTGGGGCCGAATGCATCATTGCGATCACCCAGGGATGAAGTGCTAATACAACATACAATGTTTCCCCATTGTTAGCCATGGCTTCGTTTACCCTGGGTAACCTCAATGTTGCTTCCTTGCCCAGCACTTAAAAGTCTAACCTAACCACATTTTCCTGAATTCTTGCTCATAAAAAAGTTATAACCCGCACAAAAGCTAGAATATCACTAACAAAACATGCTTCAGTGCCAAGATACCTGGATACAAACCCAAGGATTTCATAGCTAAAGCAGTAAAATCGTTCTACGACTCAATCGGAAAGGCAAGTGTTACTTTTGAAATGATGCTTTTTTCCTGCCTAACGTTCTATCACTAACTCAGTCTACTCGCACTCTTCCAGATGGGCGTAACTGGACAGTTCGGATGCAACTATGCTGCTGATGAGACCAAGTACAGGATCGCTTGTGTCTTCCAAGGAGTGAGTAGACCTGACTCTCTTTTTTTCATGTTGCTTAAAAAATCACTAAAACATTCTTTCATGAAAAAAATCTAAAGTAAAGAAGTAAATTAGTGAAGAAGAGGAAACATTTGAGCAGTACAATGACATTATGATGAGATGAGCGCTATCACGTTGCGGCCATTCTGGCACCTTGCCAAGACTAAAAATCGATGATAAACAGAAAAACGCAATTTCTAGCAGGACTAAGTTAAAGAACTTAATTTCCTATCGGCCCAAATTGCGAGCGAAGTCTCACAAATTTACAGGTGTTGATCTTTTTTTACGCATCTGACAGCCCTACTTCTACAGAGATTGCGCCAGTGATGGATCGATGGCCTCATTGTATGGATGGCACTTCCGAGGAAGCCAGGCTTTGTAAATTGTATATGTAAAATCAAATGAATTGTCATTGCGTAGTCGTTATCTATACACACATATGCTTAGATGTGTATTGTAGGAAGTGAGGACGTGAAGATGTTCATAGTCAAGTCCTGACCATAGTCCAGTAATAGGATGCTTCTCCGAAAATATCCTCACGTATTTCCTCCGAGTTTTAATGTCAGAGAGATTTTCTAAAGCATTAGGGATCGTCAATCGCGGGCCTTGGATTCCATAAGTAGTCCTGAGAAGTGGTTCCCGGAAAACCTCACTGATTAGGCCTATTTACCCGTATATGGCTCAGTACCCGTAATGATATACGATCACGGCTCGTTTAGTACCTTCCAGCTACTTAGACTGCACGAGTTATCCGGCCAAAAAATGGGGGCGAATCGTCTCAATCAGCGCTATTTATTTATTTATTTATTTATTTATTTATTTATTTATTTATTTATTTATTTATTTATTTATTTATTTATTTATTTAGTTCACCACAAGTGGCGGGCAGCAACAAAAATAATCAGCGCTATACTGCGAATGCTAGTAGTACAGCGACGACCTTCCGGATGTATTTATCTACTTAGTACAATGGTTTATTTGAATATGGCATGGCAGAAATAGCTAGATACACCACTTTTTGCCCGGGAAACTCGTCCACCCTCGCTGAACAGGAATCTTAGGACCTCCCGAGAGCATTCATGAATCCTCCCACAGTTAACGAAACAGACAAATATGTATGCAACACTCCGCTGGGGCCGCACGCATTATTGAGATTACCCAAGGTAAACGTGCTATCATATCATATCCACGTGCTATCGCAAATTTACATAACGTCAGCACATGCTTCAAACGTTTACCCTGGATAACCCCAATGATGAATCCATGTCCTGGCAAGTTTCTGTAGCTTTAATACCTAATGACTTTCCAAATCGCTAAGGCTATCTGGAATGCTAGATCCTACCACATTGGGTAGCCTATATCGACAATGTGTCTATGACGTCAATAGATTGAAAAGGGCTTCTGTGGTAGTGATGTGTAGGTCTTCTACCTCCCATCTGGCTCACTTCCAACGAGCAAGGATGTCGAAGTCGATCATATGATGATAGTGAGAAATCAACTCTCAAGAAAAATACGTGGAACAACACCTTGCAAGGAAAAATGTACGATGATGTGTAGGGCCCACACAAGTGAATAAAAACCATGGACCCAGGTTATGAACTATTCGACTAGTTATTTAGCCCCACCATTATGGTGTAGATTTGAGCCATTTTTAAGTAATCTTCGGCTAAGTGAACTTTGAAAAACAAGAAAAAGACAAAAAGCTGCTAGCCTGCTGTATCTGCTGGTAATTCATGGAATTTTGTTGTTCATTACTGAGAATAGCATCGTTCATGCGAACAGGTTGTGGCGCAGTGCCGGATGAACCTGGAAAATCTGCTCATCACCGCTCCAAACGCTATTTCCATCGTCAGCATATTTTCCTGTAACACTTTACCAGAACCTCCATAGTTCATCTCAGCCTGTACGTAATTCCTAGCATATCCTGTGGTTAAATCATCGTTCAAATAGTAGTAGTTCGGGTTGACGATTAGCCGAGCGGGATTCACATTTGACGACGAAGAGCTGTAGTCGTAGCCGTAGATGTTGTTCGTTGGGGTGTACCTGAGAGTAGGGTGTGGATTAGGGTGTAGGGAGCGAATGCTGCGGTACTTTGCTTACCCGCTGCTTTGTCTCTTCTTCCTGTATTGGCTGAAAGAGTGTGGTGCTTCAAGGAGCGAAGGGGGAAGCCTTTGGGCTAGGCTCGCTCGTTTCTGGAAGGAAAGTGTTACCCTCATGTTTCATTTCTTGTTCACTTCTAGAACCTCTCCCCCCCCCCCCCCCCC
>JARK01001378.1:526393-543779 GCA_000688135.1 Ancylostoma ceylanicum
CCCCCCCCCGTCCCAACCACTTCCTGGTAACTAGTAGAAGTTATTGTTGAAGAACGAAATAAAAATTAAATCAATAAAAAAAATAAAAACATATACATAAAAGCAAAGTAACCTAAATAGAGGAATGACACTATACGCCCTCTCAAGTAGAGGAATGACACTATACGCCCTCTACCACCCCCCCCCCCTGCTTTCCTTTATTCCTGAAATGGGTTGGTGATTCTATTTAAGATTGCTCTATTAAAATACACTAGGCGCCTTCCTGCGGCCTCGAGAAACACGCCACACGACCGCACCGCTCACGATGGAATCGTTGCCGCAAAGGCGAGTCGGGGTTTTCTTGATAGTTGTTCATCAAATTTGATGTCGTCTGATATGAAAACTGACTAGCTATTAAGCACACCCTATAGTTTGTTGCCCAGCGAAAGGATTCCCATGCGAGTGGTGCGGGCGCGCAGCGTGCTTCTCTGGGCCGCGGCAAGGCCACTGCCCTTAACATCCACTATGGATACTGTACATCAACTATAAACTTGTTATATTGATTCATTTTCATCTCTTGCCTGAATTGTGATTTTTATATGTCTATTTTCAGGAATTGGACATATTTATAGTAGTCTAGAACTTTTTTCAATAGGTATAGTTAGGGCCACGCTCCTTTTTCACCGTTTTCCAATCAAAGAAAAAATTTTGGCAAACCACTACCTATCGCATTGTGTTCTTTGAATCAGTTCGCAAATTTTCCAGTTGATTAATAAAGTGAGTGCAGAAGTTGTTGAGATCACTTACCAATCTGTACTGCTCAAGCACAGCTGAAAGTCGTGGGAAAATCACGGCACCGATCACGTCCCCAGCAGCGAGCACTTCCCAAGCGTCACAGTTCTGTTTTACATTGCACACTTAAAATATGCTGATCGTCACAGTCTACAGTAGGGTAAATGAGGGAGTGAGTTGGGGTAAATCTTATCTTCACTCGGTCGGTATTCTTCTGCGGAATGTCGTAGGTACCATTTCTAGCTCGTATTGGCGTTGTAATGAACTAAAATTCAAGTGGTAAATTAAGTCCAAAACCTTTAATTTGTCTGCATTGACAATTTCTACTTATTTATTTATTTATTTTTAATTCCTTTATTTGTTCATTCATCTAGTCTGCTACGGTACACAGGATTGCAATGTGTAGTATGTAACGTTAAATGAATCTGTAGAGTTGAATATATTGATGCCTCGAGTCGTAAGGGTAATACAAAACTTCTTTGATCTTATAAATGTCATGGCAACATAAAATCACTGAAAATAACCGAAAATTCGCTGAAAACTGACCTTCCACGTTAAGCATCCATTCAAATTCGTCAACTCTGTAGAGATTGGACGCGAGAACTCAGCGCTCAGATTGTTGCCACTGAAATTGTGCTAGTCTGCTTTGGACCTGGGCCTGCATCATCGATATTACCCAAGGTAAACGTGTTGACGCATGTGCTAACGATGGGTAGCTGTATGTGGTGCTGCCACGTTGCCCATGGGTAATTCCAATTATGCATGCGGCCTCTGCTTAACGAATTCATACAAACCTGTAGTTCGCGCTCAGGACGGTGGTTGTATCTCGAGTCCGGAGTGAATCACCCAGGTAGTGTTGATGCACGTCGAACTGAAATCATCAAAAAGTAGTGACGTCATCGTCACTGCACGTTTGATGACGTTAAAATTGCAATAGGAGTCTCCAAATTCCGTAGAAATCATATTTGACCCAGAGCTAGCAGAAAGCTGGTAAAACCCAAGCAACCGAAAAAGGGCTTTGGACTCTGAATTATCCCATATTCCTAAGATCCATGAAGAGCGTAAACTTTACTCAATTTCCTAATGAGAATGGAGCGAACGACATCCTGGTTATTTATTGTCAGAGGAAAAAATCCCTAGGAACAGCTGACGTCACAGCGGTCCGCCGTCAGCCGCACAGCTGATAGCGCCAAGGACTTTATAGCACACATAACCTCGAGTCTTTTCTAAACTCTTTCTTTGCATTCTCTCACTTTTCACGGACTTCCCACGGTTTCCTTCAAAAGAGGCGAACGAAATTTATCAAGCTTTACCCGCAAAAATGCACTTCCAGTACAGCTTCCGTATTTAAGAGCGAGTTGGCGACGGAACGAGCACCCGTCGATAGCTCAGTTGGTAGAGCGGAGGACTGTAGAGTCGCAGCTATCCTTAGGTCGCTGGTTCGAATCCGGCTCGACGGAGTGTTTTGCATTTGCTGTTCTCAGTGGGATTCATCCAGGATTTTTGCCGAAATTGACCGAGAAGTGAGAAAGTCGATGCGATGCAAGTAAAAAAACCATCGATTTCGAGCACGAGCTGACTTTGTAGTATCTCAGTACGTAAAAGGGAGGATTGACAAGACTGCCTACGAACTGTAAAATCTCTGGAGGATCTGGGATACTTTTAATACTGTCACATAGGAAAGTTGACATTTTCTCAAATGAAAAATATAATGAATGTATTTATTTACCCTCTGGATCTGGCTCACTCCTATTGACTTAGCAAAAAGCTGGCCATACAAATATGTAGGTGTCAAATCATTTGAATTAACAAAAATGTATGGAAGATTTTCCATAACTCACCACATCAACTCCACTGTTGTTGACTTGGACAATTATTGCCTCAGAATCACCACGCTGTAAAGCACAATGAATAACAGAACAAGTTTTTTTTTAATTTATTTCCATTGCACTCTGAGATGCGCCAAACACGTACTTGATAAAGAATCAAACAAATGGAATCTAATTGGAAAAAAGATAAAAAAAATTCATGCATTTGGCTATTTGTGTTCGCTGCACCCGTCCGTCAGTACGGCTGAGATAGCGCGCGGATAACTAGCGTGGTACTTTTTACGGACAGATTGCCACAAATAGATTAACTATGGAATTTCCTAGAGAAATCACAATTTTCGAAAGGCGGACGGACACAAAAACCATAAATGCCACCTAGAAATACCGAGAACAACGAGAAAAAAAAAAGAAAAATCGAAAAAAGTATCAATTATGGTTTTTCACTCACATTTTCCGCCTCGAAACCGACGCCGGTGTAGAAGTTCCTGGGAAAATCCGGGAAATCAAGGTGGAAGACAATGCTCTCGCCAAGAACCAGCCACCGCAGCGAGTAGCCAGAAGGGCTGCTGTGGGAACATTGGCGTTGAGCTGCGACAGCGCAACTGAGCACTAAATGGGAAAAATACGGGATGGTACATAATGCGGAAAGATATTTCTTCCATTTTTCACACTTCTTCTCTGACTGAGGCTTCATCGATTTATTTCTCTGAGCCATCAGATTCTTTTATTACTCTAAAATGGGACTTTTCTACCAGATCCGATGATGTTTATGATTACGTGCAAATCGAGTTATTTGTGAGGTTCCATCCGTTTTCGCGTGGGTTCCAAGCGATTTAAGACCTTGAACTAACCCATCTTCGAAAAAAAATGCAAATTTTGCTTCATTTCTTGTAATATTCACCAACTTTTCTCTTTAAATATTTGCTGAAATCGACCGTGCCAATCCACAAAAATCAGCTGACTACTAATCAGCTGACTAGCTCTGCATGCTCAGATTATTTTGAGTTTTTATTTCTTACAGAATTCGACGAGCAGGTACATTTGAGCAGTTGTTATAATAAATATATTATCATAAGAAATCTCATTGATCGAATGTTCCATTGGTTATGTTTACTTCTTGGACGCCTACTTTAGCCTATTTTCCTCGTTCTTCCTCTTTTTATAAGGGAAATTCCGAAACCGTCAAGTAGAGAAAACCATGGAAATGTGTAAAGATCTTCACTAATAAATTTTTCGCCATTCCGTTGGATTTTTTGCGGTCTGCCAAAATTTGGGCTTCTCGACAAATCACAAAGACATACATATATGCTAATTATAAAGTGATCTATGCCAGTATACTCGCTGCAAAGAGCTATGGTCTTTCCATAAGCCGTTCTTCTCGCAAGCGAAGTTAAGATGGAAGACAACTCGGCCAAACATTTACAGAACGCGGATGTTTACAGAAGAGCATCTCTGACCTTTAAGTAAACAAAAATGAAGTGTCACGAAATTCTTTGCACATGTGATTCACCACATTTGAGATATTTGTCAGGGTCTATTTTGTGCTATCGAAACGAAAATTCAACCGCAATTTGCCCGTAAACCAGTGGAAGTTTCGTGCTATCATTCATTCGTAATTTTGCAGATTCTCCACGAGGATATGTGAGCATTTCCCGGGGTTTAACCGCAAGTTGTCAGTGTGAGATCATCGAAGCAAGCAATTTAATCTGGGATAGAGGAAATTTCTCTAGGGTACCCTAACTTTCTTGCATACTTTAGTTTATGTGTTGTGTAAGTACATGTGAAAAGAGCATAATTTGTTGAGGAAAATCTGGATAAGATCCTAGAAACTATTCTTATGAATCGAACGTTGATTGTAGACGCTCTCCAAAACGCTTCTAATTTCGGAAAAAAATCAAAAACCCAATAAAAAAACGAGCGGATACTGAAATTATGGGGAAAAACAGGATAGGTTTCCAGAAGCAAGTTTTTCAGAAAAGTATTTCTTGCAATGTTCCATAGGTTCGCTGGCCATGCTCAGAAGTTAGGTCAAACATCACAGTTCCTGCTGCAGACCTTTGTCTTTCGTCCAGTATGAAAAAGGGATCGAATTGTGTCAAGAAGGGCCTAGGTGCACCATTGGGATTACACAGGGTTAACCTATTCACGTCTATGTTAACCGTGGTTAAAATTAGGCTATGGTAACATGTCTAGATTGGGTAACCTCAATGATGCATTCGACCTAAGAACACAGATAACTGCTCACTGCTCCCAGTACACAGAGTCACTGCGATTTTTGGAGGTGAGTTCATGAAATAATTCCACCGTCATTAAGAATTTTATAATACACCTTCGTAAAAAGCTTCAAATCTTCCAGAAAAACAGGTGAAAATTTTGGAAAAGAGCTTACCCGATAGAATGAATAAAGACCGAATTGACATCACTGCCTAGCAGATGAACGGCTTGAGCTCTTATAGCGGAGAGGTCGCAAAACGCTGGCAAACCGGCCTGCGTGTTTGGCAACGAGGGTGCCGTGATGTGCGGCGGCTCAACTGCGTCGACGGAGCAAACAAGTACAGATGTTGCTGGTAGCTTTTCACATGGATCATCCTGACTAATTTAATTAAATTATTAATATTATGCGAAGTTGTTCTTCAAAAAAAGTATGAAAACTTACAAAGAACCATTACTCATTAAGTTCACCTCTTTTGTACAACTTTTTTGTAAGAACAAATTTTGTGAAAACCGATTTGCAACTTGTATCCCAGTTTCATTTTGGTGGTGTTTAACTTGGTGATTTTTTTACTTTTCCCGCATCAGAATGCAATTTTTGGGACGATCTTTTTTTTCTAAAAATTTAGCATCATCTGGATACAGAAATCTAACTTTTGCTACGACTATTAACTACACTAGTAGTAAGCATAGGTATCCAAATACGCAAATTGAACAAGTAAATACAAGCTGACAAAATGAAGCCAAGATCCTGGCCCAATCCACTCGAGAAGTTTTTAGCACCTATCCACGAAGTGTGGAATCCAGACCAGATCATCAACTACCAGCTCTCATTCGAGCTGTTTACAAAGATAACGGAAGCTGATGAATTTCATGATCGGATGTGATGAAACGGTGCTTGAAAAAGCAGTACTGACTAAATACACAGAGCGAATTGCATCAATGTGCTGAGTTTATTTGCCAGACGGACTCGACTCCATGAAAAAAGCAACCGCACTATTTGTTCCTGCTTGACGTCGTGTCTCCTCTGTTTTTAATGACTCAGCTGGGTTTTCCAGGCTCCAGAAATTTAATATATTTGCCTATTCCTTGATCATACCATAGGAACAAATGAGGGGCAGTGAGCGTTTATGATGGTTTACCCTCGATACGCATAAATCCTACCAAAATAGCGCGACATCTGGCACTAGAAAAGCAGATTACCGGAACCAACCAAGATCTCTCACAGGTGCGTTCAACACTTCATCGACATAGAAGCGCGGCTGTTTTGAAGTAAGTTCGAGCTGAGCCCAGATGCATCACTGAGACTACCCAGGGTAAACGTGTTAAACCCTTGTTATCCACTAACGACCGCGAGGCTCACCTTCGTGCCAAACAATTTTTCGCATGGTTCATTTCGAGCGACCACTGAACCTTAATGGTCTCAGCGGCTTTCGTGGGATCGTAACGTAACAATGCCTTAAAATCGATACGGTGGTGAAAATCTATATGTATTGGGATTTTTATGAGAATTTTGGAGCAGGAAAGAAGCCAAAACTTGCGGAAATGTGAAACAGCGTGAAGGGTGTGCTCGTCAATGGGTTGACGATAGGTAAATTTGAGCGGTGTGAGCACGTTTAGCTCGGGTAATCTCAGTGATGCATGCGGCCTGTGCTGCTTTACAGTGAATGGCAATCGCTATTTTACACTGCCAGCAACGAGGACCGTGCCGCGTAGTACGTTAACCCATATTAATACCTGTTAGCCCAAAGGATTAACGATTGGATTAATTTGTTTTGCCAGGGCATGCATGTATCATTAAGATCACCCAGGATAAACATGTTGACGCCCGTATTGACGTGAAGTGTTAACAGTGGATAACATTGGCCTGCATGCATAACTGATATTACCGGGAGGCGGTCACGAAGTACGCCGCAACGCGACCGCGCCGCATGCGTACGCTCCTGAGATCCAGGCTCTTCCTTCAAAGTCGACGCATTGAATGACTCCGATGGACACCCCTTACACTTCGGCTCTGATGGCATTCATATGTCCCACCTTAGCCCAGAAAACTTGTCTTTTTCTTCCCAGCGCTTCTCGTACTTTTAAAAGCTGTAGCCGCGACGCACACGTGATTCGACAAATCACAGCTCAGCAGCGTACGTCTTGTCACGCAGCCGATACTACCCAGGGTAAACGCGTTGATGCTTGCTCTGATGGGTACATTCGTGTGGTGTTGACACATTAATGCTGGATGGTCTCAGTGATGCATAGTGATGCATGTGGCCCCTTGTGTGGTGTTAACACTTTTACCCTGGGTAACCTCGACGGTGCATGCAGCCTCAAGGTCAACAAGTAATCTTTATTGCGTTTCCGATCTCGACACACATCTACTCATTGAACATGTATACAAACACTAGAAGAGCTTTATTTGAACACGTCCAAATCATCTGACTCCCGTCAGATCACATGACTATTTCGCTTTAGCCGTCAGCACCTTAGATACATCAGGTTTTTTCCTCTTCGAAGACGGCAGTCGTACAGACCCTTTCCTGCTTGCTGCCTCGGACTGCTCCATTTTCAAGCTCTTCACTTTTTCCAGCGTGTCGTCTTCGTCGGATCGTTCCTGAAATTGTTCACATGATGCCCTTTCACCTTCTGCCTATTTTAAGGTCTGGACAGTGCTCTAATGGGAGATTGAGGCTTTTCTGAAGGGCCCCTAACTCAGTTATTGCAGGCAAGGTTGTTGGCGTATTCCTCGAGGTGTATACCACCTAGCACCGCGGTCCCTACGGCGACTTCATTTTTGATACGAATTGATTGTGGGCGGTCTGATATCGGATATCGGACCGCCCACAATCGATACCTAGTGAAAACATGAAGTCGCAGCGGCGATGGCGATACCTAGTAGGAGCCGTAGCCAAAGAGATGAACCTGATAGAAGCCCTTGGCTATTTTCTCCTTCTTATCCCTTTCCAGTTCTTCATGTCGACGTTTCTTGGCACTAGGAGACGGTGTTTTCACGTGTGGATACGGCAGGAACCCCTGACTCTGGTCTTTATCCTTTTGTTTATTCTTGTCCTTGTCCTTCTCCTGTTCTTTCTCTTTCTCGTCTAGAAATTGTGTCCCGTCTTCTGGCAAACTATGAGCCACCGGAACATTGGCGTCCAACGCAGTTTGCAATCCGCTCGCACCCGCACTGCCAGCGCGTGGTACTCCACCATCCGGCTTGAGAGAGTCTCCTTGCGCTCGAGAAGTAGCCTGCAAAAAATCCGGAATACAATAGAGGCAGGCAAGTCTAAGAGCTGGGGTTGTTAAGATCAATCGCGGCGATTCTGATTAGCTGCCGCAATCGCAGCGATTCTCAGTAGGCATAGCACTACACTCATTGTCATGCGTCATTGTCAAGGAAGCTCACCGGAGATACTGCCGAATTCCTTCCTGATTTCGTTCCAGCCGCGGCTCGTTTATTTTTACAACATTTAATAATACTCTTGAGTATAATGAAAATGGACGTTACATGAAGTAGTATTCTCTGAAATCAGTAGTGTTGTCGCTTTATATGGTCACCTGCGCAGGTTGTCCCATGTCCCTGCTCACCGTAACAGTACTTATAGTGAAAGGAAGCATAACGATCCGCTCTCCTTGAACCTTGGTAGAAAATGAAACATCCTTAGTGGGATTAGTTGTTACGGTTCTTTGAAAAAACAGATATGGCCAATGATAACGATATCGGCGAGGATTTGTTGGAAATGAACTTACGACTCCACGCAGGGTGGTGACCGTGGAAACGATGGCTATTGATTGCCAACTCACATTGCATGTAAAGTTGGCGCGGTATTCTCACCACTGCCATGCCTGCCGCGTTGACCGATTTTCATAGAAATCCTCCTCCCTCCGCAAATGAGTTCATGAATCGGAAGCACACGCGGCTCACGCATCTATCGGGTATGCGAGAAAGGTTCTTTCCTCTAGCAGTGGGAAGTTATGATAGTTAGTTATTCTTGAAAATGCTTCTTAAACCCTGCCTAATTTTGTTGGTTTGACATATATCAATGGTATTCAGCACATATTTGCTTTGTTTCTACTTCAATTCCAAGAAAACTGCTGCGCAACCTCAATCACAGGCGATCTCTACAAAGAGAAAATTACTCGTTTGATCAGAGCATTGCACTAGATCCAGCCGGAATACGAGACGAAACAGCACAAAAGTAATTTTGCTGCATGACAGTGCTCGTCAACATGTAATACAAGCCGTCAAGGAAAGGATTGAAGCACTTCGCTGTGTTATGTGTTAGTCTATGTGGTCTATTCACCAGACTGTGCCCCGTCAGGCTACCTTCTGTTTCGGTCGATGACCCTCGGGTTTGCCAAGCGACGCTTCCAATCTTTCGAAGATGTCGAGAAAAGAGTGAAGGAATGGATCGAGTCGGAGGGCTAGGCTTTCTATCTCTGTGGCATCCGTCTCATTCCAGAAAGATGGGAAAAGTTATAGTCAACGAAGGCATTATTTTGACTGATGTACAGAGTGGGCCAAAAATACGGTAACAACACATGTTTCCAAACTCAACTGGGAGGTTGCTTCGAGGCGTTTTACCAGTACAGTGCTCCAGTGCTTAGGTTGCGTTTGTTTCGAGAATGGGGAAACAATATATTTTAGAAACTGCTGGATTTGCCGTGTGGATATTCAATTGCCCACAACACAATCAATTGGGTTAGTAGGCTTTCGAAGCACTCATGACCTGGGCTTCTTTTTCCACCCATAGAAATCTGAAGTTTCGAAAAAAGTGCTCCAAAAAACGAAGGATCATTTCGACCACTTGCCTGCCACGGTTCCCGACATCACTAAACTTCTCAGGGTCTGACTCCTAGCGTATAGAAGGTACATATTTCTCGAGGTTGTCTGGTTTTTAGTCAGTAGGAGGTAATGAACATAAATCATATGACTATGCTCCAAATCACAACGAAACTCATTTTCTAGCTGCCATTTTCCTTGTTACCGTATTTTTGGCCCACCCTATATATGCTTTTTTTTTCAATAAAAACTCAATTTTATTTCAAAAAAGGGCGGAAATTTTCTCACCTACCCAATGGTATGAGTCATCATTCCCAAAGTTGTCATCGAAAATGTGCTCAACTCGCCTAATAATTTCGTGCTAGCAAAGAGGCTTCGATAATCGCCGCGACCGCCAGAGATCGCGCCGGTAACCAGAATAATAGAAGAACCGTTCGAAAAATTTGAGAAATTGTAGTAAATTTGACTGCCCTTGAGTATCCTCCTATTACGCTTGTTAGCTCTACTTATGAGTAGCAGATTACCTGTCTACATGATAGAACATGTAAACAAACCCCTTTTTTTGATTCTTCTGAAGGTTTTCGAATCCGTCACGAGAACTTCTCACCGGATGCAGCAACCAACTCCAAAGTTAAAATTGAAAGTGTCCAATCCTAGTGAAGATAAGCGGATGACATGCTTGCACTGTTTCTACCGTATTGATGTGGAATAGGTAGAAATAAATGCCTATAGTTCATAAAAACTGTCGGTAGAAAGTTGTTGAGGCGGGTCGGGACTGCGGCGCGTGCGCGTTGCGGCCCGCCTGTGGTAGATTGAGTACGGCCCGCTCAACTTTTCGGGGACATTCATGGAATTTTGGCTTAGTTACAATCCTTGTCGAAAAGATAGATGGATTGCGCGTGCGGTCTCATATTGTTGCGGCTGCAGAATCGAGGCGGGACCTACCGGGCTCTCTCACTTGGGGTATACTCGCTCCGCGTCCCTTGCCCAGGTCCTAGCGCGATTCTTCAACTACGGAATCCGTCTATCTTTTTGAAACGGAGTATGATAAGTGTGAACGCGTTTTTTAATGATCTCATTAATTGGAGCCCTTATGCATTCTGTGGACCTCTGAAGGCCTAAGTGTCATGAATGTCCTCGAAAAGCAGAGCGGGCCTAGCACAATCTGTCGCATGCGGGCCGCTACGCGCACGTGCCGCACTCTTGACCGTTGAAAATATTCTGCCAACAGATTTTATGTATTGTAAAGCGAAAATACATTTTAGTCACTCGGCGCGTATCCAACTGCGTAAAAATTTTGAACGTATATACTGGCATGATAAGCATACCTGAACTTTTCATTATGGATCTTTTATACTTAATTTCGTAACTATTACAGAAACCAATCACTCAACACTCATAAACGAATCATTTTATTAATTCTTTTAAAAACATTTGAACACTCATTTGCACATGTACATATAAAGCAGTTTAAACTTTCTTCAAAAATAGAAGTACAAACATTTGAGCTAACAAACATTCACGACAACTATTACTTTTCGTAAATAGTGTTGAACACTGCTAGCGTTTTACAGAAGACTGACCTGCAACATATCACACAATTATAGGAACGTCGGTTGGTCAGTGTCACGTCAAAAAGCCCTTCAACTACTAAGTTACTGAAATTTTCAAAACTCCATGGGAAACAGTATTGGGCGTTTTAACGTTACACACACCATTTGTTGGCATCTCTTCAGCGTTTGCCTTGTTTTCGTTGCGGGACCAACTTTTGCGCGAATTTGAAAGCATTGACTTCTGTTCGCGACGGCATCTTATAATGATCAATACGCATGTTTTGCAAGAGAACAAGATATCTTTGTTCCGAAACTACTAGGTGTGGAGCGCTGTACCTTCAAAGACCGGGACAGTCGAGCTCTCTGATTGGTTGATCTTATGAGCTGACCAATGGAGGAGCGCGCCTGCCCCGCCTCTGCAGGTACAACCTCTGAACCACCACAGATGGTAAAGGTCCTCACTGCCACTTTTATGAAAAGCAGGACACGCTGCAGTCAGAATTACCACAGAAGCAAGTGGAAAGTGCTGGTCCCGCCACGAAGATGACTACGGTAGCCATCAGAGCGATGCGATTAATTTTTGCTGGTTAGTAGGTAAGTGAAACTTCTTTCATCGAATCGTTAGCAGACTTTTCAAATTAAGTAACGTAAAAAATTACAGATCCTAATTTTACACAAAATGAAAAACTACACGTCATTTCGCTATAACGAATCACCCTTATAGGCAATGTTATCTACACCCATTGTGAGGCTCACGGCGCCTGGATCTCGTCTCCTGGCGACGTCGCCTTGTGTGGCAGCGTCGACGTCATCACTCCGTGTCATGACGTCGTCGATCGGCAAAGTGTCTATCGATAACGCACCCACGGACTGTTTCGACGTCTTCGCTTTGATGGACTCCGTCTCGGGAATGACGATCACGTCAGGCTGAAATCAGGAATAGTAAAATGCTGACGGAACTGAAGGATAGCTACAATCAATCGATACCTTTTGATCTCCATATTGTACATTATAGTAGTCTTTCTGAGCGTCTAAAGTCAGATAGCTATACTCCTCTGTGATTTCCTCGAGTTGACCAGCCAACTTTTGGCGGATGGTGGAGAAATCCGGGCGCTTCTCAGGATCAACCGTCCAGCACTCACACATCACCTCATAGCTGTAAGATATAATACACTTAGGTGAGACATTCCAAATCTGATTGAGAAAACTCACAAGTTCTCCGGACAGTTGTCCGGTCGCTCCATTCTACCGCCACTCTCCAGAAAGTGGAGCATGTCCTCAGGGGGGACGGAGGGATACGGTGAGCCGCCAAGTGTGATGACCTCGAAGAGCAGGACACCAAATGCCCACCTGGAAGAGAGCGATGTTAACGTGTTAACGATTCCTCACATTTACGTTTAACGAAAAAAAAAAAGCCCCATCATTCCGTCAAAGTGGTGTAGTAACGATCATACCTTACAGTTTAAAACTAACAAAAAGTATGTGCACACATAGGTCGAACTCCTCCGTGTTCAATCAATAACATTATAACATACCCAGGAAAAACAAACTAAGCAAGTGGGACCAGTTCTCGCGCACTTTTTCTACTAGCCCTTAATTTCAGAACAATTTTCAAGAAAATCAATATTCCATTGGTTTATCGATCACTATTATTCTGGTTTAATTGCCCAAATTTGATGTATTTCCATTGAGCGAATCGACAGGGAGTCGAGCTGAGCCTGGGACACGTAAGTGAGTTACCCAGGGTAAATGTGTTGAACCCCTGGCTAGGCATAGGTGAATTTGTGTGATGTTACCCGTTCACCCTATACCCTGAATAATCTCAATGTTGACGAAGCCCCTGGTAACCTGCCAGGGGCGTTAGGGTGGTGAGTTTAACACGCCCGTGGTGGATAGGCTCCACCCTCCTACAGACAAGCTCCTCCTCCAGCCTAGTAACCTTAGTTTGTTTGCTTCTTCTTCCCTTTTTACGCATTTTGTACTACGCCAACCCTTCACACTACTTGATATTTGATATTTTATTTCGTCAATAACAAAATTCACTTCATTCCACTTCTTTCTATCCCTGGTGGAAAAAGAAAACTTCGAGAGAGAAAAAAAAACTGCGGAAATGGCGTTCTTATTAATACATACTACTGGTATTCTGATCTATAAGATTTGTGGGTAATTTTTTTTGGATTTCCGTTCATCAGTTTCCCATTTGTGGAGAACGCCCACTTTCTCCACGCACCCTTTCCGCCTGTGCCGTCGCTGATGCAAAATGTATAAATCATTACGATGTGCTTAGAATCATTCAAGCTATTTGGCTCTGCTCCGTATAAGCCCAAATTGACCAGAATTCGAGAGGATCATAAATAAGCAGCCATGGGGATCAGTTCCCGTGTCGTTTTATCATCAAAATGGGCAAATTCCTCTCCATTAAATAAAAGAAAATAGCACATAACCAGAACTTACACATCGCTCTGCATAGAGAACTCATAATGTCGTATCGCTTCCGGTGACATCCACTTCAGTGGTAATCGACCACCCTGCAATGACACTGTGCATCTTCAAGCCGTTTCCACACCGCAGTCACCATTCTAACTCACCTTGCTCTTGTACAGCGAGCTGTCCGAGTACAAATTGCGGCAAAGCCCGAAATCACCTATTTTACATGCATTTTTCCCGTTAACAAGCACGTTCCTTGCAGCAACGTCACGATGTACGAAGCCTTTGGATGAGAGGTACTCCTGAAATTCTTCTCCTTTCCTCGAGAATCATCTTATGCAGGGGATCGCTAATCGTAGATTTCCTCACCAATCCGTAGCTAATTTGCACAGCAAACATTAGCAGTTGCTTCAGGGTGATGACCATTTCAATGTCGTAGTTGTCATCGACCGGCGGCTCGTGGTAGTTGATGCCTGCTGCGTCGAGCTAGAAGCAGAACAAGCTTATTGTTCAATATTGCTCCAGAAACTACGCATAAGAGATTCCTTTTCTGACTGGAGACGCAGGAAGTAAGCGCGCAGACAACAAAGTGGGGGCGGGGCTTGCAGTGGCTAGCACTGCCGTGATTGGTTCATCACGCAGCACGAGATTAGGAATACAGTTTTGTTGGAACGTGCAAAATAGTGGAATTTGACCTGTGGTAGGAATTTTGTGCCACATCCCTCAAATCCTGTCGCCACAACCAACCCTAAGGCCGGCTCGGCTATAATTGGGGGAATAGCTACCGTATTGCTGCGCTCCCTCCATTCAGAGATAATGTGAATCTATGCTTTACATCGTGTCTACATCATTACCCTCATCACAAATTTATACCACCTACCCACGGATTAGGACATGAGTCTTGTGCTACATGCTTAAAATAACAAATGTTCGCTCAGTCATAATTTGTTGAAAGCTACAGTAGCACCCTTGCTTCGCCCATGCACAGATGGTGTCGAATTACACATTCTGTAGCGGACCTACCTTCATCATATATTTACAGCGTTCTCGTAAAAATCGCAGCAGGTCTCCGTCGCTACAGTACTCCACAATGAGGCAAAGAGGCTCCGACTCGGTGATGCAGGCGAGCATATTTACCAGCCTAAAAGTAAGATAGCCGTGATATGTGTGATAAAAATCAACCGACTTTTTGTAATGTCGAGAAGTCTTCTACGGAAGTTGTGTAGTGAATTCTGCGTGAAAAAAAAATGAAAATATGTTTTGCTTTCATTTTCTCTTCAATATTTCCATTCCTAGAATTTGCCATGCCATGCAATGCCATGACATCAAGGAACTTGCCTATCCTCATCCATTTTAGGGTTCACTAGGTTACAGAACACACATTCTACTTGGCGACATTTGTTATATTCAAGTCCCCGTCAGAACACTATGCGAAAGGAATTGATATTCTACCTCTCGTGATATCCAAGCGTCTTCATTAGACCGATTTCTCTCAGGAAGTCACTTCTAGACAAGTCGTCGGCGTATTCCGGCAACATTTTCACGGCAACCTGAAGAGTAAAGAGTATAAGTTAGGTTTATAAAGGATCGACAAGCTTAAAAGAGACAACTGGTTGCTAGGCTCTATCTGCCTAGAGGAAATTCATGCATAGTGTTTTACTCGAGTTCCCCGAGATTTTCCTAGGCCCTTTCTGCCTTGGACCGAATAGAAATCAAATAACTTGGTAAATTTGATGATTGATTTAGAGTCCAACCTAAGAAAGGAAGAAGCCCTAAACCCTTCCTTATCGCTCGAACTTGGTTCTTGGCAACGTGAGCTCTAAGAGGGTATATGTGGTTGATGCGCGTCAAATTTGACGCGTCGGCCTGGAATTTCACGAAGTTTTCGCGTTGTCTCGATGCGGCGGAAATAGAAACGCGCTTTGTTCGCGCGGCTGTCGCGACGACAAAACCAGGAAAATTCGCGCTCCACTACGATTTCTCTTCTCTCCCTCTTTTGCATTGTGTATCGTCGCGTCAAATTTGACGCGCATCAACCGTAAATACCCTCTAAGTGCAATTACTTAAGTTAACGTTCAGATATTGTTTATATCACTTCGATCACTCTTCAGTTATTGTTTAGATCATGAAGTGGAACCAGTTTTCCGGTTGTCCGTATTTTTTAATTGTTTTCACCCAATTATTGAGAAATGATTGGTGTTAAACTGAGACAAACAAACCTGACAGTTCTCCGCCCTCATTAGATTGACGCCTAGTGGTGATGTGGCATCCTTACTTGCCAACGACTTTCCGAGAAGTTTTCCTAAAAAATGAGGTTTTTAGTAGTCAAGGTCAATTTCCATGAAAAGGTAAATCCGTTCATAATATAGGAGGCAAGGTGGTGAATGCGTCATCTCCTAATTTCCTATGAATTTAATTTTCCTCAGCATCCATCGATTTGCCAGGATTCTACGAATAAGAAAGACGGAAATTGCATCAAATTCTTTGACGGTCAGGAACCGCAATGAAAAAATGGCCCCCATCTCGTTTTCAAACTTCAGATGCAAAAAAAAATTGAAAGCCAAATCAAATAATTACGGGATTGATTATCGCCATGTAGTTTTGTAAGTAGTTTTGTTTTTTTTTTTTTTTTTTTTTTCAGTAGTTTTCTATGCATCTAACCTTCTCCCTGGGATACTACACTCTCTTTACCTTCTGTACGAAAGGTTTTATCATGGTGTATTCACAGACAAATAAATAAATAATATAACATTTTCGTAAAATTCAAACCATGCCTCACCTAGATAAACTGCCCCAAAGGCTCCTGATCCAAGCTTCACCTCGTCGAAAATAATCAGATTACGACGTTCGATTTCCCATATGTCATGCCTGAAGTAAATGATATTAGTGCTTGGTGCTAAAACTAGGAAATAAAACAGAAAGAACAAAACCAACAAGTAAGCAACTAAATAGGAATCCAAAAATACTATGAATGGAAAATCCACAATCACGTACTTTTTAGGGAAATCTACATATCGACAGCCCTTCTCGCGTTCCAACTGTGCCAATTTAAGCTGGTACAGTTTATTCTCCTGCTTCTGCTTTCTGTTGATGTAACAGCAGACAGCAATTATACCCAGTACCAACGCTGCCACGGCTCCAACCACAATTCCTATGATCATGCCCACCTTGGCTGAGGCGTATTCTGAAAATGAAGATCGATAAATTCCATATAAGGAACAGAAATTCGGAAGAAATGAACCTTTGGAATCGACGAAGATTTTGTGTGCTCTCGGTTTAAACGCGCGGTTATTCTGGGTCAGGTCAGGAATTGTGAGATTTCGTGGATCCTTGACGGCACAGAACGTTATACCGTAGAGTTTGTCAAAATGAACGCCAGATATGTTGACGTTGTGGCCGGAGTTCTCCTAGAATGGATTCATGTAAATGTGATTTTTCCCTAAAACCAAACTTCCGTGTAGAAAAAAAAACACTGATGCCAAACAAGACAGGCATTCACTTGACGGTAAACTAACCAGACAGAATCCATTGGCGTCGAATACGACGCAGTTGGAGGTGTTGCCGAGAACGCGAGTCATGTTAACGCCAGCCAGCGCTTCCTGAAATAAAGGATTAAGCTGACGAGCGAAATTAATTCCCCAAAGTCTGGTTTTTGCTATCTCCTATGCTGCTTTAAAAACCAAAAAAAAAAGAAAAAAATCGAGAAAAAACCTTCCTTTTTTCTGCAGGCTGCTTAACCCTCTCCGCTATCGTAGATCTACTTCTCTTCACGCCAACCCTGCCCTTTCCTTTGAGTATATTACCCTCCCACCACCCCCCCC
>JARK01001378.1:553739-565892 GCA_000688135.1 Ancylostoma ceylanicum
CCCCCAATTTTTTTTTCCCCGGGCCCTACTCCCCTTCCCTTCCCCCCCCCCCCCCCCACCCCGCCAAATTTACGTCTATCGCTCTTCCATCCCCAGCATTCAATTCTCTTTTTTTTCTGACGGAATTCTGCCCGTAGGAAAGATCGACACGGAAGATTTGAAGAGTAACTTTTTAGTTCTACGTATTTCTTTTTTGCTACACATAGTGCTGGGAATGCTCGCATTTAATGGGCCAGATAATGTAAAATGTGCGAAAAAAAAAACAAAAACTATTTATTTTACTAGCAAAACTTTCCCGAATAGCGGAGCACCACCACAGATCAAATATAGAACTAAGAGAATTTTTGCTATATTACTTTGCTAAACCCATGTGACAATTGATTACTTGAGAATGGCCCCGAACTTGGGTGGCTGAACCGAAATTGTGATTGCAAATCGATCCCTCGACTGCCCTGTTCTTCAGATCTGGGTTCGGGAGTAATACTTAGAACCGCCTAATAGTCCAGACTTTGCGCTATCAGGCGACCGCTTGCTTGCGTCGTTCAAGCCCTATATGAAGGAGAACAACTGTGGCAAAACCAAAATTCGGGTGAGCCGCTATTTCAGGTCACTCTGTGTGGAAGATGTCGAAGGTTCAACAATACTGATTCAGGAATGAACGTGGACTGAGATGCTGTAGCTTTGTTTTCAAAAAATAATTTGTTCCATGCAAAAACCTGCATTTCCAATTTAACACCCTTATATATACACTTTCGATGCCCTTGAGTTCATTGGGTACACTCGCTAATTCATATGGAAAGCTTCCCGTAAAATGTCATTAGGTTACCCTTCTGGAGGAGACTACACCTAGCTCTTCCACGCTTTACCCAGTAGTAGTACAGTTATTCGCTTTGATGCAAGAGTTGCTCTTACCTAAAACCTGCTCGTGAGGTATGCCCAGGAATGAACTTAGAATTAGTAGAACTTGAAACGAATTTGGTGACTTTAGACAAAGAATATTAGAGCTGTGTATTACATGCATAATGAATGCGTGGGATCAGTCTAAGGTGATTGGGAACCTATGTCATATCCTTAGGGAACGCCCTTACATTTTAAGGAAATATGGATTTAGCAATGCCGCACATATTCCCCTAATACATGAAGTAAAAGAGGAACTATATGCCCTAAGGTTCTGATCTCAGATCACCAAAGGCGGGTGATTTGAATTCGGATAAGGCGGGGATATAGCAGTATACAAGACAGTAGACTCCAGAGCTGCTCTCTTGCCGCATGGGTAGTTAACTGTCATTTTTTCCCTGTAATCTGGACTGCTTTGAGTATGTTTGCATTGGATCTACCTAAGTACACAGCATCTCATCCATTTACTACCTTATTCTCCTCTCATCTTAATTAGGAGTTTTTGAAGTTTCCTTGGGAACTACCGATGAAAGGGTAGTAGACCCGGGGGCGCCAAGAAGACCACATATCCGGTCTAGTTCAAGCCCCGAAACCGGATTAGTGTGAAAACTTTAACTATTTCTTCATATTTCTATATTCACGGTCTGAATTCGCTCGTTTAGATCATCACTATATTGTTTGACTCTATCCAATTTGGTCTTTCCGGTTGTAGTGGACGTTGAACCACAGTTTAACACTTCCTTCTACTTCGACTTGAAAGCAACAAGAAGACGAGTTCCTGCTAAAACCACGGGCACGTCATCGCTCAGAACTAACCCTTGGAATAAATCACAAAAAAACTTCTCGTGAACCAAAGCACAAAAAAACGCGACAGATTATCCTATCAATCTGGATGGTTCCAGTAAGAATTTAGAGGCTGAGACCCTTTTTTCCAATTTTTCTTATGATATTATTGCGACAGGTACGCTGAAACATTGCGTTTGTAGTAGCCTCGCATCACTTCCTGGTCGCAGAAGTAATACTTGAGAGAAAAGATCTTGGAAAAGTAATGTTCGACTTCTTGCACAATTGCCAAATACGTTGCCATCAGGAAACGGAAACAAGGAGAAGAAGTAAGGCCTTTGCGAAAAGGGGGATAGAAAGGTGGTAGTCAACCTGAAGGCGAGAGTTCGACTGATTGATTAGACAATGGTGCATAACGCAACGGTAGAGTTAAATCACGCAAAGTTATAGCGCTCTTGTTGAAATTTTGAGGCAGATTATCTCAAACGAGCTACGTTTAACCTGAGAGCATAAAGGCAAAGATGAATACTGACCTGGAAACCCGCTCCATGTCAGGCGGCATTTCTACGACGACTCTAAAAACACCGAGGGTCATGAACATGAACTGATTGATTTGTTGCGTTCCGAGTCGTCGGAGCGTTCCCATCAATGCGGAAAGAAATTTGGAAATATTCCGACGTTCGCTGTGACCAACAGTTTCTTGCCAAGCGCAACTTGTGTTGCGGAATTGTAATACGTTTTAAAAAACCAGATGATGTAGTGGAAGCCTCTGCTTCATTCGAGTATAAAAGCAGCGCTATCCCGGAACTCAGCACCTTGCGTCATGGAAGCCGAAAAACAGCGGTTGGCCGCGTATCGCTTCGTCGCCTACACGGCGGTGATCTTCTCGGTGGTGGCGATGCTGTCCATCTGCATCACGCTTCCGATGGTCTACAACTACATCCACCATGTGAAGCGTTCGATGAAGACCGAAATCCATTACTGCAGGGTAGGTTTGAACTCGAAGTATGTGCTTCTCAACTCACCCTTGCACTTTGCAGGGATCCGCCAAGAGCATCTGGGGAGAGGTGAGCCACATCAAGAACTTCCCTAGCTCCAACCGGACCACAAGACAAGCGGGAGGCGAATGTGAAGGATGCTGTGCTCCTGGTCCAGCTGGACCACAGGGAGCGCCTGGAAAACCAGGACGCCCTGGTGTTCCTGGAGCTCCAGGTATGCCAGGAGCACCCGGCAGACCTCCACAGAAACCATGCCAACCGATTGCACCGCCACCGTGCCAGCCATGTCCTGGAGGCGAACCCGGAACACCAGGACCCCAAGGACCCCCTGGACCACCTGGACCGCCTGGACCTGATGGTAGTGCATCTGGAGCTGGACAACCAGGACCACCTGGACCGAAGGGACCGCCAGGCCCACCTGGAAACCCAGGAGCAGACGGACAGCCGGGAGCACCAGGACAGTCGGCAGCTGGAGCGGAGGAGCCTGGACTTCCTGGACCTCCAGGACCTCCCGGACCACAGGGTCCACCTGGTCCCGACGGAAAGTCTGCAGGAGGAGCACAAGTTGGTAAGATTTACGTACTCCTTTTCATGTATCTCTCTCAATTTCAAGAGTGATATGATCCTGGTTTCACAGTCTGATCGCGTGAACAACAAGATTTCATTTCAGGACCTCCAGGACCAAAGGGACCACTAGGACCAGCAGGTCCTAATGGACCACCTGGAAATCCAGGACCACCCGGTCAGCCTGGACCAGCCGGAAAATCCGGAGAGCGTGGAATCTGTCCAAAGTATTGCGCTCTCGATGGTGGAATTTTCTTCGAAGATGGCACAATGCGCCGCCGTTAAGAAGATTACAAGTAGAAGTAGTGATCCTTCTTTGCACAGCGTGGAAATTAAACCCGCCAGTAAAGGTGTGCAAAAATCAGTAGTTTTTTTTTCCAAAGTCTAAATACTGCAGTTGACTTCATGGGATAGGAACATACAGAAATCAAGAACATTTTTGATTCTTAGTACATTCTAACCTCTTTAGTTATAGTCATCGCAGCGAAACGCGATCATGACGAGAATTCTGTGAAAGCAAACTTAGCGCAAGAGGTTATACCTCTTACAATAATAGCTGTACCTTTCGAAACAGAAACTTTATCTTGCTCACAAGACCTATCGTCTTCGGAGAGGTTTTTTTGGAAAACATCTTTAGAGACAACATAAAGAAAAATAATTTTTTAAGAATTTTCAAAGAAAGGCCGCTTCCCGGCGCTCTGTCTCGGGTCGGTGTGCCTTCGTACCTTTGGCCAGTTGAACTCGGTAGAAAATCTCGAACCCTGAATCACTTTTCTTTTCTCCCAGCTGGACTGAAAATAACTGTAATCCAAACGAAGCGCACCTTCGCCACGCTCGACGGATGACAGTGATTTTCTGCGAATATCTTTCACCAATTTATCTGCTTCTCACTCTAGCGTCCAAAGCTATGAAGAATATAGAACTTATTGCAGTATCACGCTTGCCATTGTCTATGAGTGTCTCAGCGTTGTGAGAAAATAGGAATGTCTGTCGTTTAGGACCTTATGGCGCTTTATTTAAAGGCAGCACCCGCGGAAATCCTACCGTTGGAGATTTCCCCGAATTTCGGGGTTTTTCGGGACGGCAAACTCATAGGCAGGGATGAAACTGCGTGAAAAACGCGCGAAACGCAAGAAATGAAGGCGCTCTTTCCCACTTGTCGAAGGCGCGGACGAGTGCTCCGCTGTAGTGTGTGCGCGCGTCCCGCCACGAAACCCTGTGAATGGTACGAATTGCACGCATCCACTGCGGCAGACCACCCACTGCGATAGCGTTAACCGGCGCGTCGTGCCGTTGAAAACCCGGCGTGGCCGCGACACCGATCCTTGTTTCTCTGCAGGTTGGCTATCATTCCTTGTGTTCTTTTCACATTTGTGATCTGCTCACTCTCTATTTTACGAATTGCACCTCAGCTCCGAGTCGAGGATTTCGGCTGGTGCTGCCTTTAAGAGATACCTTGTATCCTTCTACCTCTTTCATTACAAAGTCTATTTCAACAGAAGCATTGAGTTTCCCTACTCTCATTTGAGTTCATGCAATCTTATGGAGGGTGAACGAAACACATTTAGATCTGATATGCCTGATATGTTAACTAAAACGTTGTATAAATCTTGCTGTACCGAGAAAATTTTTATGAAGAAGAGACTAATGCGTCAAGAATGAGTGAGTCACGGTCCTCCCAGCAATGTTTTGAGGCTTTTTCTGTAGAACTTCGCTTGAAACGCAAAGCAACTGATAAATGCATAATCTCACTCAGCCAATAACCCACTATAACTACCAGGTTCGAACCCAGCTCACCATTCGTTCAATTATTCGATGAATTTCATAAGATAATGACTAAGCAGAAACTCGTTTTTGCAATTGGAGCGCGAGTGCAGGCCATGTTTTTGTGTTCCCCGTGGCCTTCCCGGGTTTCATTACGCATGGTTGTTTGTACGTTCGGGCAAAGACAATGCACTCGACGTCGACAACGACGACGGCGACGACAGCTTGACACACTCTAAATCGGCCAGAAGGGATAAAAACAGAATGTTATGGGACGAAAGGACGCAGGAAATCTCTGCATGTGATAAATCGCAATGATTTCCAACTTTTCTGTTGGTTGTTATGGAACGCCGTGAAAAAACTTGAAATTTTCAAAGCATACGTGTGGAAGATCCTGTTAGGACAGCAGGCATAGAAAAGACCATTCGAAATGCAAAACACATGCAGTCCTTGCTAAATTTATGGGACCCCTAGCGCGCGGCTGCGTCACGTTGCGAACGGCTGCGGAGCGGTCGCACCACGTTGCCCACAAACCGCTGTTTTTCCCAGTACTTCCCGCAGCTGTTTCTATGCGACATAACCACCTACACAAGATTTTATAAGTTTGGAATGTACTGCACCTACCAGGAAGTCAGTGCCCAGTTGACTTCCTTAATTTTCGTGGATTTTTTAACGAACATTGAGAACAAGTCAGTGATTCGTGGCACTGAAAACTAACAAATAATGACAACTAGAAGTGGTCACAACTACAAATATATGGATGGAACTGGCATCACATAACATTACCATATCAAACTCAATCTGCAACAAAGTGACACGGAACTTCCAGTGACATAAAAAGGGCTGTCAGAAAAAAAGGAAAGTGAACGTTGTAATTAATTCGATTTCCGTTTGGATTGCCATTATTTGATAGCCATGGAACCACTTTACACTTACATAAAGGCATTGACAAACAGCAGTCGATGAATGTTTGCCTAATGCGATAGTAACGAGACTCGCATAGGAAATGCTATGCTTCGGAACTTTAGTTCTCGTGCTGTAGTGAAGCCATTATTCATACAGGTTTGATTAAAATGTGCCTTGCAGGATGGTAAACGGTTGGTTCTTTCTTGCAATTCTCGTAAGTCGTTCTATAGTCCATTTCACCAGAGACGACAGTTGGGAAGACAGCAGAGAGAAAAAGAATGCGGGAGAGGGTGCAGCGATTGGAGAGGAATGAGAGAAAAGCAGGTTCTCCGCACGGATATTAAAGTAGCGTCGCGTTTGGAACAGACTATGCATGGTAGTTAAATTCTTTTCCTCGAATGTTTAATTTCCAAAGAGTATTAAAATATTTTGAAGAGTGGTCACTTCAAATTTCCTAGCGTTTAAAAAAATCAGGATATGTGACCCCAGTGATCGAGGCCCGCAGCTTCACCGCAGGTACTATAGCACTCTGATTGTCTGCGTATACACGCTTCTCGACTCCCTCCATATCACTCGTTTAAACTTCTTGCTCCCTGTTCTAACCTGTCCAAACAGGTGCAGAAGCGAATGCCTACGGGTCACAATCACTGAATTTTTCTGTGTGTGTTCATTCCAGTCATGGTATTGTTTGGAATTTTAATGTTCGAGTTTAGTTTATTCGATTATTCGAATATCCGACATGACGGTATCAATGATAAATTATGGAATTCTCGACTGTTTTACTGCCACAAAACAGTAATTAGACAGGCATTACACAAACATGTGTCTCAACCCGAGAAAACAGGTTACTCTTACTCTTTCCGACACTTCAAAAGAACGCCTGGTCAGTGGTCTGTTTCATGGTGTTGGGCGAGTCATGGCAACAACGATGATCGATCTATGGCCATTATTTTACCTTTTTTCAAAAGAAAAGAGGAACTATGGAGTGATGTGATAATGGCGTATTCACGGGAATACGCAAGTGTCACGTTGATTGTCTGGACAGGTTAGAACAGGAAGTAGGAGTATTCGACGAGAACGAGAACGCTCATCTATCAGCCAAATGTGTGGATACGCAGACAATCAGAGAGCACGAACACGGTCATAATATACCGCAAGAAGGCTACAAAAAGATGGTGTGACTACTCCGACAAAATCTCAACAGAAAAATTCAGCTTGGGAGAGATTGCCGAGTGGTCTAATGCGCAGTCCTTGGAGCAGCAGGTTCCTTTGGAGTCCCGGGTTCCGGGACGAGAAATTCCAAGAGAAGGCTCGCGTAAAGTATAAAATCAAGTAAAGTAGGTTTTGTCGCCGAGGAACTTATGCAAATTTTCAAAGATGCTCTCTTCACTTTAGAACTCACAGCAAAGAAAACAATCTAAAATTCCTTCTTTTTGTTTCCCTTCTGTATCCAAAAGGTGCGACGCGTTGCTTCTGGCAAGGCGCTGCGGCCAAGCTCTGCGATTTTGCGACTGGCCGGGTCAACACACTAGCCAATCGCAAAATTCGGACGGCACCGCCCTTTCCAGATGTAACTACAAAATTGAACTTAGGCCGCATCGTTATTAAATGGAAATCAATCGGATAAAAATATCCTGCAGTGAAATGAGTGGATTCCGATATCCGCAGATAAGTTTTTTTATTGGATAGCAGCCTATCCAGCCACACATGCATATCCGCTAAACCTCGGCTATTCGACTGGATAAAATATATTGGATGACATACTCAGGATATTTTGGCCCTGATTCGGTTTCATTGGGTCTGACATCGTGAACAAGAGAAGTGTACACACAAGATCAACACGTTTGAACTCGTTAACGCATAAGTGCGTACTTGTGCAGCCACGTTCCCCGTCGGAAACATGTATGAACAAGTGTGACTGAGGCGTGTACGGGAATACGCAACACGATCACAAGCCCTCTAGAGGAATAGCGTCTTTTTAGTGAGAAATAAGTAATTCGATTTCTCCAATAATTTGTGCATGTTCGGGGCTTTTTAAATCATAATTAGTAAATGCATGAGCAAACGAATAATTCCACAATATTCAGGATGAAATCATCCTCAGGTCAAAGGTTGTACAACAAGGAAAAACTCCCGGCAAACAGCGAACCGAGGCGATTAGCACAGTGTTAATAACGGCGGCACGGGTGAATCCGCCGAATTTGCCGAACTCGTCCCACTGTCGATCAGGGTCAATCGAACGTGCGTTGGAAGCGCGCGTATGTGAAAGTACTTTGATGTTTGCTGTGGTGCAAAAATGATTATGTCAACGACGTTGGAATTCTTCTCGATATCCATATATACACACCCACATCAACACATTATCGTGATCATGCGGTCTCGAAACGATCCCCGCTCGTCTCGCGGCTCGCGATTCGGGGGCGTGTTCGCACGTGTTACTGACAAAAGAACGCGTGTCAAAACGTAGTGTACTGTAGTACAACATGTAAAGACATGTTCGCCTACATAGTGGAATAACCTCGTCCTGAGCGCTGACTTAGTAAGTCAGGTGGGACACTTCAGAGTGGGCGGAAACTACGCCAAATCCAGAGGCCGCATGTATCATTGAGATTACCCAGGGTAAAAGGGTTAACACCACACAGTTCCATCCATCATTAACACTGGCGTCAACGCATGTACCCTGGGTAATCTCAATGATGCATCCAGGCGCGAGGGGCTACAGTCCCTTGAAAATTCGCCATAGAAAGAATCTACAATAGTGAACTCCATAAGGTCGTAGACAAGGGGCAGGACCGCAGCGCGTGCACTCTGCTTGTCTGCTGCACCTCCCGAGGCGGAGGGAAATCACGATGTATCTGTTTTCCTCCGCATCTCTGCCCAGCAGGCCCACTGCCCCCGTGCAGCAGACAACCAGAGTGCCCGCGCCGCGGTCTCGCCCTTTGTCTACGACAGTTTGGAATTCACTGTACTTTCCGCTGATTTCTTCTTCACAAATGTTTTCTAATTGAATCAGACAGACGACGGCTCATCAAGGTGCACTTACGATATACATATGTCTGCCTTGTAACCCAGAAAAATTAGTACATTAAGAACAGGTCACACAGACGTGGCCGGAAATCAAAAAAAATGGTGCGATTATTGGATGTCAGCGGCTATTTTAAATGACAAAAGTGATGAAAGGGTTACTCAAGAGCAAGAGTTGGAAAGTGTAGGGCAATTTATACTAGATGTGTGCGTTTTACGCGCGTGCGCCCATATGATGGAGGATGGGGCTAGTCGCATTGCTGACGCAGCTCAGACGCGCACGTTTATTTCCTATTATTATTTTTTATTTATTTAAATCGTCTCATTGGGGATGGATAGATCCATAAATTCAACATATAGGAAGAGGTAGTATATTATTTACTACATTCTTGCATTGAGCGCTTAATAAATTACATCTTTCCAAATAACGCTTTGGCGACTTCTAAGAATTGTGAACAGAACTAGTGTATTCCAATAAAAGCCCTTCCTACACTATAAAAGCCCTTCCTACACCTTAAACCAAAGAGGCAAATGCTTGGAAAGGTATAAAAGCAACGCAGAACCGCTCACTGATCGATAAAAAGCAAACATTTAATTGAACGATTGATGCAATTAACGGGGAATGTGGCGAAAAATCGATAAACATGCAAGTTTGCCGAAAGGATGGCACGAAACCGCGTACGCGATAAATTTGCAGAGCGAGTCAAAGATGAGATGCTAATCAAACGGATGACACTGCAACGACGCTACCGTACTACTGTCTGAACATCTAACTGGACGGGAAGCTCTGCTTCTGTTTCGTGGCCACGCAGAAAACGACGTCATCAGGACCGCGTATCAGATGGCTGTTTATACAGAATGTTTTTGCAGGCAATATTGTTTAGTTTTCGCCAACTCTAGAGGTCATGGTCACAGTTAGAATTCATGAGTCATCAGCGAATCGGATGAGTTCACGGAGAGGTTGGTGGAAAGGGCGGGACTAACGGGACGTGATTCCGGTGGCCGTGAACCCTATGTGGGAATTCCAGTTAACTAGCAAATTAGCCGATTTCCCAGCAGATTATGAATTCTTCTTGGAAGTCTTGGACAATTGGCAATGAACAGACAATGGATGAGATAGGAATCAGTAGATGAAAACTGAAACCAAACCGGTTAAGGTCCGGTCCAAAAGATAGAATCGCAATCAGAGCATATGGTTAGAGAGGAAACAACAGCAAAATGAGCTTGTAAATGAAATGATCTACGTCTTTCTCCCTGGAAATCTGTATTTGATTCATAAAGCACCCATAGGATTAATTTCACTCCTAAATCAAAACAGCGCTGTGACATAGATCTGAGCCAAAACAGGCCTTGATACCAGACGATTCAGGCTACCAGACCTTATAAAAATTCACGCAGGACATTGCAACCTTGAGGATCACCTCGAAATTTTTGCACGCACCTACAACAAACAGCCAAAAACGTCACGACGCCTACAAGACACAGTCCTTCGAAGCTCTTGAGAAATGAGTGCACCGCGGCACGAGCGCTGCATGCGGTCGCGTCGCGTATGCGAAGTAAAGAGGTGCGTGCGTCAATTCTGCGCATGTTATCAGACTATCCGGGATTTTCCACAGGCATTGATAAGGAGAGTTTCATCCGGCGATTTACTTTTCCGAAAACGCTACCACTCGTAATTCAGTGTAGAGCCTTGTACCTGGAGAGTGCGACGACACTGAGCTCTCCTATCGGTTTCTTTATCCAATAGCCAGTGGCAGAGCTCGATCGCATCAGCCTCATTAGGTACAGCGCTCTACACCATTAAGTTGTTTACGCCGTAAAAAATTAATAAAGCCAGTCAAACAGAATGGTATATGAAAAAAATACCAAGGGGCACAGATGTTCTGGAATTTCTGCAATTCTCGCGATTTCATGATTATGACGCACTTCTGCACACTTACAAAACGTCAATGTCTATTTTGTCCTTTTCACAAAGTGCCCTGTACTCGAACAACTTTCTAATTTTCATGGATCCACTGCCACAACTGCCCCAGACATAAATTTAAGAATCCACGAAAAAGCAAAGAGAACTTCAGGGCAGAAGCATGAAAGAATAAGGGTGAAACCAATAGGGGAAAATAAGGAAATAGAGGAAACATATGTAAAATCGACTTGGGCTAGGATCCATGAACGGATAACCAAGCAATAAAAGGCTAGCAAACCAACTTTTAAGTCCTGCGCCTCCTAGTCTTACCAAGTCTATATAGGGTAACCAATTACGCTAACCAACACTGTCTTGCTTGGGTATATTTCCGTGAATCCTATTCTCAGAATGAGATTCACGGAAATATACCCGAGGAATGGGAGCCTTCTTCACCAAAACACATCAAAAGAGTGATCCATCTTGCCCTAAGACATAAAATTAACAAATCTGGGACACGAGGAAGTGCGAAGCTGAGCTCCGCCTCATTTCTCCTTTGCAAAAAGGCACGAACGCAGGCAAGTGTGCAAAATTCAAAGCAGGTTTTCTCGGACAACGAATGCAAGCAAGGCTCACAGCAAATTGAGAAGAAGTTTTGAGAAAGTGTCAAGAGTAAACATTCCCAATTGAGTAAACACGAATAGACGAGAATGTTAGCTGAGAAAATGTGATTTAATAGACGGGAAGTAAACAATTGCACAGAATAAACAATAAACTGTAAGGTCAAACTGCATGAATTCAGCAGTTCCGCTGACTTTTCAGACCACACTTTGGGCAATGGGTAACCTCGATAACTTTAAAAATAGAGAGTGTAATACTGGAGGAGTTCTGGAAAATTTTTAGGAAGTAGTAGTAAAAAACATTCCAACAAAGAAGACTGAAGGGCTTCAAGTCCACATAATGAGACCATATTGAGGCAAAAGCTACTGCTGATGCTAAGCAGATTTTACCCACATGAACAACTGTCCTTTTCCCAACAGAATAAGTTCTTAAGCAAAAAACACCGATTCACTAGCGTCGTACTCCTACAAAACCACGAACTAACCATGACAGACATGAACGCAGCCCCGACAACGGAACGTTTTTACGCCGTTTTCAACCGAGCACCGCTACGCGAGAAATCCGGTTTAATGCAATGGCGTACGTATTTACGCGTAATAATCCGTACGCACGTATGTGTGACCCCGGAAAAATCTCTATCGATTTCGGCCAACTCTCTGAACACCGCTGGGAGTCCATCGGTAGGGGGGGGGGGGG
>JARK01001378.1:566013-592621 GCA_000688135.1 Ancylostoma ceylanicum
GGGGGGGGGGGGGGGGGGTGCTGGGCTACAGATGTAATCCTGGAAAAATTATGAGAGTCGCATGAACATCTACTTTACAGGAACTGTTGTACGGATTACTGTCTCGGCTACCAGAAATGTGTGGGATAAGCCTACAATGTGGAATTTTTCTGTGATAAGGTAGCCCATAAATGGAACAGCTTGCCCCGATAACTGGAAAGTCCTTTGCAAAGGTGAATTGTATTACTTAGAGGCAGTTTCTCACCACAAAATTTACTATTTTGAAAGGTCAACCCCATAATAAAATTTAGGGGCCACGGTCGGTGCACACTTTCTTGAAAACACTATGAGAAATTCTTTCAGTTATGGCTTGACCACAGTAAGTGAAAAATGTTCCCCGGAAAAATAGTGTTCCAGTCCCCATCTTCGCAGACCTCTATTTGAAATCGAAATGTATTTATTTATTTATTCATTATTTAGCTATTTATTTAATACACTGATTGAAAAAAAGCAAATCAGCGCGCCGAGTAAAACACGTCATGTTAGTGACAAACTCAAAACTTGTGACGAAAAAAAAATGTAAAATGCGGATATTGGCGGATCAAAAGCAAATTGTGGGCTCCCCGTTAGGAACCATAGCATTTTTCTCTCCAAAAAATGCTGAAAAGCCTCTATTCCTTTTGGAGAGTTTGGAATGACCTTGGCGACAACTACCACAAGGAGTTGCATTTCTATGCACTAATTAGTGGGCATCGAGGTTCTGATTGAGGGATCGTGGAGTGTTGTGAGAGAGAGGACATTTCAATGGAGTTTATCCGCGCCGCCTACATAGCTCACATTCCTGGATAACAAGCCATGATATCATCCATTGAGTGGGTGACGTTTTGGATGGCGCCAGGTACACAGCGGCTAATAGCTTTGAGAGACCGATCCGTTTTTTTCCTCACTGGGTTTCAAACACTGATCGGCCGCATCTTTCGGGGGCTGCATGCATTACTTAGATTACCCCGGGCAAGCATGCTAACACCGCACGAGGTTACCTATCGTCAGAATGGGCATCAAGAGGTTTACTCTGAGTATTCTCAATCGTGCCCAGGATCACAGCCATTTTACTCAATTTTCTCTCGAGCTGTTTTCGCTTAGCAAATGGCCTAAAGGAAAATTGTAATATTCATGTAGATGAATTAGACATTACTTTTAAAGAAGAAAATAAAGCCTAGCTCTACCTCTAGTTAATAGTAATGGGAAATATACTACTTTCTCGGAGTCAGTGGGTGTTCTGGATTCAGCACTAGGAAAATCCCACCTTCTGGGCGCAGAAAATCTGGACTAAATCAATTTTCAAGCACTAAGAAACTACACCACTGTGGCAGCATCTAAACGGTTTCACCTCTAGAATTGGACTGCGTCCAACACAAAGCGAAACACCATGGCGCTCTTCCAGATAACCATGCCTAAAAATTTTGGAATCATGGAAATTTCCCAGATCTCGCTCTTTCATGCTGGCCCCTCCTGATCGCGACAGAAAGGCGCCCGGAATTTCCGCGCGCACCTAGCAAATAACTGAAAAACTTCAAATCAAACAGAATGTCTGCTGACGTGGCAAAAGAGAAATCTCGTGAAAATCTCCGGAATTGGACCAGTTCGCCTTTAAAAGGCTTAGGTCAACAAGGATGCTCTAAGCAGTTAACTTATACATCGAGACATAACAAAAGCCACATTCAGACAAACTTTCGGATTGACCGCAGCAGGAAGCCGGAAGAATTACCGGATGACTTGCGCTCCTTCCGATTTTCTGTTGTGGTGCTTCCGAAACGTACCAACAGGAGTCGGAAGAACCGCAGCAGAAAACATTCCGAATCCTTTTATCTCTGCCTCTTTCGTTGTTCAACCACATGGCCAAGGTTCTGCTTCGGTCCTTCCCACAGTTTCTACGGGTAACACGGCGTAAGGTTCACAACAAGTATGCTTTGCCGATTCTATAGCAAGGCGCTTTTCGAAAATGAGAAACGAGAGCTGGTCTTGAGCAAATTTTGCATTGCTTACTCATCATAGTACCTGTACTACTGTCACAGAAAACAGAAAAGCAAACACAATTGAGAGTTGCAGTTGTAGAATGCAGTCAAAACAATTTGACACTATGCTGTGCGAGCAAGAGCACGTGGGGACCAGTTCTCGCAGGACGTGGTCTAGAGGAGGTAATGTGAGGATCTGACCTGAGTAGGCTTGACAAAGTGAAGCATATATAATAATAGAAGGCGTTCTGGGCAGCATGCATCACTGAGATTACCTAGGGTAAACGTGTCAACACCACACGGAATTACCCAGGGCGTCAATACGTTTACTTTGGGTATTCCCAATGATGCATCCAAGCACTGGAATCCGACCACACCACGAAATTTCTAGCAGAAGCAGGTAAAATTTAGTGAGTGAGAGTGTTTTTCGGCACAATGTTCGCCGTATTCCATTTAAAACCCAAACGAACTGAATGAAACCCAGCAAATGCCACGCTTGCTGCCAAGAGGTCGAAGAAGCAGGGGAGCAACCACCCACGGGGTCCATCGCATTCATTTCGCATCACCAAACACAGAGAACAATGGCAATATGTATATGAAAAATCAGGCTGCAGAGGAGCAAATGGAGCAGAGCAATCGCGAAGGAAAACAAAAAAAATGTCATGGAATAAACAAATAAGGAATGGCGAATAAATAAGCGCGGTTGTGGACAATTTGGCAGAGGCGATGTTTTCCACGAATGGAATTTTGCTTCGATCATTTCCGATTCTGACTAAGAAGCACATGACGACAATTAAATTCCATGAAACACTCGACGCCTTCTGAAGACGCGAGAGGGAAAGGCCCGTAATGAGAGGAAACTGATAAAAGCCTTCAAACATTACGGATTTTTGAAAAATCTCTCGGCATGGCAGAAAGAAATTGGCGGGAATTCGATAGGGTGTCCATAACAGGGATGAGTGAGAGGGATTTGAAATTCCGGAAGTCGCAGTTTAGAAGGCGGAGACTCCGAAAACACCGGAGTATCGGAGGTCGGAACTTAGCCTATGCTAGTACCATAATTGCCTCATAACCTTTAAAAGCAACCCTAACGTCCCTGGGTTATAGAGCTAGAGTCTAAACAGCAAGCATTTGACCTTATGGACACAAAACAAAATTCGAATATTCATTATTCGAATAAATCGAGCTATCACTCAATGGAAACAATGAATATCGAAGCAGCTTCAGGAGATCTAGGCTTTCGAAATATTGATTGATCGAGAAGAATCGAAAATTCGAGTTAATCGACAAGCCCAATGTTGACGAAATCGAGTGGACTCGAATCTAACGCCTATTGATTAGGCAGTAAATGACCCAGCCGATCAAAAAATCAAATTGAACGACAGATAGTGATCTATCGATCGATAATCACGCGTTCAGGGTTCACGAGGATCAAGTTGTTTTCTTGGAAGGAAGCCGAAGATCGATAAGTAACGCCTTCGCGCGAGTGACGGCGAATAAAGCTGGCCGAACTCTGGCTGTCGCGCAACCGGTCCCGAAAATTCGTCGGTGCAGACAGTTGTGCGGGTGGGCGGATTATGACCAGCACGCGGTTCTGTGATCTACCGTTCGATAAGTTTAAGACGCACGGGCAAGAATATGCTGATGATGGCGGCGCATCCCTGTTACCTGGTTGTCCGCCATAGTTTTTTTTTCCATTGGTGATGTTGTAGGCTTGTGATCTATATTTTAGATTTGTGTTTCCTTTCCCTTTCCTATGATGCTCTCATAATCTGGTCAGGGCCCAGCAATGCCAACAAAAACCTAAAAAAATTCTAAGTTTGTGGGAAGATTCGGAGTGGTACATCTTGCTTCAGTCCTGATTTTCCACCATTCCTTAATTGGCCTTCCTTATGCGCTTCACTGGAAAAAAGTTTATAGACTAAGATGAAGTACGTAATAGAGGCAGTTGAACAAAGAAAACTTACACTTGTGAGGCCTCCTAAGGGTCAGTTTCCTTTCAAAATCTTAGGGCTTCTTTATAAACTCTATCACTTCCTGTAAATGGTTCACTCAGATCTTTAAAAAAAAACTTTTGGAAAGTATGTAGAAACTTAACATTCTGTTTTTATTACCTGTACGTTTTGATGCCAGGTGGAACAAAGATGAAACCGCTCCATTTCGTAGGTCAAGCATTCCCAAAGAAAAATTTTATTGATCAGTGTCGGACCCCCTGTATTGGTGTTCTCTACAAAGGCTTACAAAGTGACCTTCGTAGCTGAGAGCCTTCAAATAGAAAACATCTTTCAATTACAGTGAGTATTAATCTATGTACATATCTTCTTCCGCTAATTCAAGGTTCTACTCGTCCATAGTCATGTTTTCTTCCTATTTCTAATAGTCTGAGGCAGCGATCGTCCTATCTTATTTTATACGATTCCGAATATTCGAGTCCAAATAGACCGGTACTTCAGCTGTTCAAAAGAATGAGTGGTAAAGAAATCAACAGGGTCCTGGATGGAGGAAAATAGGGGTTGCAAGGCTCACTTTCTTCTAAAAATTCAAGTTTGCTGGGCTGGATCCCAAACAACTCGGGGTAATATTTTATTTGTTGGACTTTATCAAATCTATGTATATCTTTCAGTCTTTCTCCCTTTTTTATCTGACATACGTTCTCTACCTCCTTAATTTACCAAACCAGTTCAAGCTCTGCATAGCCTATCGCCAAAATGCCACAAGGCTCTTTTTACTAATAATAACCTCAGTGTTTTGACACTGAGACGGTTTCGCGGCTTGAAGTGGACCGTCTGTATAACTTCCTTGCCGCCCCCGGGCTGTTCACCCTTTCATCAGTAGTTCACAAGGAAGTTCGGGCTGTTATCTGAACATGATCAATATCTTAAACATCAAAATCAATATTAATGTTACATCGGTAGTTTGGTTGATATTCTCCTGTTTTCTTTTCACCGGAACTGTACCTATTTGTCGCTTCTTCTCACGGGTTGCCCTTTATCTACCTGGCACTGCATCTGCACAGCAAATGTTTTCACAGAAAAACATCCATTAACAACAGAAACGTCACTCTCAACCCAACTACAGTACATTTTACTTTACTGTATTGACAACCTCTAATGCTGTGGGTAAATATCAGCACAATAGCGAGAGCGTAGAAAAACGTCGGACTCTCAGGTGACAGGAGGCGGCCTGCCATACATACGAGTAACAAAAGTCGGTACGTTGTAGAGCGACCGGTGAGACGTGTATCAGAAGGTTGGGAAATACCAAGTTCTCGAGTACTGGCGTGACGTTATTTATGTGGTGGGAAAATATTGCCAAAAATATCTTGGACTGATCTGAACGGTGCAATGGTAGCTGTGATAAACAACCACGGTGATAGCACGATAGAACACAGTAGATTCCAATAGTCGTGGCCCGCAAGCACGCGCTGCTCCAAATGCTACGTGACACTCTGGTTGTCTGCGTATCCACATATTTCAACGGTATGTATGTGCCTGTCCGATCCTGTTGATCTCCGTTTTAACCTGTCCAAACAGGTGGTGAAGCACGTAGGCGCGATTACCACATTGGATCTTCCTGAGTATTAAATTTCCCTTGAGGAACTCGTCCAGACTTGTTAGAGCATTAAAAGCTTCCCAGTAGCGTTCATGAATCCCTGCACAACAGGTTCTCCCTCATGTGACGTCAGTGCCATTTCCAGTGTCTTGTTATCAGATGCTCTCGTTAGTTGACAGACGACGGACCGCATTTGTCGATGAGTCAGCGTGGCGGGCAGATCCGCATTAGTGAGATGTTTGCAATTTTGCCAGGGTTTTCAGGGGATTTCACTACCTGTAGCAAAACTTGTCCTAAGCTGGAATATAGTACTTGCCTGCCACGCGGGACTTTTACTTGTGATACTTGTTAATGCAAATTTCTAATTATCCTTTTATCCGCTCCAAAGGTTTCGGTAGAGGTCACCAACATCTTTTATTCACCATGTAGATGACAATAATGATAACAAAACGGAGATTAACTTATGATAAAGCCTCGAACATAAACAAAACAAACCATGCTTCAATGAAACTTATTTCACACAAATTAAGATCTGATCGCGATTAATTCTCGTTGACTTCATCGACACTACAAACCTAGTAATATTTACTGTACTTGGGACCGAATAATGCACTAAATAAGCTCGAGTTCGGAAGTTCAGTGTTTCAGCTTAGTGCTAAGTGAACGAAACTTCCTCCAACAAATCGCTATTAGAATTTTCGAACTGCATGAAAAATCACAGATTCTACTTCTGTTCAAAAAGGAAACGTCATTTCGCTATAACGAAGTACCCTTATGTGCAATATTATCTATAGCCATTGGCAGGCTCACAACGCCTGGATCTCCTCTCCTGGCGATGTCGCCTTGTGTGGTAGAGTCAACGTCTTCACCACGCGTCCAGACGTCGCCGATCGTCAAACTGCCTAACGATGGATGGACTACTTCGGCGCTGTTGCTTCGGTGGATTCCGTCTCGGGAATGACGATCACGTCGGGCTGAACCCGGGAACAGTAAAGTCTCATCGGAACTGAAAGGCAACAGCAATCAATCGATACCTTTTGATCTCCATATTGTACATTATAATAGTCTTTCTGAGCGTCTAAAGTTAGATAGCTATATTCCTCCGTGATTCCCTCTAGCTGATTAGCCAAATTCTGGCGGATCCTCGAAAAATCCGGACGTTTCCCTGGATCAGCTGCCCAGCATTGACACATCACCTCATAGCTGAAATATACGGGACGATTATGTAGGAATTCCGAAATCCGCTAAATAAGAAAACTCGTCACTTTATTGCTGAATGATACATGTATGTAGTACGCTTAGGAAGGATCTTTCAAATATGATGGAGACTCACAAGTTCTCTGGACAGTTGTCCGGTCGCTGCATTCTACCGCCGCTTTCAAGAAACTGGAGCATACCCTCAGGCGGAACACAGGGATACGGTGAGCCACCTAGGGTGATGATTTCGAACAGCAGAACTCCGAACGCCCACCTGTAAAAACGGGAGACGACAGTATCTTAGATTTTTCAAGAAATTCATTTTGCCCCCTATTCACCAGCACAGTGTAAGAGACAAGTAAACAAGTGACCGGGCTATTTTTCTCGTTGATTTACTATACATATTGCACTAGCACTATTAGGCTAACTTACGAGGGAAGGATACCAGATGTCCGTGGAATCTTAGAATGGGGTATGCCTCTTAGTGTATAGCTGATCATGCTGATCCCCGTTATGTTCTTTGTCGGCGCTCTCTGCCGCTGCAGAAACAGTTACGACGTTGTATGTGCAGTATACATATATGTGCAGTTTCTACTTTCATCTGCCGAAACTGTATGAAAATGAAGTTGCCGTGCAGAAGGGGTGCAGAATTTGTTATCAGCAATCTAAATAACCTTATATGCGAAATTTCATGAGAATATGTTCATTTACACCCGATTTGCCTAAGCCGGATCATTCATGGAGGTCTCTTTGATCGCGTAGATCAGGTGAGTGGTGGTGTAGTGGTAAGTGTCTCGCTCTTCAAGGAAGCAGTCCCAGGTTCAATCCGTTCAGCAGTTCAGCTTTTTGCATTTCCATTCCATGTGCTGTTTTCCTTTGAGAATCGATTCTATGCTATTTTATAACGTTTTTCACTTGCAATTCCATGATCTGAAAGTGCGGGAGCTTTTTGAAGGATTCTCATCACCCCGTCTTTGTTAGCAGTGCAACTGGTAATGGTAGATGTATGGTGCTTACGTGGTCCAAATTTTCAAGAATTTTTTTAACGCTGAANTTATATGCGAAATTTCATGAGAATATGTTCATTTACACCCGATTTGCCTAAGCCGGATCATTCATGGAGGTCTCTTTGATCGCGTAGATCAGGTGAGTGGTGGTGTAGTGGTAAGTGTCTCGCTCTTCAAGGAAGCAGTCCCAGGTTCAATCCCTTCAGCAGTTCAGCTTTTTGCATTTCCATTCCACGTGCTGTTTTCCTTTGAGAATCGATTCTATGCTATTTTATAACGTTTTTCACTTGCAATTCCATGATCTGAAAGTGCGGGAGCTTTTTGAAGGATTCTCATCACCTCGTCTTTGTTAGCAGTGCAACTGGTAATGGTAGGTGTATGGTGCTTACGTGGTCCAAATTTTCAAGAATTTTTTTAACGCTGAAACTCCCCATAGTAGGGTTATCTGAGGTGCTGAACACGAATATCGTACCCACTTTGAACCGCAATCCCATTTTTCTAGGGTTACGGTAGAAGCACTGTGGGGAACCGAAATAAGTTGTCCACTTCGGCATCCAAATGGTAGTGCCACTCAAAGTTATGTTGACATTTGTGGTCAGCGCCTAAAATAACCCTTCTCTGCAAAATTTGGAAGGATTCTGTGAGGTGCCTAAACTTGCTTATGCCCACATATGTATGTCTCCCTTGATACGACTGGTACGAGCACTTCCATCTTTGGCAAACCGGCGTAAACGGGTATTCCTTCGGTGAAATTTTGCATATGGGGTTATTTGGACTGCTGATCACAGATTCTGTATCCATTTTGCATGGCAACGCGGTTTCCGTGTGGTTACGGTAGATGGTTGTAGAAAGTCCATGTACGTATACACTGCACATGCAAGGTCATAACTTTTCCTGCAATGGGACAGAGCACAAATGGGGAACATATTACAGATCAGCATTCCCAACTTCACATTGCTAGGCATATCTCATTTCGAAATGCCACGGACATTTGGTATCCTTCCCTTGTTAGTTGAGTCATTCCTGCCTTCCAGGCAGTCACCGCTCACAACCATAATCATAAACATTACTTACACATCGCTCCGCATAGAGAACTCATAATGTCGTATCGCCTCTGGTGACATCCACTTCAGTGGTAAACGGCCACCCTGCAAAAAAGGGTATCTTAAGCTATTTATTATGTTGTCGGCAACTAACCTCCCCTGCTAACCTGTAAAACTCGTCAAAACCAAAACTTTCGCTAAAATCCAACTAATAAAGGAGAAAGCATATAAAATGAGCTTCGCAACAATATATGAAACCCTTGTTTTCAAGAAAAATTCGTTGCGAAAATAAGCACGAGAGAAATGAAATTTAAAGCTCAACTAATTCCCGAACAACCAAATATAATATTTCTCACAGTTACCTTGCTGACTCACTTTGCTTACATAGAGTGAACCATCAGGGTTCAAACTGCGACAAAGTCCAAAATCACCAATTTTGCATGCGTTTTTCCCGTGAACAAGCACGTTCCTGGCAGCGACATCACGATGTACAAAGCCTTTGGATGAGAGGTACTCCTGAACTTTTTTTGAGTACCATCCAAAGTAGATAACCGTAGATTCTCTCACCAAGCCGTAGCTGATTTGAACAGCGAACATCAGTAGTTGTTTTACTGTGATCACCATCTCAGTGTCGTAGCTGTTATCGATCGGTGGCTCTTGGTAGGTGATGCCTGATGCGTCAAGCTAAAATTAATAATAGCTCAATAATTGAGTCAACCGGGGTGGATGGGGGGGGGGCACACACAATGAGATTTTATCGGTTCAGGTCAAGCTCCGAAACCGTTTCAGTGTCAAACTGCTTAGAACATAACAGCATAGTGGGACAAACCATGGACTTGTGATTATCCGACCTGACTGGGTGCTCTTCTTTTATTAATTTGTGGGGGCGTACTATTAATAGTTGGGGCATCTACCTACAGTCATCGCCGTAGAATCTGAAAAATTTTGCGGGATTTGCGGGATTTCTTGATAGCTCGCTTCAGAACTAATTTTTTCGAGAAACTCTTGCACAGCCTTGTAGGGCAGACCTTGCTCCATCCATTTATGAGGGAATTGGTTTTCCTCCTCCATGACTGTATACGATCTGCAACCTTTCTACTGCCTCGCTTTGCTTGTCATTCATTAGAGAGGTGAAGTGTCAAAGCATGATAGGAATGGGTAAAGGAAAGGTCGAGGCAAAATTCTTATGCCACATGCTCCAGCCACTAGTCTTTGCTCAGCCATAATTGGTCGAGCGCTACCGTTCCACTCTTGCTCCGTGTCGACTTGGGCATAATGTAGCAGACCCACCTTCATCATATATTTACACCGTTCTCGTAAAAATCGCAGCAAGTCTCCGTCGCTACAGTACTCCACAATGAGACAAAGTGGTTCGGATTCGGTTATACAAGCGAGCATATTCACCAGCCTAAAAGTGGGAAGATCTTTGAGATTACCTGTGAGGAATTGGATTTGATTTGTATTATTTAAAATTCCTACAAAAAACTATTCGAAAATAATAATTTCCCATGCATGGGAGTCGTTCTGAAAAATGGAAATTTCTGTTTCGAGGTGCAAAATAACTCGGAATCAGGATGAAAAGAAGGTATTTAACCATCTTCGGTATTTAAGCAAGGCGCATTTCGAAAAAAAAAATCAACTGTTCACCTGTCATGATATCCAAGAGTTTTCATAAGACTTATTTCTCTCAGAAATTCACTTCGAGACAAATCGTCGGCGTATTCTGGCAACATTTTTACGGCAACCTGAAAAGCAAATGGTACGAGCTGGTATGAGTTGGAATTATGACGATGATAAACTGAAAAACAACAAAGCACTAATGGACTCTGCGTGCTCAACGTAAATTCACGCGTTTTGCTGCACTCGAACCAGCATATTTCTAGCCCCCCCACCCCAGCCTCCCAACCCCTCGGGCAAAATTCGACACGTAATTCCATTATTTTCAACAGAGATTCTACTATGTCGCAAAACTAGGCGCAAATATTCAAATGAACGGTGAAAAGGGAGCTGGGGGGGGGGACCTGCTGGAGACAACAGAGGTGCTTTTGACATGTCGCACTTGTTCTAACATGCTGAGCACAGGGATTTCAGATGGAGTAGGTCTAATGAGGAAGCGCAGAGTCTTTTTGAACAAGTTAAACAAGATTGAACTTGTTAGTGGTATTGATTTTTAGCTAGGAAGAGTGGAAACCATGTTAAAATGCCTGCCTTTCTCTCTTCTTTCGGTTCTTTTTTCTTTTCTGCTCTGATTTTACTTTATTACTAGATTAGCTACCTCTACTAAGCAGTTTAGGCATAAAAAACTAGCCTAGATAGCAAATGCGACCACTTTTCTGGGGTGCCCCCCCCAACTCCCTTTTCACCTCCAGTTCTTCAAAATTGCTTCCAGTACTGTCCAACTAAGACAAACGAACCTGGCAGTTCTCTGCTCTCATTAGATTGACGCCCAGCAGCGAAGTGGCATCCTTGCTCGCCAACGACTTTCCGATAAGCTTACCTAGAGCATAACAATACACCTTCCTTTATCTAATTATTCATTCAATTTTTTCTTTATTTACTTATTTATTGGTCTTTATTTCTATTCTTCTCTTGATTCTCACTTCTACCACTTGTTCAGGAGACTATACGAAAAGTAGGCTGCTCAGAATGGACTGAACACTTATCTCGCTTGCAGTTCGATATAAAACAATACGAAATTTCATGAGTGTTTTTTTTAGAATTCAAATAATGTCTAACCTAGGTATACTGCTCCAAATGCTCCCGATCCAAGTTTCACCTCGTAGAAAATTATAAGGTTACGACGTTTCACTTCCCAGATGTCATGTCTGAAATAGATTATATTAGTGCATGCTATTATGAACTATGAAGTAAGTAAGCGCATAGCTGCTCTCGGTCCCCGGTCAACCCCTATCCAGGGTATGGAGCATCGTACCTGGAGAAGGCGGCGCGTTCGAGCTCTGTGATTGGTCAGTTCATGCAAACAGCCAATCGCAGAGCCGGATTACACTGCCTTTTCTAGTTACAACGCTCCGCGTTACCTATTCATCACCCGGGGTCGCGCCACGTTGCCTTGTGACAAATCACCCGGGATGGGGAGATCTGTGGTTATGCGACAGTTACTGATAACTTGATAAAATAAAGGATTGAATGAAAATCTGCAATCACGCACTTTTTAGGGAAGTCTACATATCGATGCTCTTTCTCACGCTCAATCTGTGCCAATTTGAGCTGGCGCATTCCATTTTCGTGCTTGCGCCTCTTGCAGATATAACAAAATACGGCAACTGTAGTCACAACCAGCACAGCCACGGATCCAAGCACTATTCCAGCGATCATGCGCAACTTGACTGAGGCATATTCTAAAAGAAAAACGAATAAATAACGAATAAGGAAAAAAATTCTGGGAAAAATTATATAAACCTCTGGAATCGATGAAGACTTTGTGCGCTCTCGACTCGATCGCACCGCTATTTCGCGTCAGGAAAGGAATTTTGAGATTTCGTGGATCCTTCACGGCACAAAACGTTATACCGTAGAGTTTGTCAAAATGAATACCATAAAGTTTGACGCTGTTGCCGGAGTTCTCCTGGAATAATATCACATGAATAACGTTCTCTTCCTTCATTAGTCACTCAATACGATTTCCCAAAACCTCATTGTTCAGCAGTACCAATGCTAAAATGCTAGCAGAACAAAGGTTTATTTGGAAGAGAACTGACCAGACAGGATAAGTTCCTATGGAAGGCAAGGCAGTTAGTTGATTTGCCGAGAACGTTAATCATGTTGACATCAGCTTCCTGAAATGAAAGGTAGAAGAAGCATAGAAAGAGCTTATTCTGAAAGGATAGGTGGGACCGGGATTTTCTTTTTGACGCAAAGCGCCAAATCGCACGTCGGCTATTGCGGGACTCGACACGATTTTATCCACGCTACCCCATGTGCATATTATCAGCGTGAACAACATATAGTATTTCCAAGAAATACTTGCCTCCCGCTACACTGCGTGTCGACTGAGCCACGTCACAGCACGTATGATGATGCATAGGAGGCGCGGCGCGGCTCAGCAAACGGGCGGTGGATGCCCGAGGCAAGTATTTTTCGGAGCCACTGTAAGTTGTATAATGCTGGCTGGCTGATTTCTGTGCGGGGGCCAAATGTTTTCGTCATGAGTTTAGTTCGCTACATTTTACTTCGCTACCTATTTCCCTTTTGTTGCATCTTCACCGTGTAGCTGTCCTGGGGACGGTCGGAGCAAGTATCGCCGCGGACTGTCATTAAGTTTCTGTATCAGGTCCTTCTGTTAGATTTATTGCGTATATTTCTTGTTCTCAGACATTCATTGGATTGGAGCGGCATGACATCTGCACTCCAATCTCAAATATGGGCGGACTTTCGGTGCCGTTTCACCTGCCGTGTGACTGCTGTTGGGCTGCCATGGCTGCTATTCGTTTGCTATTCGATTGCTATTCGATTGCTGATCACGAGCGAGAAAGCAATTTAATAGCAACCCAACAGCAAGTGGATGACAGTCCAACGGTAAGTAAGGCGGCACCCGAAGGTCGCCCATTTTTGAGATTGGAGCGCAGGTGACATGCAGCTCCTATCCAACGAATGTGTGAGTTATTCCATACGATTTTTGAGAGACAACCGTTCCCAATAAGATAATGTCTAAGGCATCGTCAGCAGCAACGATAGGTGCTATTCTTCTCTGAAGCAAAGGGGTAGTTTTCGGTAATCTTTTGGTGCTTTTTACGCTGGTAACACTTTAGTTTTCGCTATGTTAGAGGGCCAAGCTCATCGATTCTGCTGCTGTCGAGGCGGCACCCATCGGTCCTGCTGCTGTCGGGCCATCGGTCCTGCCGCCGTTGGGGCGGTACTTATCTGTGCTGCTACTGTCGGTCGGTATTAGGTCATTCTGCAACGCAAAGGGCGGTGGCATTACTTTGCAAGATCTTCATTCTGCTGCTATCGGGGCGGTGGCTGTTATAGTGCATCGCGAGGAGTGGTCGTGTGTCTAAGATACTCCTTCTTTCGCAATTCTTCGACCGCCTCCATAGAAAAATAGCTATAGTACTTTGTCGAGCTGCCCGTGTCAGCATCAAGTATGGCATGATTCGTCGGTTATAAGGAGTTGCGCTCGAGAGACTCGTCTACTTTGTACTGGTATAAAGCTCAGAACTCTAGGATTCTTCTAGAACCTTCTGCTCAAGACGTACCTCTTCTTTCCCCGGATACAGCTGTGCCTCACCATAAAACGCTTTGTGGTAAGTAGTAGGTGGCTCGTTCTCTTGCAAAAAAGGATCAAAAGTGATGTTCAAATCGATTCTGAACTCATTTTCACCTGGAGCGCGGTACTTCTTGATTACCTGAAAAGGAGCTAGTTGCAGCTGTTTGGAAGAATACTGACCTAATGCTGAAATTACCTTATAGTGTATGCCGTTAGTATGTCCACAGATAGGCGGTTGGAAGTGGCCCGTTTTTGTGCAAGGATCACCCTCTACAGTGTCACAGCCTGGAACAGCAAGCGATGTCACAGCTGACGTCAAGGCGATGTCAGTGAGAGACACACTTATTAGGAGTGTCTGGAGAGCCCAGGATGGAGGCGAGCGAATCTCGGTCCGAGTGGCGCATCTTCTACTGGAGATGCTTTGCGCGTAGTACACGAATCGGCACTTACTGTACATCATATCTGAGCCCAACCGACCGTGTATACTATTCGGCCTGAGACCCTTGATCTAAAAGCAGATGTTCTTGATTTCCACTATGGATAAGAGAAAATGAGGAGAAGCGGGATAACTCACAAACCCGGGAAGTAGTACTCTCTGGCTGATGTTTGGTTCTGCACACGTTATCAGATGGAACATAGGCACTACATCAAGATCTCGAGCTCCCAGAGGCCAAGCTAAACTAATGAGAATTCTGAGCTGTAACGCATCTTGCTGCCACTATGATGTACCAGAACAATGCATTTTCGACAATTTCCCGATGACATTGCTACAGCAGTTTTTCCCATGGTATGATAAGTTAACCAGTAGTATTCACCGTGTCCAAACTGGGATGTGATCTACGCATGGTTACGGAATTCATGCTGTAGATTTGGATAGTTTTATGGTTAGGATATGTATACTGCAAAAGCACTTTTCCGGGAGGTGGGGGTTGTCAGTAAAAAGGGACATGGTCTAACTATTGTTAAAAGTAGCATGCAAAAAATTGATGAAAAATTTAAAGCAAAAAGGAAATCAAGAGGATGCTGATAAAGAAACCTCAGTCATCGTATTAAAGGCTACACCCACGATTACTCTTGCCTCTGAGCTTCAGAGTGCTCTGAATCCTCAGACAGGCATAAACCCGACAATTCTGCGCCGGTAGTGCTGTCCGAGACCCAGCATTCATTGAAATGCTACAAGTGCAACGCCGTTCAACAGCTCATTTCACAGCCTACTGGAAAAAGTTGTCCGTGTGAACTAGAGCTGGAATACCTCCTCCGAGCGCGAACAATGTCAGATATCGTTTCTTTTTTTTGTTTCATATGTGATGTTCTTCTTTTGTGCCACTCAGGTTGTTATAGAACACGCTTTATTTCGGCCTTACGTTTCGACTGAGTGTTTTCTTCAGACGCATGCTTCGACTTAACGTCGTCTTCAGAGGCTTTTGTTTTGTGATTCAACTGCTTTTTCCGAGCCTTTAATGATCATTTGAAGCATCCTTTTTTCCTTTCTTTTTGCTTTCGCTGGGCCAGATCACGTTTTTTCCCTACTTCTTGCAAACGGCATCCGTTATTCCTTTGTTAGGTGATTCTTTTTGCAAAACTCGAATTTGACTTTATTTGCTACTTTTATATCATTTCGAGACTTCTTCCTTTCTCAGCAGCTTACCTGTTTGTAGCTGCCCTTCCTCTGGTCATTATTCTTTTTGTTTTCCTGGGAAATGAGGCTACAGAATTTAAATAAGTTATTGCGTTGGAAAAGAGATGGTTTAAAATGGGATCATCGATTTTTTCCCACAGGTCGATGCCGCAAAACTCGCGCAATTCGATCCATCCTCTGTTGAGCTAGCCAATATGGGGCTTGTGGAAATCGAGAATCTCTTTGTTTTGGTGAGTGTCAGAGAGTTAACAGTGTTTAATGCATGCAAACATATACAGGGTGGCTGAAAAGTATTGGCGCTTCAATTGGCGCTTCTGTTTTCTCATGTAAGAGAGTAATTCCCTTTCTGTCGCATGTGTGGCTGACGCATCATGAAATGCTCTTTCTTCTGACCTGCAACTCGTTTGGTTTCATGGAGGTATGCAGTAGTGGGCTCACCACGAATCTATTGTGTGCTTCACGCGCTCTTGGAAAGTGATTACATGAATACAATGAAAGACCATATCACTTCTGAAAACAGCTAAGAAGACCATCAAATTATGGGAGGATGTAGGAGACACTAACATGACGGGAATCACATGCTGTCCCCGTTCAGTGATCACAGAGAGAACTTTGAAGACCATGAAGAAGAAGGACAGTCGAAATGATGGGTCAGTTGCCTATCGACTGGTCAAGGTGGAAAGGTCAACTGATGGATCAAAGGTGGGAAATGCAGGAAAATGTTCCACATCTTCCTGGTGGGCCGCACGAAGATGTGTTGGGAACTGATGAGAAAGTTTTCACCAGTAAAGTTGTACACAATTCTCAGAGCAACCACCTGCTTTTCCGTTAGAGCTCCGACTCTCATGTAAAAAAAAGAATAGTCACAGTCTCGTCGTTACAGAGAATTGTGGTCGTTTTGAAATGAGTGTTCGTGATTGCAAAGACACATTTGTTTTTTACAGAATAAAATGGTAAAATCGAAGCCAAGACCTGTAAAAATGACATTCTCAGAAGAGTGGTCATCCAACGAAATTAAAGGTCCCCAACAGGAATCCTGAGCAGGAATATGCTCGGCTCCACACTTCCGAGACATCCATTATGTGTTCAGAGTCGGTGTTCCCAGGTTTCCCCAACGGGAGTTAATGACGCTCCTGCTCTCTACATTTGAATCCATTGAATCTGTCTAAATGTGTATTTGTACAGGAGAATATGAGGAATAATTATAACCTGTGCTCAGCTTCTCTGCCACGCGACCTCAGACAAGTTATTTGAAAATTAATGAGAAATACCTGCGGCGCACCGTATGTTTTATGGAAGCAAAAATGAGGGCCTGCATCAAAGTCAAGAAAGGCTTTTCAGGAAACTTTTTGTGGAATTGATTAGTCATGTGTTCATGTACCAGGAGCAATGCCAGACTCAAAGTAATTGTGACTGATAAAAAAAAATATTGTTTTTCTTCGCGCCAATACTTTTCAGCCACCCTGTACATATGTACATTAGATCACATCGAGATCTCTAGGTCGAAATTTTCCATTGGTGCTGCCTTGGAGCGATTTCGAAAAAATTGGCCGCCTCCCGACCCTTTTTTCTCGTGCCACTGATATGCGGGTAATGTTACCATCAATAAACGTAAGCTTCCTAATTCGACCGATTTTTTCAGGTGTTTCAGAACTCCAAATGAGCACGATATAAACACATCACTATTTGTCGTTGAAGACTCTTCATACCGTCTTACCTCCAGGTTCAAATTGAAGAAAGATCTCGATCGTGCCATTTGCTGAGTATGAGTCGTAGTTCAGTGGTATATCCTAGTGTTTCCATAATTTACAAGGAAAAATACTGTAAGAAATAGGTATTCTAGTTAGATAACTCACCCGATACACCATCTTGATCAAGTGCAGTTTTGGATCAACTAGTGGACGTGGCGGTGCTAATGGAAAATATGCACTGTATGGGCTTGCTCCAGAGGGAGAGACGGCAGCAACTCTTAAAAGGAATAGATTAGTATAAAGGAAAGAAGATGATATTTTACCAAGTGCTTATTTTAAGTCGATGAAACGGATGAGTAGCAGCTGCCACCCATGGAGCGAAACTATGTATAAAGAACATACTCACCGTATTTCGATGGCATCGCAGAAAAGGGGGTATGGTTTCTGGAATATCGAAAACTCAGGCTGCAGAGAGATCTGAAACCGGGTCAGGAATAGTCCTACCACAGCAATTGCCTTGCAAGCCTTCGCTCAACCTCGAAATGAACAAAGTCAACTTCATTTTGCCTCCTGTACTGCACCACGTAGAACGTGGCATCTCGAACTGGTTCGAAGACGACAGCACTCGTCAAGTTCTCCTGCTCCATGCGAAATCCAGTGGGAACACCCAGATCCATTGCCGGGTCAAGATCCTTGCACTCGTCCCAACATTTTTGATCGGTGATCTCCTGTATTCAGGTTAGTTAATAGACTGTTACCTCTGCGACAGTGTTATGTGTAAGTACTTCACTAAGAAAACACTCACGCAAAGTTGTGGACTATCATATTGTACGCACTCGTGCAAGCAGTCTTGAGGACGTCTATCCTGGAAGAAGGAAAGAAGCACAGAAAATGCTACGAGTAATGATGTCTGAGTAGGTAGCAGAAAGTCCACTTTTTTAAATCAAGAATTAAAGAATCAAAAATTGGAAGCAGTGAATCAATACCTGCGCACAAAATATAGTTTATCACACTTATTACTTGAGCCTTAAAGGCAGTCTGTGCTACTGGCGTGGACCACAATAATTTTCATGTCAAGATTATGAGCCTCAACCTTATATCTCAAGTGGTTTCACATGCACCCAGCTGCTGGTACGAACAATAAGCCAAATACCTCATGTTCTTTTAAGCAAGAAGCAGTGCAGCGGAACCAACACGTCTGAGTACTATTGAGATGATCGGAGCAGATCGATAACGGTAACCATAACAATAATATTGATGAATAGTTCATCGGAAGCGTGAATCCATTGGGCCTTCGGACCTGAAATATGTAGGAGCAGCCTTTGTGATAAAAGGAAAAGAAGTAGATATGCTTACTAGAGGGAACGATCAATCATTAATTTTTCGATGTACTCAACTGTCATTGCCGCAGAATCGAGCAACATTGGCGCGATATATGTATTAGTTACCTGATTCAACCTAAGTGTTTTAGGTAGTGTACTTTGATCGTTTCTTGAATGTAGAACCAACAATACGAGAAATAAGGTTTACTGATTTCCACAATTATATGTACCAGCCTGATCGTCCGGCTAACGCCGGACTCTCAGGCTTCTTTTCTTGCTCGCTTCGCTCGCGTTGCCTATATATGACATCATCTTCACACCTAGCCGATCATTCTACTTTTGTCAAAACTCCTGCTTTTCGCAACCTCATGCTTTGTGGATCCGAGGCTGTGCAACAGTAGGGTGTCGTCTCTCAACTTTGTTCAGGACCGTTAGACCTGGCTGCAAGCGCTTCTCCACCTGTTAGCGCCGGCGCACCCTTATCACACCTTTCGATCCGACTCCAGGTGTTCTTCCATTTTTGGACGCCGACGCACCCTTATCGCATCGCTCGGCCCGAATCAGAGCGTTTCCCCACCTCTGGGCGCCGGCGCAACCTTATCACACAATGGGACCCAGATCCAGGCGTTTTCCCAGTTTTGGGCGCCGGCGCACCCTTATCACACCGTGGGACCCAGTTCCAGGCGTTTTCCCACTTCTGGGCGCCGGCGCATCCTTATCACACCGCGAGACCCAACTCTATTCATCCATCCTGTCTCCCGCCCTTCTTTTCCCTCCGCTTGTCTCTGAAACATACCCACCCGCACCTTATCTTGTGTATGACCTGATAAACGCAGACCAATAAACACAAACTCTCATTCATTTTCACTGTGGTATAAACAACTGTTGGTCTTCCAAGCGATGAAAAGTGTACCAAAACACCTGCAAATCAAGGTAAGAGTCAAAATTTGCAACCTTTTCGTACATAACTCGACGCGGTGAACACGACGGTGCAGGTTGTTTTTCACGATAATGGCTGGTTCTCGTGCACACACACACACACATGAACTGCCAATTAAGTAATAGTAGGATAGCTGTTATCTGTCGCGTTCACCTATGTGGAAGTGTTAACGTGTTGCGAATAATATAAGACAACGCCTATTTGCTGTGTGATTCGCGCTTTCGGTCTCATTTATTTTTTTATTCATTCATTTGTTTCTGAAACGTGTAAGGAACTTAGTCGCAGCTGTATCAAGTCTGAAGTGCTAAAACAATTTTTAAAAAGTTCGAAGTACAGTGGGCGTCAATGGCGGTGACCCGTCTGCGGCCTCGAAAAAGACGCGGTGCGACCGCGCCGCTGGAGCGGTAATCCTCTCCGTGACATCAAATTATGGGATTTTCTTGATAGTCAGTTAGTTTTCTCATTAGCTACCATCAAATGTGATGAGCAACTGTCAAGAAAACCCAGATTCGCCACCGCGGAGACGATTCCACCGTGAGCGGCCCAGTCGCACCGCGTGCTTTTCGAGGCCGCAGACGGGTCACCGCCATTGACGCCCACTGTACATGTATGCTCCCAAACAGAAGAGTGCGAAACATTTCGTTTTTATTTCACAAGATGGAAAATAGTGGTCAAGAACCTTTCAAAAGGGAATTAAGGTTTTCAAGAAATGTTAACAGAAGTATATCTCAAATGAATAATAAAATAAACTTGATTTTGAAAGTAGAATAGTGGTTTATAGAAAAAATAGGAAGTAGAGAGACAACGGAGCATGAGACAGAACAAGAGATCATCCTCAGATTGACCTTTGACAATTTTTTCATCAAATCCATAAGAGGAGCGAAACATCTTCTTAAAGGTAGAGGTCACAAATCTAAGACGCTGGAAAGAGTGGAGATACGCTCCGCCTTTCTTTCCATCAGGGAAAAAGCAGAAACGCAGGCTCGTGTTCAAAAATCGGAGTAGGTTTTCTCTGTACCACATGTGCAAGGTTTTATAGAACCTCTCAGCAAACTGGTGAGAAAAAAAAACATTTTCAGAAAGCGTCAAGAACAAACATTTCCAATCGAGTAAAGTCAAATAGAGGAGAATGTCAGCAAACGAAATGTGATCTGAAAGACGAGAGGTAAACAAATCGGTTCGTCCGCCTTCGTTTTTAGATCACATCTGGGCCAGGTATCTATCCTGTATCTCATCAGAACATTATAAGATGTGAGAACTACATAGGTCATAAGAAGTACTTCGAGAAACCTGGAAAAATGGAAGGTTGAGATAGAAAGAAATTGCAAATCAAATCATCTATCGAGGAACACTTTTAAATCAAATGTAGGTGGGCACAGAGGTGTATACATGGGCGTCGATGGCAATGACCCCTCTGCGCCCTCAAGAAGCAAGCAGCGCAACCGCGCCGCGCGAGCAGGAATTCTTTCCGTTACAATGAACTATGGCGCGTTTTTGACAATTAGTTAGTTTTCTAATAGGGTAACTCAGATTCGCCACTGCAGTAACGATCCCATCGTGAGCGGCGCGGTCGCGCCGCGTTCTTTCCGAGGCCGTGGATGAGTCACTGCCATTGATGCCCACTGTGCATGTGATACCGTCACAGATGGCCATGAAAGACTAAAATTGAGTAGTCAATCTACCCTTAATCCTCAATGTTAATTCTTCTTATATCCTTAAGTAGACTTACGGTGTGCAAGTAATTTTTTCTAGTCGGTGGTGTTTGGACTGCATCAGGTCCAATGTATTTCAGTGGTTCAAGACTATATTTAAGATATTTATTAACACTCTCACACAAAACAAGATACGACATAACCCGAAACATACTTCTTACAGTTGGATTGCTTCGTTTCATTTCTCTGTCTCTTACACTTTCACTCACTTACATTCCTTTCCTTTCCTTTCTTTGATCACCCGTTTACGAGGGCTTGTACTGAGGATAAAGCGAACCGAACCGGACCCGTCTTATGGTTCCGGCCGTACCTTTTATACTGTGAAGGTAGGCGGAGACAAAGTCGGCGGCATATGCATTATCTCGAAATACAAAACATTCCTGCATACGCTTGAGTCATCATGAGCTCGTGGGTCATGGCAGGTGGAAAGGGAGAAAAATTCGAAATTTGCTTCCCAGCGGTAACCATGTATCTAGGCATCTAATTTCCGAAGCAACCAGGATCAACATTATTAAAATTTCTCAATAAGATCTCTCCTCTCGGTGTCGACAGAAAGCCGCTCGGGATTTTTGTGCGCACCACGCAAGTAAATGAAAAACTGCAGAACAAACACAAAGTCTGCTGACATGGCAGAACAGAAATCGTGTGGAAACCAGCTTGCATTGGCAAGCACACTCTTGCAAAGACACCTTCAAAGCCCGAATTGTTCACAATAGATTTTACATGCCCCAGATTTCACAGAAATTCTGCTGGACCATTTCTATGACAAATCGCACTGCAAAACACTATCCGAAAAGCGCTGCCAGAGAGTAGAGAGCAGAGAACGGTTGTAACTAAAAGTTTCACAGAACCACATAAATGACATGTTTGACATTTTCAACAATCGATAGATAGATTCTAGTAGAAAATCTATTAAAACCTATACAGACCTCGAGGAGTATGCACGCAAGTATGGCCTCAGTCGGCTGTTCATTTGGCATTCCTATTCTGAACATGTACACATCCAAATTTTCAATCTTCATATACAGAGTGGTAGCTATGGCACGTGCAACTTTGGAAAAATTTTCTGATTTCTTTATTATTCTTCGGTGCTTGACATACACCACATGGCAGCTCCTGAGAAAGCAAAGATCGCAAATGCAATGATGGCTAAATATTAAAGCGGAGAATATTCTAGAAAAGCTACACGAGTCAATAATCATGTTTGGTGTTGAGGGAGCGTGGGAAAAGGCAACCATTCTTCGTCATCGTCATACTCTGCTTTCGCACCGTCTACCAGTGAAGCCCGGCTGACAGATGCATCTTGTTTCTCCTCGACCTGTCTTTAGGCAATTTGCATCATTGTAGCAGAGTCCCTCGCAAGCGTCTGGAAAAGCGGAGTAGTTGAGTTTCATGCATTTGATCTACTAATAAAATACAAGAGTTACTGCTTTGTTAGAACATTGCAGGTTGTTTTAAGTAATGATTTCGGGTAAGCGTGTGAAACCGCTTTCATTTGGAAGCAAATTACCATTGGAATTTTTGTTTGTAGTTCAAAAACTGTTGGCAGCCAAATTTTTTTCATTCCCTCTTTAATAATGGAAGCACAACCAATTCTCGTACCTACCTGTACATTGATGACCGTTGCCGACGTAGCCAGGCTTACACTTGCACGAATACCTTAAAACCTGTTCTTTTTTTTCTGAGAAAATGCCACAGACACTATTCCATGACGTCACACCTTGGCTTGTGGTCATCGTCTGGTAAGTCCATACAAGCGGCTAGCCAGTGGCACTTGTGAGCACCAGATTTACACTGATTTGTTGATAAGCACTGGGTAATTGAATTTGAACCTGTAACACAATATATGAGAACGCAATATAATGACATAGATAAGGTTTCGGTGTTTGATATTGCAATGACTATCAACCTTAGATGAACTAACAAACACGTGTCAAGAAACCAGTTGCATGGCTCAGTGGCCAGAGCGTTTGTTCGCCGTTCTGGTCAAGTGTTCGGATCCCGCCTGTCCCCAGATTTTGGAAATACTATGCTGTCTACCCCTACGACCGCTGCAGTTATCCAACTAACACCCGCAAAAAAAGTTGCAATCCATCCCTGTCACTGGTTCCACTCCGATGGAGATCCAAAGTTAAGCGCAGATTCTGCTCTGCAGTTTCTGCAATGCGGTGTTCGTTGTTCAGTGCACGACGTCCCCCGTGATCTCCTTCGGGTAGTCCAGGAAGGCTTCCGGCAACGTTTTGCATAAATTTCGGGAATGAACAAAAAGTTGGTTTGTGGGTGGATCGCGCGAACTGCTGACACTTGTACACGTAGCTCAGTGGATAGAGCGGCTGTTCGTCGTTATTGTGCCTTGGGGTTCGAGTCCCGCTCGATTACTCCCTTTCACGAAGTATGCATGCTGTCTGATCATTGTTTCGCATGAATTTCTGACAATAGGTGGATTGTCATTAGTCATGAATTGATGAAAAATCGACTTTCTACTAAAATGAGTAATTGGTTTTTTATTTGCTCACTAACTGAGTCAGAAATATTCACTCACCTGTCTGATATGTTGTTGTACTAACTGGACACAGCTTGCAAATTCTACCATCGTATTCGTCCATGTATAGTCCGTAGTCACACGGTGCACACGTACCACTTGAGGAGTTGAGGAATGTTCCAGGGTAGCACATCTCTACAAGCCAAAACCTGACCATCACGTCATATTATTTTTATTTTTCATGTTAGATGTAACTTATGCAATGATACAAAACGAACCAAGCATATCGACCAATGAAACGGAACGAAAATTCTCGAACAGAAAAAGCATTCAAAAAAACTTAATCTTACTACAACATAGAAGCACAAACGGCATCACGGACTAAGACATTGATTTGAGGTTCTCTCATTATCCAGCTGAGATCCTCGAAGTCTCGATTTTCCAACAAATTTTGTTGCCAAAACTTAGACAATGAAGTCAGTGCTACCCTTCATTTATGAAAAAAATGTGCAATTAAAGAGGACTCACTCATGTTGCATTCATCCAGGTGTTTCGCACCTTTATTGAGCGTTGTCCAGCCGGTGGGACAAAGCATGCACACGGCATCCTCAGATGACTTGAACGAGGCCAGCGGACACGGCTCACAGCGGCTACCATCCGATGAGCGCTGCCAGCCCGGGGAACACTTTTCTAAAAGGTGCCTCCAAGTTCCTATTTCTGGTATGGAGCACTCTGAGAGTATTTATTTATTTATTTATTTATTTATTTATTTATTTATTTATTTATTTATTTATTTATTTATTTATTTATTTATTACGAACTGCAATTGCTACCCATACTCAACCGTGCCATTCTTACCTAAGCAGTGCTCGACCTTTGTAGAGTTCAGGTACAGTGGCACAGTGGTTGGTGGACAGGGTATACATCTAAATTTTACCTTTTAATGATACTAGACCTGCAGGTTATTTCCGGAGTAGGATTTAGAGATCCTAAAATCACCAAGTAGTTAAATGGTAATTAAAACTTAAGAATTTACTTGTCCGATCCACTTTCTGGCTGGTAGCCCCTCAAGCTGCACGGTTCACATATCCTCGAGGCATAGTCAAAGAAAAAGCCAGGTGGGCAAACAGCTGAAAGAAAATTACAATTTATTTCTGCAAAGTCCATATTTGCTCAAACCACCAACGAGAGGAACTTCTCAACTCACGGATGCAGTCGCTCTCCTTGGCTGTCCCTATCGAAGGTGTTGTCCAGTCGTTTGCGCACTTGAGGCACGTGTTGCGACCAGGCTCAGGTTGGTAGTAGCCACGCAAACATGGCTCGCATTCCTCTGCTCTCGTGTTAAAGAATTGTCCGGATCGGCACAACTCTAAAGCTCATGTCACTACGTTTTACCCTAAATGTAGTATTTAACATTTTAAGTTTTATATTGGCTTGGATGTTCCACAGCAACATATTCTTTTGTCGAGCACTCTCTATTTTTAGTATCTTTTATATTTTTTTCATGATATTGGTTAAGAATTGTGTTGGGCTCCTCTACTGGTTGAATTGTTAGTGTGCCCCACACGAGCTTAGTTCGAAAGTGAGTGGGTGAACAAGAGTAAACGGCTTGTGATTTTCAACCAGTGCTTAGGTGGGTTATGGATAGAAAGTCTTATGGCATGGAAAGTGACCGCTGAACCAAGGCTTGTGTAGGTTTACAGGTTTATCCGTTGACAAAATCTGGGAAAGAAGACGAGAAAAACCAATGTGATATTTTTGTATTGTTATTCTCAAAGGTGTGCGTTGATTTGACGTTTGTTTTGCTGCAGTTGACAACGTTGTTGATAATGATTACTCCTAATAATATCAACCTTGTTAACTTCATATTTCCCCGCATGTCCTAGAAATAGTCTATTCTGTCATGGACTGATATTATTGCTTATGATAGGTACTTGTAAACCAGGTCATGATTTTGTGACTTGTGCAGATACTCTCTCAGTTATTATTCTGAAGTAAGTATCTATTGTACAGATATGAGCATCTAGGGCAACTCCGCTCAAACTTTTTGCATAAAAGGCCTGGATGCTCAGATCTAGGATCGCCTTGCCCTACTGTCGTCAGTGGCTGTAATCTGACTCAGGTAATTCTTCGTGGCGTGAACTCACGGACACTATCAACCTCATCTGCGCTTGTAGTCCGAGCCAGGGAGCCCTTCGAGGTGTGAACTGAAGAAGACATTAGGTGTATCCAATAAACAGTTATAACCAGTCGCACTCACCTAAAACCCATAGGTTCCCATCAAATTCATCAGAATTTATTCCACTACTACTGTTTAAATCATTTATAGCAGACCCTAGTGGTCCAAACTCGTGTGTTCGAGCCATAATGTCTTCCTCTTGACTCTAGGTGTTGACGCATCAGTACACTCCATGGATGTCAGTTGCAATTCTTGATTGATTTTGTCCCGGGGCGCGTTTCGACGATTCCGAGCTATTAAAATCTCCTATATAACTATATGTTGAGCCTCTTGCACCTATGTAAGCTATTCGGTACAGGGTCAAGCGTGATGATGGTAAAAAGTCGACCCCCATACGACCCCCCCCCTTTGAGGCACCAAAAATACGACCCCCCCCCCCTTTGCACACAAATTTCCTTCCCGGCAATCGGTCGGCAGTGTCCCGCTTTTGTGAAGACACACAACTGCACAACCGATAAAAAGTCATTCTATGGGTGAGCAAGTCAAAATTTAGGCTGGAATTTCCGCACGTCCGTACTGAAAGACCTACCAAGTCTTGCAGGCCGGTAAAAAGTCATTTTATG
>JARK01001378.1:594564-628884 GCA_000688135.1 Ancylostoma ceylanicum
AGAAGGTTTGCGCTTTCAGGCTGTACAGCTCGTTTTTCCGCAGCTGCTTCCACCGCNCCTGATTCGGTAATGAAAATGGTAACGAGGATTGTATTCTATGTTCTACGATCATAGAACCTGCGCATCGTTATTTTGATTGTACATGACTTTGTATATGACTTTTCTTCTATGCTATACAGCTTAATATAAGGACACTTCTTTATTTCGGGCTAATGTTTTAACTAAACGTCGTCTTTGGAAGCCCAAAAGTGGCTCAAAATTTTTATCTGCGCTCTAGACCACAAAGACCTCCTCACTTTCGTTTCTTCAACTCTTCCAGGTTAGACAACACTAAGCCTCCTTCACTTGAACAAATTCACCGGGTGTCCCACCGATTTAAAGGAGCAGAATGCCACCGACGATCTTATAGCTCGCATAGTGATAAAAACGACATGGGATCACTTGTTATAGACATCTGTTCGCTTCTGCTGTTCATCCAGGGTGCACGCAGATGCAAGATGAGGAGTGTGATTTTCCAGGGGTAGTCAACTATGTATAGTCGCCGTGGAGCAATGCTCGCCGCACTCTCTGGGCCAAAAAAAAGATTCTACAGCTCTGAATTAGAATGTGGTATGTTGTGCAGGTAATATGTACATTGTACACCCAATTTTTGCTCCCATCTTGCGCAGTAATACAGGTTGTTATTTGGCAAAGTTAAGGTTTCGACACTTTTGTTATCGGTGATTAAGAAGGTGCTGAATAATTTTTATAATAAAAACCGAGACGCACAGAACAACAATACAACAAAGTGCAGAACGGTCACCGGCAGTTGGATCCGCTTGATCTGAGTGCCAAGTGCGTTATTAAACATTTAAATTATGAAGTTGTGCTATACATACACATGCAATGATTATCGATTGGTATGATCGGTCCGTATTCGATTGCATCCGCCAGCGGTGCTTTTACGTATCGATTGCGGTGGTTGGACTAGAGCGCGATTAATCGATCGATTTCGATCGGTTCGCGTTCTCGTATGGGATCATCGCGAAGTACTCTGATTTCCTTACGACACTTATCGCCATCTACCAGTACTGCGCCCTTGTAGCAGAAGAAAGCTTCGTCGAAGACGAGTTCGTTGGAGGGCTTGCCGAGTACCTGAAACAAGTAACGGGGGTTTGAAGAGAATTGAAAATTCTTCAAGAAACTCGGTAGAAAGATTCTGGAAAAAACCGAATTCTGATATAGGAAACGGAGATAAGCTTCTTTTTTCAACGAATAATCGATCATTCAGTCGTAACAGCTCGATTAGATCAACTATTCTGCAGCTCTATGCCTGACTAGTCCCCGTCCTTGGCCTCGCGCATGAAAGTACAGTGAACTCCAAACGGCCGCAGACAAGTGGCGGGACTGCGGCGCAGGCACTCTGGTTGTCTGCCGCACCGAGGCAGCGGACCTGCTGGGCAGAGACACGGAGGTAAACCGATTCGTCATAATTTCCTGCTGCCTCGGGGGTGCAGCAGACAACCAGAGTGTCCACGCTGTGTGAGGCAAACCTATGTACATACCTTAAGCGCATTAGTATACTGGAAAATTCCACCCTTGAGACCGATCTGTGAGACGGCGATAACGGTCGATGTAGCGTCAACTTTGACGTTCTTTATAGGATCTCTGAAAATGGGCTAGTCATGGAAATAGTGAGCAAAGAACGTCAATCCATCTCAAATGCGCACCTTTCTGAAATAAACGTGGCGTTGATCCTATAGTGGTTGTCGCCCATAACCTCGCCGGTCACCTGTGCTTTCCCGCAGTCGTTGGCGGGCCTATAAGATAGTGAGTAACTGTACTGTAACTCCGATACCTTACGCTTCTACCTCTCTCCATTCGGTCCACTACCACAAATCAGCCAGTGCTTATTGATGAAGCGTAGCGAAGCAATCACACTATTTCGCATTATGGAATTCCACCTAGACAATTGTTTTATTTTAAGCAGAATTCGAACGATGGTAAAATCAGAAGCACGGGAACAATAAAAGGAAAATGGCTCACTTGTGAATTTTTGGGATGTCTTTGACGGTTGCATTTGGATACTCGACCTGAATTCGAACCACTCGAACGGCTGGTACCGTTGAATCGTCATCTTTCGAAATAGCAGGACGAGAGTATAGTAGTACCAGTAAAAGAATACGTGCCAGCATCTGAAAGAGTTTGGAGATTTGAGAAAATCAAATTTTTAGAACTAGCGAGATTCCATATTCTCTACAGAGACGAAGTGTAATCTGTATATATAAAAATGAATGTCTGTATGTATGTGTGTGTGTGTGTGTGTATGTGTGTGTGTATGTATGTTCCGAATAGAAATCGCGGAGAGTTAACCAATCGGGACCAAACTTTGCACACATATACAACTTGGACCGGCGGAGGTTTTAGGCTACCTTAGGTTATCGATTGATTATCGATTTATCGATTTTATTGATTTTTCGCAATTTTTGCCCGCGGGTCGGTGAGGACATGTCTGCTGGGGTTATCGAAGACGCTGAGCACGAATATGGCAACCGTTTTGCGTCAAGTATTGATTTATCGATTTTATTGATTTTTCGCAATTTTTGCCCACGGGTCGGTGAGGACATGTCTACTGGGGTTATCGAATACGCTGAGCACGAATATGACAACCGTTTTGCGCCAAGTATTGATTTATCGATTTTATTGATTTTTCGCAATTTTTGCCCACGGGTCGGTGAGGACATGTCTACTGGGGTTATCGAATACGCTGAGCACGAATATGACAACCGTTTTGCGCCAAGTATTGATTTATCGATTTTATTGATTTTTCGCAATTTTTGCCCACGGGTCGGTGAGGACATGTCTACTGGGGTTATCGAAGACGCTGAGCACGAATATGACAACCGTTTTGCGTCAAGTATTGATTTATCGATTTTATTGATTTTTCGCAATTTTTGCCCATGGGTCGGTGAGGACATGTCTACTGGGGTTATCTAATACGCTGAGCACGAATATGACAACCGTTTTGTCCTAAGTATTGATTTATTGATTTTATTGATTTTTCGCAATTTTTGCCCACGGGTCGCTGAAGACATATGTACTGGGGTTCCTCAATACGCTGAACACGAATGTGACAACCATTTTGTCCTAAGTATTGATTTATCGATTTTATTGATTTTTCGCCATTTTCGCCCACGGGTCGGTGAGGACATGTCTACCGGGGTTACCGAATACGCTGAACACGAAAACACGAACGAAAACAAACATTTTGCACCAATTTGATTGATTTTTTTATACCGGTTATTTGTTTACGTGCGGGTGACGGAAGGGCTACCGAGAATACTCAACATGATGGTCATCGAAATGTTCGTGGGCTGTTCGAGTGAATGTATTAGTATCAATAACTATCCGCATCAGTGTGAAAAGCCGAGGGTAGAAAACTCCCGAGCGAAGCCGGGTATACCGTCTAGTGTATAATAGAAGGAAATAGTGGTGGACGAATTCCATAGGTGTGAGTCAACAAACACGAAAACATCCACGGCGGTTCAATTTTTCGTAAGACTATATGGAAAACTTCGCAAAAGAACAAACGTCCAAGAAAATTTAAATTTGTTATGGAGATACTGGTAAATGCCACCAGTACCTAAGGACAAGCATGAATTAGTTATGAGACAAGGAACAACTTAAAGGCATTCGAACAACTTGAAGGCATTCGACGTTGGTCTTCGTCCCTGATTTCTAGAATGTTCTCGATCCTAAGGCTTGGACCCAACAATTCTGCAACAGAAGTGCTGTCCAAGACTCAGCCTTACTCGAGATATTACAATTATAACTTCAGCTCAACACTTCAATTTTTAACCCGCTGGTACGAGTTGTTGCGCTTGATCCAGAGGTGAAACACGCCCTCCGAGAGCGGTCAGTGTCAGATGTCACCTGCTTGACTACTGATTTGCGTTTCTTTGAGCATTCAAAATATTTTCTCTTTTTCTTTTTCCCTTCTGTGGTCTAGATCCTATCTTACCTACTTCTTGCAAACCTCAACCGTTATTCGCTCGTTGGACGATTTTTTCTGAGGAGGAAATAACAATCATCCCTCTCCTCTATCAGCTTTCTCATGAAAAATTAGTTTCACACAAGTCCGAATGTGTGATTTGGTGATCAATGCCTCAAAAATGAGGTTTCTCGGTGGGATCTCCACACAAGTAAAATTCTCCGCAGAACAACAAACCTAATCCAGATGAGAAATCATTAAACGCAGATCATTAGGCAGTATATACGAAGTTCACATAAGAAATCCAATCAGGAACCTGCGTGGATATTCTGTCACTCTGTCTCGTTCTCTTAAACCTGTTTAGAAGGCAACGTTGCTGCTGCAAAAAATACAGAGCCAAGATTAGTTCCACACCTGGGTCGACACCATCAGCAGGAATATCTAAAAGCCGCATCTATGGTCTCTACTTTATAGCGACGATGTGATGCCATAGAGAAACGCGAAGAACTACAGGCAGGAAAGGAGCTATGGAAGGATCTCTAACAGAGGTATGAGCTGCGGCTGAACATTCTGAAAACTGGATATATAGAAAGTGGAGTAGAGATAAAAGACATCTGTGTCGATGACAACGACATAAGGATCGTCGTATAAGGATCTTCATTGCTTCTTAATGAATCCATTGGTAAGGGAAATGATGAAAGCGGTGGAGATAAAAAGAAGATCACCAGAGGTTAACAACAAAGAAGAGCAACTAGAAGCATTGAAGTTGATCTCGTAATAAACCACTGTCCTCACTGTTCCACTTGCTTCTTAGTGTCCGCTGGGTGAGGCTCTCTCCTTCTACAGTCTCCATATCTTTTCCTCAGCACCACGTAGTGTATTTTCTCTAGGCTTGGGAATGGCGTTATATAACGCCGAAAGCTTGCCGAATGAAACCGCTACAGTAATGGAGTCTCAACTCTGTGCACATACTTTGAGAAAATATAAGAAAGGTTGAATGCTTTGAATTATTCGGTACGAGAATCCAGGCGATATCTTTTCCGACGCTCATGGACGTGGCAACGCCGCGTTGATGAAGTGGAAAACGACAACGAACATATTGTGTGAGGAGAAAATGCCAAATAGCACGAGTCCAAACTCTATTGGACGCTTGCAAAGACGATCGCCCCTCACGAGAAGGAGTGCTGTGGAGCCACGATGGTTACCAAGCAAATCTTGCACACAATAGGGATGCGGATGCTAATGTGGTCAATGGGTCCGACGCTAAAAAGCAGTGTTTCGAATGAGGTGGTTCGCTCCACCTTTGAAGTTTCACTGATGACCAAAGAATGAAAGTAGCACGGTAAACCATTGGTTTGAACAGGAGTGACGCAGAGAAGAGCGGTATATGGCCAAAACTAGAGGAGAGCGGTATATATCCAAAATTGCGTTCAACCTTAGACGTCAAGAGTACTAGGACATCCGAAGAACCAAGATTCGCCGGTTTGATTGTGTAAACTCCAACATGACCGAGGTGTTGTTGACCACGAGGGACGCGGAAAATCGGAAAGAGTGATGGAGCAAATGCAAAATAGTGGACCCGCGACTATTTGGGACAAACGCTAGGAAGGAGGAGATGTAGCGATTAGGAAGCGTTGTTTACGCATCCTAATCGCCGTATTAGGTGTTCTTACAGGGAACCACTGCCTGCTCTCGACCATAATGGTGGGATTCAAGATTTTGAACAGGTTGGATGTAGAGCGACTCGTAGCCGGATCGTTGATGAGACAGAGCCCTTCCAGGATAGGATGCTTTGAAGGCGCATGCTCAATGAATGGTGTGCCTAAATGGTTAAGCGCTTCTTAAGTAAGGCAACGGACATGATTTGGCTAAGAAGGACAATGGATGCTTGGCACGTAAGGACCATAACGATGAACCGGTTCAGAGAGCTAAAGTCCTCGACACTGCTAGTAGACGGAAGTGAGGCTAATTCGGAGACGTCTTGTATTCGCCGAGGAAACGCTCACTTAGACCAGCTCGTTGAGAGTCCGTCAGGGATAGCCATTCTAGATGAGGTCAGCTTTCTAATAGGGTCCCTCTGCGGCTTCTCCTGGTTGTGGGAAAAATCCCTGCTCCACATTTTTCCTGGGGTTTCATTGCGAAATGATGGCGGCAACTCTACCATAGAACGAGGATCTAATCAAGTTTTCTTCCACATCGTATTGTAAATAACTTGTTTATGAGCAGCATAATCAGCATCAACTAGCTTTCACTGGGGAACTACTCTCCAGAGAAAAGGACCACTGAAAAACCAGAATACGGTGAGCATATTCTTGCTCCCATCGATATTCTGGCGCAGACGGGGTAGGGCCTCTTGAAATGCTTTACCCACCGTACGGATTGGTATCATTATTGAAAAAAGCACTGATATCCATCAGAGGAGATGATTTAATGAAAGAAACTTCCTCTTCGATGTTTTTTTTCTTCTTTGGAAGTCCGCGGCAATTAACCGCTTTTCGCTTTTGGTCGGCTTTAGACAAAACATGTGGAATTACTGAAGGCTTTTTTGGGTATCAGGTCCACTACTTTTTGGGTTGGAGTCAAAGAAAATTTGACTGCAAACATCTGGTTCACATTGCAGGACTCCTGATGTGCATCTGCTGATTGTTCAGTAGCTTTTTTGCCTCTAACTTGGTATCGTACATGCATGGCCTTCCCGACTGCCATCTATCCACCAGTAGATGTTCACCGCACCAAAATCTCTTGTATCAGAAATAGACGATGGAGTGGTGCTTTCTAGCTTTAGCTATGACCTCCTTGTAAGCGTCGGCGACTGTAAATCCCCACAAGAAGTAGTGAAGAAATGGCATACATCTTTCTGCCATCTTGATGTGCAAAAATAAATGCTCCACGAAGCGAAAGCCATGTATATGGTTGCGAAGAAACACAAAAAGAGGGTGAGGTTCAGACGAGTCCAGCAAAGCCTTCTCATGATGCAAAAACAAACGATGTACGTTCTATGCGAGACCAGCAGGTGACTTAGCGGATAACGAAGCAAACCGGTAGTTTCAGCCTCTTGTTCTCGACGTTAATGGAACGCTGGACTGATCATAATGAACTGAAGACATTGTAAGACAACAGAGAACGGCTGCGGCATAGAGGAACGGGTTTGGTCGTTCCCGGATTGAAACACTTGCAATCCTACACTAAAGAATTACTAGCATATCACATTTTAGGACTACCTTACCTGTTGTCGAGACTAGACCTCACTTTGTTATACTCGCCGAGATAACAGTGTGATGTTATGAGTTATGAGTGTGATCCCCCTAATCGGTATGATATTAGGTTGAGGAATTACAAACGTCTTTTTTCAGGAGCAGCTAACAAACTTTGTTAAGACAAAGGTTCAAGAGCGCAATCCAAGAGACACTTTTTTCCTTAATCAATGACTCTTCTTCTTATACACAGGAAACCAAAGCCTTAATTAAAGAGTTCTGTTCGCTGTGGATCAAAATGTTGACCCATACAAATTCTGGTTCCCTCAATCTTTTCGATGTGAGTCGTTTTTTGCGCGTATGTGACCGAGAGACAAAACGAACTTTCTCTAACGACATTACATGGAGTGTGGTGCAGTTCTACCAGTAATATGCCTTGTAAAAGTTTGTACACCACGCAAGAAAAAATTCCACATTTCTGAAGTTGAAGGAACCTAAGTAGTTCTTGTATCAGTAAACGCGTAATAGATCGCTCTTTAAAATGAACACACAGTCACCTTCAAAAACTCCAACGCGGCTGGGAAATATGAGCACGAAGTCAACGAACAGTTTTTTTATAGTTCCTAAATCTAATATTATGATCTAGTAAAGCTATGGTGATATCTCAGAAATTCGCTTAAAGAGGAGGCTAAAGAGAGTTGTGGCAAAACTGCCAGTAAATCGACGTAAGAGAAAATCACTAACAAACCTACGCGTGGTTGGCACCAAAGAGAACATTTGTGCTAAATAACGCCTAGTACACATGAAAAATGTGAAGAGCACAGTCTCAATGCTAGAAACAGGAATACAGATTCCAAATGACGAAATCTTGAGGACACTCGAAACTGAAGAGTACTTCTATCTTGGATTCAGCTCTGTCGTTCTCAATGTAACCAACCTTCAAACTTTCTGGACTCTAAGCATTAAGAGGACGAACGGCACAATTTAATATTTGAGACATTCCGGTTCCTTTTACTTATATAGGTACAGTAGCAGAACCAACAGAAATGCAAAAAGCAGTCATGAACTGAAAACTGTAGATCGACTGCAATTTTGCTGAGAATCCGCAAAGATTGCCTCAGACCGACTTTATACCCATTTCTAGGTTTTGCCTGCGATTTTCCAGCCACAATTGTGCGAGGTAAATAAGAAAATCTTCAGGAAATTACTTAATTTGTTCTGGGGTTCACGAAGGCCAGTAAGAGACGGCGGAGAGGAAAAAAGTAAGAGCACACAGACAGTCATTTCATGCTGATTTACTTATTTATTTGATTATTTAAATTCACTTCTTGGTGCAACAACAAAAGAAAACAAGATACAAAAGTGCAAAATCTCAGAACATCAACAGGGATTCCCTCAAAGAAACTTCTACAGTCTCTTTCCATGACGACTCGTGAAATTGCTCTACTGCTACGGAACGTAAAAATGTCGTCTACAGACACTTACTCACACTGCTATAAAGAAATATCTTCACTATTTCATTTAAAAAAAAACGGCTGGAACTCAATTGCCAACCTAATATAAGGTGGGAAAACCACGACGTGTAAAGAACAATGAGCTCCAATTACAAGAAAATCGAGATTCGTGAATGAATACCTGTACAAGAACAACATTTGACAGAAAAACAAAGGCAGTGTGTCGGCTAAAGGAGAACAAGCCATGGCTAAACCTATGCGCGGACAACTGGTTTCGTTCGTGCTGCTACAGGTTTCACGTCACGCTCTCGTTCAATGACGGTTACACAGAAGGCTGCGCTTTTACAGTGTAGTTTAGGCGAACGCGCAGGATCCATGACAGAAGAACACGTTCCAGAAGTGAATGGAAATAAATGAAAATTGGACAACGGCGTGCACTAGATGGAATTAACCAAAATTAAATGACTGCTTGAAGAACCAAGCTCTGATCGTGGTCAATCAGAGTAGCGTTCCAGGGACGAATGGAAGACGAAGTGGGAAATCCGCTAAGGCAGACGATGAGAAAAAAGTCGCAGATCTGCTAGTGGACGCGCTGAAAGCACTTATTCCAGCTGGATCCGACTGCGAATCGAGGTCAGACAAGAAGTAGCGAGGAATGCATCCATCCAGTTGCTCTTAACGTCAATGTTGGCTTGTAAGAGCGCCTGAATCTTTCCTAAAAAGAAAACACCAAGCAGGAGAAATCAAGGACTTACAAACACTCTCTTGCAAGAGCAGAACCTTCCAGAATCTCTGCTAAATTCATAGTAAATCTAGAACTGTAAAGAAGGATATACAAGGATACAGGATTTTTTCTCAAGAAAAAAAGAACTGGATTGTTCGCTCAAAAATCGTGACCATGGTGAAGCCGATAGGGAAGCGCTAATGTTTTGATGGATGGACACGGAAGAGGACTGGACAGTGGACAGCCTATGAGCGAAAGTCCTCACATCCCCGATCCAGGGCGGGTTCGAGTCAGACTTCGGCAGGAACTTGACTCAAGACAAGCGGGACTTCGCAAAAGATGGGGTTAGCAAAGGGGAATTCGAAGCCACAGCATCGTTGGTTCTGAACGAATCCTGTTCAGATTTTGTCACAAGAATACACATACTGTTCTTCCTCCTATTGCCAGAGGAAATTGCAATTACTTGATTTTAGCGGGAGTTTGTGGGGTTATTATGCGAACATTTTGCCAACAGCAGCGTTGTCAGGGCCTGTGAAAGAAAAGGCTAAGCGCAGATCTTGCGGAGAACAAGCATGTTGCAGCAATTACCAATGTTCTACCTAAATTCCAAAGGGAATTGGATTTAGTAGATTTTGGTGGGAGTTACTACACCTGAAAGAGTACCTAGAAGTACCCATAGCATCGTTGGTACTGCACGGATACTGCTCAAACTTTGCAATGAAATTGCGGATACTACTCTTCATCTGACTGCAAAAAGGAATTGAAAGTAATCGATTTTGAGAGGAGATGATGCTCCGGAAGCCCCTGAACCTTGAATCTACCCAAAAATTTAGGGTTCAGAGAATTGAGGTCAGTACCAACAATGCTATGGGTAACAGAAAACAGCTTCTCCACCACACCACAGTACACACCCGAGATTCTCCACCCAAATTCGAGGTCATTGTGTTGCACCGAAATCTCGATAACCCTGTTGATAGGAAAATCATGGAAGCTCGAGAGATCAAAAAGTATCAGCCGGAGAGTAGGGACGAGCTTGTGGAGGCACTAAAATTGTTTGCCTGACACGACCGCTCGAACAGCTCAGAGGCAGTTGTAGAAGTAGTATTCTGAATATCTGTACAGTGTCTTTGTATAAGATCTGATGCTGCACAACTTCGTTCTACATTCACTTCTCCCCTCTGTCCTCACACCCGGTTGGTCACACGTGTTAGCAGTTGTTGACTGAATATGTAATGTATCACATATTGTATTGTAAATATAATAATAATTTATTACACAAGCAAGCTCGTGTAAAAAAAACAGAACAAGCAGTGCCTTATAACAAAACAAATCCTTGCATGAACATTTCCTGGTTCAAGACAATGGAAAAGCAAAACAATAACGTGTAAATAAAACGAGGTAGTACTGAAAAGAGGAATGAACCGTGTCATCAATTTAAGTACCTATCAACCATGCGCTTGAACGAAGAAAAGTTGGATGGAACGGCATGTTTTTTAATAAGCTCCAAGTATGCGGAACCCGCTCTATTGCTAAAGAAACGCCTTCTTCTATTGGTCCTCGCCCTTGATAACACTAACTTAGACGTACCTCCTCTAGTGATAGATATCCTCCTAGTGCAAAAATCTTCAGGTGTGAGATCACAACTACCGTTTAAAATTTTACGATACATCAATAGGTCAAATTTCTTCCTTCTATCAGCAAGACTTGCCAACATCATGCTGGCATTTCTCTCATTGCTGGAAGGAATCACATCATAGAGAAAGCCCGTCGTTCTTATCATTGCTTTTCTTGTAAAGCTAGATTGAACTCTTTCAATTTTTGCAATTGTCTTAAGCTTAGTAGGATTAAAAATCACTGTTCCATATTCCAGTATTGGACGGACATAAGATTTATATGCCTGCAAAAGAATAGCAATGTTTCTACTTGACAAAGCCCTGAATACCCTATGCACTACCACAAATGCTTTCGCCACAATTTGGTCACAGTGCATATCAAAATTGAGATCCTTGGTGATTAAAAATCCGAGATCTCTTATTCTATCAACCCTCTCAATCACAGAACCGTTAATCGTGTATGTGAAGTAGTCATTGCTAGACCCGCTTCCTATGTGCAGGACCTTGGTTTTCGTACTAGAAAGAGGAAGGCTCCATTCATTCGACCAATGTTCTACCAATGTAATGGACGCTTGTAAATTCACGGCTTCATTATCAGCAGAAATGCTAGAGTAGAGCTTCAGGTCATCTGCGAACGCGATACATTTAACACCCGCCGACGCGATGAGGCCAGGGAGTTCATGTGTGTAAATGTTAAACAGAATGGGTGAAAGAACACCACCTTGAGGTACACCACTAGTTATTCTTCGAGGTTGTGAGTAAGATGAGTGGACCTTAACCAAAAATATTCTTTCACTTAGAAACTCGTTTATCCACGAAACGATTCGCGAATGTACCCCTACATGCTTCAGATTATATTAATGTCTGAGGGAGGCGCTAAGCGCCGAAAGCTTACTGTTCTTGTAATAAAATACTGATAAAGAAGTTCTCAACGCAAGCTGATAAGGAACACACGATCAAATGAGGCTTCGCGACGGCACAATCTTGTAACATCTAAAATTTATGGTTCAACACCGGTCCAAAGAATTATCCTCAAAGAACCCTCCTCAGAATCAATTATTTCCAATTGTATTAAAGCGGTTAGCTTCAGGAGAGGCTGCTCGTTTCAGTGAATAGCAAAATTGCCGCATTCATTTGGCTACAGCGAAAAAAAATTAGTTAAAAAGCGGTGCTCTGCACTCTCGGGGCTATTAAGTCGCTCTAGCTACCGAGCGCGTCCACCGCGTGGCGGATGGTGGTAGGGAGAAATCCCCGTGGACCATGAGCGATCCTATCTTGGCCTACGTTTCGCAGGTGGGCGTGGGGGTGGCACCTCACGACTTATAAAATGCTTGCCGGAGAAGGGCGGCCAAGTAGGAGAGGCGAGTCGGGACCGCCTCTATAAACAAGGTCCCCGCCCCGTGAGATGAGGTTGGCACGGTTACCAAAACAGCCTCTTCTTCGTATTTCCAGCGTCAGGCCCAGGTTGACAGGCCGGCTGATGGAGGCAATCGTCACACAAATATGAGAGGTTCAATGTGGAATACGGTAAATGCTAGGACGTCACCCGGAAGTGACCTGCAGGAAGCCCGCCCGCCTCCTGTGGTTAAAAAGCGAGGGCTACCGAGGGACGAACGACCTCGGCTAAAGACGCTAGTTCGGGTCGGGTCCTTGAACGTCGGAACGCTGACCGGTAAGACGAGGGAGATCGCAGATTTCATGAAACGAAGGAGGATTCACGTTCTGTGTCTGCAGGAGACGAGATGGAAAGGGTCCAAAGCCAGAGAGATCGGAGACGGCATCAAGTTGTTTTATCACGGACTTGAGGCAAAAAGGAATGGTGTGGCAATCGCAGTATCTGGGCCCTTAAAAGAACATGTGTCGTCTGTGAATCGTGTTAGCGATAGGATAATATCCCTTCGAATCGCTACCAAGGACGGTTTCTGGACAGTAGTGTCCGTATATGCTCCGCAGTGCGGCTGTACCGAGGCTGATAAGGAGGCATTCTACGAGGAGCTCGACGACGTCATTAGAAGTGCGCCTGAAGGGGACTACGTGACTGTTGCAGGAGATTTCAATGGTCATGTAGGGCAAGATAGACAGGGTTTCGAAAGAGTTCATGGAGGAATAGGTTTTGGAAGGAGAAATCAAGAAGGTGAGAGGATCATTGAGCTGGCTGAAGCGCACGATCTTGCGATTGCAAGCACCTTCTTCATAAAGAGAGAGTCTCAGAAGATTACGTATTGCAGCGGAGGTCGGCAAAGTGAGATTGACCACATCCTCGTTAGAAGACAATTTCTGAAAACAGTCAAGGATGTGAAGACCATCCCAGGAGAGGAAATCGCAGGACAGCATCGACCTGTGGTGGCGGATGTATGCATAGCTTTACCGAAGCAAACCAAAGCTGTACGAGAGCCACGTATCCGGTGGTGGAAGCTGACAGGTGAAACGCAGAAGACATTCCGTGAGAAGATTGCCGCTGTCGGTTTGCCAGATCCCTGCGGTCTCATAGACCCTGTGTGGGCTAGCGCTGCAAGTACTATCCTGACGTGTGCTAGGGATACACTAGGAGAAACTAAAGGTGGAAGGAGAGGAGATAGGGCAACGTGGTTCTGGAACGAAGACGTGCAAAAAATGGTTAAGGCTAAGAAGGATGCGTACAAAGCATGGCAGAAGACCAAGTCCCTCTCTATGCTGGCGGAGTACAAGTTAAAGAAGAAGGAGGCGAAAGCTGCGGTAGCTCGTGCTAAAAACGCTGCCATGGACGAACTATACGATAAGCTAGAGAGCTCACAGGCTGAAAAGCACGTGTTCCGACTAGCGAAAGCACGCCGAAGGGCATCCCTGGATGTGACTGAGGTCAGAGCTGTCAAGAACGAAGACGGTGAAGTTCTGAGAGATGCTGTAGCAGTCAAGGAGCGGTGGAGAGCGTATTTTGAGCAGCTTCTGAACGAAGAGTTCTCAAGAAAGGAAAGAAATTCCGCGGAACCAGTAGCTGGGCCGATACAGCCTTGGACAGTCGACGAGGTGAGAATGGCTATGAAGAAAATGAAGGCTGGTAAAGCCTCAGGTCCAGATGGAATTCCTGTGGAGGCGTGGAGGTCTCTCGGCGAGTTAGGAGTGCGGTGGCTGACCATGTTCTTCAACAACATCACAAGGTCAGAGAAGATTCCAGAGGCGTGGAAAGACAGCATCATTGTGCCGATATTCAAAAGAAAAGGTGATGCGATGAATTGTGCGAACTACAGAGGTATAAAGCTCATCGCACATACGATGAAGATCTACGAACGCCTTCTGGATATGCGGCTGAGAGATATGGTGGAAATTGCATCAGATCAGTTTGGATTTGTCCCAGAGCGATCGACAATCGACGCCATCTTTATCGCCCGTCAAGTGATGGAAAAGTATCGCGAAAAGAATAAGCCATGCCATCTCGCATTTCTGGATTTGGAAAAAGCGTATGACAGGTTGCCGCGCGCAGTGCTTTGGGAGGTGATGAGAGAAAGAGGCATTCCAGAGTGCATGGTGAGGACAGTCCAAGTCATGTATGACGGATCAACAGCAAGGGTGCGCACCTCACATGGAATAACATCAAAGTTCGATATAACGGTGGGGGTGCACCAAGGTTCAGCCTTGAGCCCATTCCTGTTCATCATGACATTGGATACAGTGGTGAAACATCTCTTGGAAGGTCCACCATTCACACTGCTCTATGCTGATGATGTCGCGCTAATCGCAGATTCGAGAGCAGAACTCCAGCTCAAGATTCAGAAGTGGCAGTCAGCTCTGGCGGACGCGGGTCTGAAGCTGAATCTGAGGAAAACTGAGATCATGAGCAGCTCAGGTGGAGACGACGTCGTGCTAGACGCAAACGGTACTGCTTTCACACAAACCGAACAGTTCCAGTATTTGGGAAGCATCTTAAGTGCTGACGGAACAGTGGATGCAGCAGTTAGAGGACGGATTGCCTGCGCATGGTTGAAGTGGAGGGAAGCAACAGGAATTCTCTGTGATCGAAGGTGCTCGAGGGTGTTAAAAGGGAAGATCTACCGCACTGTGGTGAGGCCGGCGATGATGTATGGCAGTGAGTGCTGGCCGGTGACGAAGGCGCACGAGAGGATGTTGAACACGGCGGAGATGCGCATGCTTAGATGGGCATGTGGACTTACGCGACGTGATAAGGTATGCAATGAAGACATAAGAACAATGATGCAGACGGCGCCCATACAGCGAAAACTGCGTGCACAGAGGTTGCGGTGGTTTGGACACGTTATGAGAAGATCACCACTACACCCTACCCGGCAGGCCTTGGAGATGGAAGTTACCGGAAAGCGCCCCAGAGGCGCACCGAAAAAACGATGGAAGGACACCGTATGCAAGGATATGAGAGAGCTTGGAGTCACCAAGGATGACGCTCAGGATCGAGATCTATGGCGCAGAAGAACCAAAACAGCGGACCCCGTGAATGCGCGGGATAGACGCTAAGGAGAAGAAGCTCTGCACCACTTTGACACAACTTCTTCAAATAACATATCCCAAAATCAATAAGTTCCAATTTTATTCGCATGGTTCGACTCAGGAGGTATTGTACATTCACAATAATGGCGAAAGCCTATGAAATCCATCTCTTTCCGTTTTTTTTTGCTGGAAAATTTGAAAAACCACATCACAGTGCTAGCTTGCTGACGTGCTCCACCGCCAACTGCACTTGTTAACATTTGTTAACTCGTGAAGACATGTCATTGTGCATTGCGAACATGAAATCAATGTTTTTTCCCTCACAAACTTGTTTAAACTTGTTTGTTTACAGTGAACTATGGGGTCTTCGTGATTTTTTCTGCTCGAACTAAGTTTGTGCCGAACTCTGGCTCGAGTCCTTAGAATGCCAAAAGATCGCTTACCAATGCAATCCATGCATATCGATCAACTAGGCGAAGATGGAGTCACATCACAATGGCATAAATGATTAATCGCAAATCAAATAAACGTGTTATTCTCCGTAGAGAATGGGATTTCCTCGTTGAGACATTTGCCATAAGACCAGAGATCGATATCATCACCTGCACTGCCTTGTGGGAGATGGGAGGATACCAGAGATCGATATCATCACCTGCACTGCCTTGTGGCAGATGTCGCATTGAGCATCCCAATCCTCCACACGAGAATGAGCTCGAAATGGGTTTTTCTACGTTTTTGTAAGAAAATTCGTGGATAGCTGGAGAGAAGTCAAAGAAAAAAGATGCTGAAAAGCGTGAAAGGGTAGGTGAAAAAAGCGTGCAGCCCAAATTACCCAACTGTTATCATCTTTGAGACGGAGTATAAATAAGACGAAAGTGGCAATATTTGCACTCTCATTTGAACTTTCATAAACCCCTAGAAGTTGCATATTATTTCCTATCACCTCTACTTGAAAGGACAGCATAGAGACATGACCTCTCGAGTCAATACAAGCAATATTTAATTCAATAATGTGGATGAGTAATGATTTGTTACACAGAAAAGACTGATGATAAAATGAAATCCCTGAAAAGTCGCTCCATAGCCAAAATATGACCCAGGGCTATTGGATGAGAGCCGATCCCAAATGATCGATGACCAGAAATGTTTCGGACGTCGGCGTTTCTCATTAAGAGGCCGAACGAGAACTTAAATAGTGCAGCGACAAGATCCTTCCAGAGTTCGCTGAATCCGATGACGGTTTTTCCGACGCATGAAAGCATGGCTATTTCTTGCCAATGGAAGCATCTTGGAGGCTATGAACAGCTTTCCTTTGGTGGATCACATTCGCAGCGTTCTTTATTATAAAACACCCTGCAGATATTTCTGAAGACACTACCACTGGAAATCCTTTATAGCCGACATTCCTTTTCGCACGGATTCCAACGGAAAACTCGTCCTCTCCGGTCCGGCAGATCGCTCCGCCCAATCTCACTCAAACTCAACATTGAACAGCTATTCAATAAACCTGAGAACCGTGCTATGCATAGGATTGAAAGATGTAATTTCTACGATTAGGACATGCATGCTCATGCAAAACGCGGTTTTTTTCTAACTCAGTACTTCTATAACAGCCGTGGGTAAATCCATGCAAAACCCATGGAGTAGAAGTTCGGAATCGACGATAGTTTCGTGGAGCCTTTCCTACATGGATGTTGGAGCAAAAATTCTCTCTCGGGAATACATGGACTTCCCCTCCAAAGGTAAATAACAATCCAGAAAAGATTTCAGGAAAAAAAACAAAAAAAAAATCATGAAAAGGGACCCACAGTATAGCATGGGAGATATCTGAGGCGTTCGGAGGTTGGACTACAGCCTCGGTCTTGAAAGTGCAGCCTCACCTTTTCACAGTTTTCGTGGCTCTTCGAGCGCTGCTGATCGCACTTGTATGGATGGACATTGGGCGGGAATCCTGGACCTGTATCCAGTATACTTTATCCAGTGGTATATGCGCGCTCTAGCGGATATACTAGGGTGTTCTAGAGAATCTACTATCCATTAAAGACTTATCCGCGGATATGCGAATCCACTTGCTTTACTAGAGGTTATCTTTACCCGGTCCATTTCCGCTCTATAACGATCCATGATCTACTCCATTCCCATTTCGCGTTGTCTCCCGTCGAGACACCGCACTTGCACCAGGAAATGAACAGTGGAAGGATGAGTCATATTAGACAGCACAGTGGACAAAATCAAGTGGAAACGGGTAAATACCCGCTGGTTTTTTCTCCCATGGTGAAATATATTGGATACGGCCCTGAACGTTTCTGAGGACGTTTTGACCTACCCGCTTCTCTAAGACAGACGAGGACTCCAGGCATTATTGGTGTACTTTGCCCAGGCAACTTTTCTCAGTCAGCGGTGACAACTAAGGATAAAAAATAAAAGGAGATGTCACGTTTTGCTGGTATACTGAGGAAATTGGTTTGCAGGGCTGGGATTCGAGAAACGCTAATCGAACAAAACAATGATGGTTAGCATGATTGGTTATCTTAGAGACTACACAATGCTAGGAGACGCAGGAAGTGAAACTTGGTTTGCAAGCATGGTTTTGCTTGGTTATGCATTCATGGATTGATTCACGCCCAGAAGGCCTCAAACCTTCTTGGGAACGTTAATGGATTCCCTTACACTATAAGGGTAACCCTTTTAGTTTCAGTATAGATATTTAACAACTAACAAAGCTTAAAACCGGGTTTTTTTTGGCATTTTTGCATAGGTTTATGTGCAATACTGTTATCAGCTGCTAACGAGGATTCCAAGTGTTTAGAAATCTCCAGAATGATCCTGAAATGGAACAACTCCTTCAAACTCAACACCGAATTTTTTAGTTGAAATTTTGCTGTTCAAAACTAAACAAAATCTGTAGGTCAGGGGGTGTAGAGAGGTACTTAGATAGCGACACTTTTCTTATATAAATCTACAACTTTTCTACACTCTAGCCTAGAGATCTAGAACTTTTCAAGGAGGTTTTTGCCATCGAATCTACTTAAAGAGCATAGAAGCGCCCGAGAGAAGAGATCTTCATATACCAAAACAGCTGTGAGAAGAAGCATGCAGGCAACCGGCTAGAACTAGTGACGCACGAACGGCTACTTGTTCGTCGGCGCCGCGAACCAGACACCAATTGGGATGGACACTTCCGAACGCGGCAAGCACCCGGCAAAAAGTGGACTGCGCGCGGATAAATGCGGCTCATCGCGAAGGTTACTGCAATTGGCGCGCGGCAGTAGCTGCCGAGCGCACTTTTTCCACCGGTGGGGACACGTGAGAGGCGAAAACGAGGTGGAGATCGAACATTGCTTGTTTATTTATAGCTGCTGTTAGATGGACCAGTTAAAAATTAGCCCAGCGTGTATGGTTGAGCTTACCCAGGGTTACGGTGTTGGAACCCCTCAAATTTACCCTCGCTAGTACAGCCTTCCACACGTTTATCCTGTGAGAGATCTCAATGATACGTCCAGGACCTAAACTAGCTAGCAGGAAATGCAGGAAACTTTGCAAGTTTCCCTTGATTCAATAAAACACCCATTAATGGCCGTATTATAAGAGGTAAAACTGGCAATTCTTACCCTACATAGATCTAAGGGTATTGCAGAAGCTCTGCTACCAATGAATGCACGAATTTCTGGGACAGATTCACCTATAGAGAGATAATTCTTACTATTTCCTCCTGCAGGCGCTGCTTTGCTACCTTTTAGGTACCTTCAAAATCTGGACGACTTACTGGTATATCCAGGGACTAACTTACTTGTTTATTAGTTTATTTACATATTTACGGCTCAGTAAGGTGTGTTATGAAGCAACAAATGGTAGGTCAACGAGCCAAAGAATTGTTATAATTCCGAAAGTTATAGAGAACTACCTAAGATTCCTATGTAGAAGAACGCATAGTTGACATGAACTACCATGGCACCGGGCTCAAAAATCCAGTGACAACCAAAAATCCAGACGGGGGAAAACCAGGCAGACGAGAAAACGTTGTGGGATGTCATGTAAACATGGAGAAGATTACCATCTCATGGCATACTTCCGACAAGGTCACGATGGATCTTCCAGAGCAGACAAGGCGCGATCCAACGGATTAACCCTGTTTCTACCAGATAATCCTCTAAACCGTTGAGAGTTCAATCCTGGGGAGGATTTGGTTCAAAGAAAGAACACTGAGAGGGCAAGGACAGTTTCAGCTCGTGGATGTGATGGTCAGGAAGCAGAGTTCCTTCAGATGAAGGGTTTCATTACAGTTCTACCGTCACTTAAGAATTTGAGTGGCTTCCAATTATAAATTTATCCACTATTTACCTCCATTCATGGTCTGGAACCCATGGATATATGCTTTCCGACAAGGATGCATTCAGCATATTACAGTACTATCCTTATACGCAAAAAATTAACTACAAATGTTATTGAAATAAAGGTTACTCAATGTGCTAGACTCGTACCGTCGATACCCAGCACTTCTAGGCCTAGGGTATGCTGAAGCAGGTGCCCCGATCACGTACTATTTCTTCCACCAGAAAAACTCCAGAGATCACAGGCCAAATGCATCATTCAGATTACCCAAGGTAATGTGTTAACACCCACTCACCCATCGTTAACACGAGCGTCAGCTCATTTACCCTGGGTTATCTCAGTGATGCATCCAGGCCCAGAAGGCTAGACAACGTTTGTGCTCGTATTTTCGAACATGTAGAAATTGGAGTCACTCGAAACTATGACATTCGAAAAAAAAGTCGAATGTTTCGAATTGTCGACTTTTCAAAATTGGTATAAAAAATCAACTTATTTGAAGTATTGAATACTGGAAAAGAAGACCTGATGGAATCAAGCAAAGAAGATCGATATTGTTGTCTCGGCCAGCGCTCCACAGCTGTCTGTTATAAAAAATTTTCGTCACCCTTTTTCCTTTTGTTTGTAGTTCTTTCAGTTTTTTTTTTCAAGCGGAATCATGTGCATTTTGCAGGTTACCTACAGTCCGCGCCATCATTTTCGCGCCAACGTCTAGTCTCATCTGGCTTGCCGCTCCGCACCACTCACGCGGCGCGGCAGACTAAGCAGGTGCTGTGGTTGTCACGCTTTACCAGTATTGATAGTCTGCTTATGGCGCTAAAACCCCAGCATTTTGGGACAAAAACAAGGACACAGAGAAAACGGTGGTAATCACAAGTAAAACACCAACACCGACAACGTCCGCGTCGCACCGCGTAGGTGGGTCTGTGGTGCAAAAACTAGTGACCGCAACTGTATGTTGGTTTCATGGAGTACAGCCCTAAACACATAGTTAACTCATACTCTATGACCACAAATAGCATGAACATGAACTTTATTCACTGTCAGCAGGAATGCACTTGTAGAATAAAATGGCGCTCCATGGATCACTTTCATACTCTGCTGTCCCTCCTTTCCATCACTAAATATTCAAATTTGCCACAGCGCACCCGTCCTTACTTTTTGTCAAGAAAAAATTGATTAGGAACAAACCACTGTGTTGAATCTTTGCAACGGCGGTTTTTTCGATAGTTTGCCTGTGGAACGACGCTTAATTTTTTCCCGTTTGCCTTTGCCTTCACCTAAACGAGAAACATTTCACCCTATTCGGACAAATGATTGGGTAACGCTGCAGCTACACTCTTTGTGGGGTATAGCACCTTATGTCGCTGTCGCTAGTTTCCAACATAGATACATATGTGAACCGATTATATGTACGTGGAGTGTAGCGACAGCGCTATCGTTTCTCTTGTGCGCTTGGACGGAGCTGGGAAGCCTATAGCTCTTTCCAGAGCTTCTACGAGAAGTGAATCGTTTCGAAAAATTAAAATTTCAAAAGAAATGCAGAAATAACCGCTCATACCGTGAATGTGAGGAAAACGTGCAAAATCTCTTTGAATATCACTATGCCGTCTTCCGATGTCGTCTGAAATATTTATGAAGTCAATTACGTTACCTCGCTTTTATTCGGTGAGGAGCAGTCCTTGGAAAATCACACATTTCTTCGCACCTCCGCGTGCTACCAGTGGCAAAGCTCGAAGTCACCAGCCTGTCACGCTCTATCAGGGTAGTTAACGTCGGCTCTCACAACAATACATACGTACAGGATAAAATTGATTCTTAAAAATTGTTTTACACGTTCGCGACACACGCGCTTTTGCGTACGTAGGAACCACGCACAACCGGTCAGCACGGTTCCACGCGGTTGCGCAAGCTTTTCTCATAAAATCCTTCCTTTCTTTATCCTTCCTTTTGTAGTTCTCGAAGGTTCTTTTCATTCCTGTTATCTACGGATCCGTCGTTGTTCGATTCTTTTTTTTTCAAATTTTATTGTTCTTCTACTACGAAAGAACTACAGGGGCATCAAAAAGTTTCCCGCCTCAACACGTTCCCATTCTTTGTTCTCGAAACTTTGGGTGCGGTCGTGTAGCACGAATCCTCTCAAGTTAGTGTGCCATGTTTCAAGTTCTCAGATTCATGTGATCAAAAATTAGGACAATTTTTTTCTAGTCTAGTCATGGTGGATGGCCAAGAAATTTGCTTCAAGCAGAGAGCAGTTGTCGAATTCTTGTTTCATGAGGGAATCCCAGCAAACGAAATCCACATCCATCTGCAGAATGTTTATAAGGAAGAAGCCCTCTCTTATAGCCAGGTGAAATTTTGGACCGCAGAATTCCGGAGAGGGAGAAAATCGATCAATGATGAGGAGAGATGTGGTGGTTGGGCTTTACTATGGCACAGTTGAAAATATCCTAAGCGAACGCCTAAGAATGTCAAAGGTCACGCCAAGATGGGTCCCGAAAACCCTCTTGGCATTTGAAAAGAAATGACGGGTCGAACATTCAAACGAAATTTTGAGGTGGTTCCAAGGTAGCGGAGAGGAATTTCTGCAGCATGTTGTGAGGTGATGAATTGTGGATCCACCACTATGACCCTGAGTCTCAGGAACAAAGCAGAGAGTGGAGGCATGCAGGTTCTCCGAGACCAGTGAGACCGCGGATGGAACCCACGGCAGGGAAGGTTTTGGCCACATTTTTCTGGGATGCGGAAGAAATCCTTTTGGTTGATTACCTCAAAGAGAATGCCACAATCACGGGGCACTATTACGCTAACTTGCTTTTCCAACTTCGAGAAGCAATCAAGGAAAAACGCAGTGGCAAAGTGACCCGAGGAATTCTTTTGCTCCAGGACAATGCACCCGTGCACAGGTCAAAAGTTGCATTAGCTGCCACACGAAAACGCTGCCGAAACGGTCACGCATGTGGATTCGAATTGCTAAATCACCCATCATATAGTCCGGACCTGGACCCCAGTGACTATTTTCTGTTTGAGAACTTGTAGCAGCATCTTCGTGGAACGAAACTCAGGGACGAGAACGAACTGAAGTCGGCCGTTGAAAGCTACTTCGACTCATGTGATAAAAAAATTTTTGAATGGTTTAAAAAATTTGAAGTCGAGATGTGAAAAGAGTAGTAGAATTTTTGGAAATTGACCGGATTTTCGTAAAAATACTCGACTAGCACTCAAAAAGGTTGGTGTGACACAGGTAACAAAGCGGACTGAGACCATTTCAAGAATAACAGATAGCAGTCCGCTCTTAGAATTCAAGCCATCCCGTGATGATGCCTTTTTGATTTAGAAAAAGCTTACACATTCAGTGCCGGCCAAAACTATAAAATTATAGCTTTTCAACTTTGTTCCATAACCTCTGTTAACGCAACGCTCGGCTCAACGTAAAGCTCGAAGCTTGAAGTTCAAATTCTTAATTTCAACGAATTTTGAGTCTCTACAACTATCATAAAAATTTGATGTGACAGCCAACGTAGCTATTCTCATATGGAGCGCAACAGGCTGGTACCTCCGGACATTATTACCGGCAAAGTAGAGAGGTGCTAAGGAAGGTCTGAGGAAATGTCTGGGTTTCTAAGGCTGCGCAGTGCAGAAGATTTAAAAAAGAAAGAGCCATACATGGAGGGGAAAATGTAGAACTTTTCGGGATCCTAGCTTGTGCACTCGTATTGATGGCGTCTGAATTATTGATAGAATTGATCAGTTTCTCATTCAGTCTTATTTGTGGAAGTTCTCTATTAACAGAACACTTTTTGCAAATGATGAGTACAAATATGGAGAGTAACCCACTCTGTTTTCTGTTACGTTTTTGAGAAGAAGCCAAGGCAGAAAGAAGTGCTAGTGCAAGCAGGAGTCGAAGGAGAAACGACCCCATCATCGAAAAGAGAGCGGCGATGAATATAAGCATGGTTGTCCTTGGCGTCGCAGTATTTATACACCCATGGTCCAATCGTATTCGGTGATAAAAATGTTTTAAACTTTCCCTAGATAATGGCATCCATGTAATAATGAAGAATTAAATGCAGGCGATTATTGCTGTAAAATGTGAAAGAATCGATGCAAAAAATATATTCAAACCACCCGACCATTTATGTTTCTTCAAGGCTACGAAACTATGAATGCGCAAAAGAGAATTTATTTAAAAACGGTAGCACAGCATTCCAACTGAAAACGCCTATATCCACAATTACAACTTTGCTATACTTCTCATTGAGTGCAAAAAGCGAGGGTTCCGCAGAAAGAATTCACTGTTTACAAAAATTTCGACTACACAGCTGTCTTCGCATTTCTTTTTGCTCGAAAAGTTCATGAAATTATCCAACTACCCAACAGTCATAAATTATCATAAACTATCCAAAAATTTGAAATAGTATAGAAAACATTTGACAGGAATGTGTTTTACCGCGCTTTTCCGAATAAAGGCTACCCATCTACCCAATAAAGGCCAGTTCTCAAAACAAGGTTACAGGTCTCAAGTCTTAAAAGCTTGATATAAACGGGTACACAATCAGATGTTATCGTGAGTTTTGGGAATCTTTAGAGAGAGGCACATCTGAAGTTTTCAGAACTCTGGATTCTCAGACCTGTGAACGATCGCCGATTTATTCTCAATTTACTGTCTTCCAAGTCTTGTCGATGGCACAGCAATTCACAGCGGAACTCCTTTGCATACCGAACATCACAATTTCTGAATAAATTCCCACCCTTACTTGCTACTTCGGGAAGCTCGAAGACTGTCCAAAAACAAATGCGGAATATGATATTACTAAGTCTTTGGGACTTGAGGATTCAACCTAGACATAAATGTCTGACTGATCACTTTTTAAAGTGTTTGTGTGCTAGCTGGGTTTTGTGTGTAGATCAAACTTTTGCTCAGTTTCTGGAACTGTTTCTTTTCTTCTTTACACCTATTATAATGTAGACGAAAGTTTCTAATAAGGTAGGTAGATGTTGAGCTCTCAGTGAGTCTAGCACTATGAATATGACGAGGTCCACCCTCCGGTACCAGTAAGTGCGATAAGGTTATGAGCTGAGCTGAACCCTCTAAACTGCTGCGACGGCACAATCTTGCAACCTCTAAACAATGTTCAGCCAAGCTCTGAGACAGTAGAAGCTGTAGTTCAGAGTACCGGTCGTGCGGGGTGAACCAATATACCCGTTTGTCAAACTGCCGGTATCGTTCCTATGACTCTTACGGGAATGAGGGTATTTTGTGGTATGAGCGAACTGCAGCTTGCAAAGCTCTGTACTCTTTAGGGGCAGATGTTAGGGGGCATATACCATTCAACATATCCGAAAACTTGCTAAGCCAAAGAGGGTCAACCTCGAATTTGAATGAGTTTGTCACACGGGGTAATTTACTAACTCTCACTCATAAAGCCTGGTTTTTACCTGCTTAGGCCCTTGTCGTTGATTGTTCCTTTTTCAAACTGGTACCTCTCCAGGTTTTCTATCATATTCTCGTCTGTTAGTGATAGAGCACGCCTTGTGCGTGATAAATAATGATTATAATAATGATAATAATAAAAACACAACCAGCCAGTAGTCTATACTAAGAAATAGAACTGAACACATCCAGTAGTCAGGATGAGACGGAAAGTGAATACATCCGGGGGTATACTGGTTGTGTTCACTTATAATCACGGATGACTCTACCAGCACTTGTAGGTCCTCCATGTGTCTACCATGACTCCACCATGAGTCCACCATTATGGTCACTGATGAGTTCACTAACGTTCGTTCCAGCCACGCCCTCTTTTACCTCCCCATGTGTCATCCGGAAGCCTTGGTTGAGTCATCCGTAACAGAAGGTTGACAGAACTAGCATACCCTAGAAGTGTTCATTTTGAATCTTAGACGTGTTACGCCGAAGTTTGCGAGTAGTGCAAAGTTCTTTTTCAGGACAGCTACTTCGTAGACAGTGATGCCCTGGGATGCGCAGATTTGTGACTAAGAATTAATGGCTAATGAAGAGTCCTTACATGCGCCCCAGGTAACGGACAACCCCACATCCTGTGTCGCTTTCGGGTACTTTTCCAGCCGTTGTTTTTTATGGCGTGTTCATGTGCTCGGAGTAAAGCATGTCTAAACCGCCTTTTCGCTTCTCAGTTTACTTTGTTGAATAGAGTACATAATCCCAGTACTGTGGATCGTCTTCTCACGATGCTGAAGCCTGAGTAGACTGATCAGGCAAATGCTGCCACTTCCAGACCAAGGCAAAGCTCATGCAAGCTTCCTATGATTCTAGTATTCCGGTATTCCTGTGATTCCGGTATTGTTTTTGAGTGTACGGACTAGATGAAAGATATCGCATAAGAGCACTAGGCGTTTGAAAGGTTAAATCACTGATGTCTTAGGCTCTGACGAAGGCGAAAACGCTGAAACGTTTGCTTTAATGAAGATCAATAACTTTCTTGGCTAACAGCTTCAAAGAAGTCCACTGTATTCCACAAACACGATGTCAAGATTCAAAGACACTAGAACATGGAAACTTTTTCATCGTGTTGCACCGACGGTTCTTCCAAGTCAACTGTGAAGTATAGTTTATGAACACTAAAACAGTCGTGAGCAAAACACCACAACGCCTGCAGGCCTCATAGGCGATGCGGCGCGGCAGACCAGATGTACGTTGCTCTGCAATGCAAAAACTGCTGACTGGAGCTGCACATTGGCTTCTTGAACCACAGCTGTGAACAGATAGCTAACTCATAGCCTATGCATAATCACGAACAACATGAATGAATGAACTTTCTTCACTGTAAAATCGAATGGTATATACTTGTAGAGTTAGGTGACGCCCACGGTGCGCTTCCAACCTCTGTTGCCCTTCTCTGCATCACTGAAAATTTAAATTTTACAATGCGCTCTCGTCCTTATTTTTTGACAGAAAAAAAAACTTCATAAAAAGAAAACGAACGATATAGTTGTATTTTTTCAACAGCGGGTGTTGAGGTGGTTTCAGAGTGAAATACTCCTCGACTTTTCGAAATTTGTCTTTGATTCTTCCTGAATAGCAAACATTTCAAATCGTTTGAGCCATTGAATTGCTCACACTGTAGCTATGTATATACGTTCCTCGTAAAGCATATGTAGTGCTCCTTATATAAAGTTATCTTCTTTTTTTCGCTTTTCTCCTTTTCTCGCTAACTTCCTACACGAATAGTACATTATCGGTGCGCCTTACTACAGCGATGTCCGAGCCTGATAGATATCTAAATTTATGGAGCCGAGTGAAGGTGACAAAGGTTGTTTCACCGTACTTGAACTGTGTCGGCTGTGTCATCGTTTCGTGCCCATATCCATGAATGTTCCGGGGAAGGTTCCTAGTCTCCAGCTCAAACAGGAGGTGAGTTTCTCGATCAAAATGTGGGTTGTATTGCCAGTTTTACCACAACTTGTTATCGCTTACCCATTCAAGGGGGTAAACGAAGTATACTCATTTTTCTTGAAGAACTTGACTACTTCAGAAGGGAAAGCAGGTGTACCACAACCTATCGCTAAACGTTCATGAATACGAGAACTGTAACGCGTTCGAGGAAAGATAAAACTGAAATAGCTCCAAAGCTTCTCTGAAACGTAACACCTTCTCTAGGCTCTATTGACACCTCAAGAGTGAGATTCATATTCTGGAAGACCCTTTACTAGTGTCGCTAGTTCCTGAATTTTAAAGATGTTCTAGAACTACCCATCATGGTTTTCTTGGATTTTCCGTTCTTATGGGATGGACCTGGAGCGGGAGAATCAGAACGGTGCTGCATTGACGAGCCGCCCTGTCCGATGCTCTCTGAAACAAGAGAGTTTGGGAAAACATCTCTCGAGAACTGTAGGAAAAATATTTGTCAGAAAACACACAAACATAGTTGACATTTTAAGGCAAGCAGCAGTATCCAAGGGTGAACACCCTACTAAAAATATTAGCTCGAGCATTTGATTTCGAGTAAGTAGAAGATTTGAAAGAGGAAGAGCCATACATACCATCATCGGAAGGTGGGGTAGAACTTTTTGGAAATTGATTACTCCAATCGACGGCGTCTAAATTATTGTCCTATTTGTCCTCTTTGTCTATAAGTCCTATTTGTGGAAATTCTGCGTCAACAGAGCATTTATTGCAAATGACGAGTACATAGTGTAAAAATGACTCACTCTGTCTTCTGTGGCCTTTTTTGGAAGAAGCTAAGGCAGCGAAAACTGCTAATGCAAGCAGGAGTCGAAGCAGAAACGATCCCATCAGAAAGAGAAATCGATATATGCAATTATTTTTCAACCGAAAGGAGGGCGATGAATATCAGAATGATTGTTTTTGGTGTTGCAGTATTTATACATCCATGGTCCAATCGTATTCGGTAATAAAAAATGCTTTAAACTTCCCCTAGATATTGGTAATAATGATGAACTGAATGCGGGCGATTATCGTTGTAAAACAGCAAGAAATCAATGCGAAAATATGTTTGAGTCATACGATCACTCATGTGAGGATGAATCATAATTTTTTCTATCGCATTCCTCGGAAGACAGCAGCTCGTGATTTTTCTGAGGAATGAACCACTGTGGCTCTAGACGGTATGGCAGCAAATGCCTAAGCTGTGTTTGTCCCTATCGTACTGTGCTCGATTCTATAACATAAAAAAGGCGGCCAACTCGTATTTCAGTTATTTCCCTTGCTCGACCTTCAATAAAAAAGGAATTTTTCGATTGCCTACTATTCTGATGGAATATCGCCTGTGCGACAATCAAGAGGAAGAAGTTCAATCCCCGACGTATCGTGCCAAAACGGAACCAAATTTATTTGCAGGCGACTCCTTGCGTCCCACACTCTATGATTAATCCTGCAGAAAAACCGAGCATAACAAGAGCCAAAAGCTGCCATCCAACCTATATGTGGGAAAAGTATCTCTGAGTAGTAGTGCCATGTGACATTTGGTTTCGAGCACTAAATCAGAAAAAAACCTCAAAGACCGAAAATGGTCAGAAACGCGATTTTGCTGCCTTTTCTGGGTCAAAAAGCATTGCTTACAAGTGCAGTTGTTGTACTTGGAGTGTTCCTACTCGGGCTTCTTGCAGCTCATCCATCTTTCCCTTTTCATTCTCCGGTTTCTTTTTCCCTTTTAGGTAGTGGCTCAATACCGGCATGACGTGGAAAACGCAAGAACGCTTTCTACACTTTAAAGTTTTATGAATCTCCAAACGACGGCTGAACGCCGGCTACTCGACAAAACTATGGCAAGAAAATGCACACAAAAAGATAAGTAAAACACAAGAGAATAAGTGACACAAAAGAAAATAAACAATACAAAAGAAGAAGCCGAAAGACTCACCGTGGGAAAGGGAGCGTCGTTTTCCTCGATCTTACTTCTGCAGTTCTTCCTGGCTTTGCTCGGTCGCGTGCCTCCGTCGCTCTCGCACCCAGTCCAAAAATCAACTGAGCTCATGCGGTGCCAAGCGCGCGAGCCAGGCTCGACCCTTTCCCACGGTGCTGGCCAATGGCCAGCCTTTCCCATGAGGGACGGGCCCCGCGCAGAGACGCAGACTGGCAGAGATATAATCGATTGATCAGAGGTACTTCAGTAGAGTGATTTCGGAACTACAATGCAAATTAACTACAAAACCGAACTCAGACACGGGCACACTACACAGTAAAAGAAAAACACCGTTCTGTTGTAGAGCAAAGTCAATGTGCTTCCTAACATTTCCCATTATTTGCGCTCTGGATTAATACGATGAAGTCGGTGGAGATAGGAAGATGGAAATCAGATATTCACACTAAAAAAGAGCGCTTGGAAGCACTGAGGTTGATCTCGTAAAGGGTCACATGCGTGCAGCCGTTGGGTGAGGCGTTATTGTCCTACAACCCGTCGATCTACTTCTTGTTCGTATGTTGTGTTGTATTTTTGTAGACTTGAGAATGGCTTTATAACCCCGAAAGCTCGCTCGATAAAGTGGCTAATACTGAAGTCTCGAAAACTGTGAACATACTTATTTGCACTATGGTATTCCAAGAAAATCGTAAGGAAAAATTCCCAAAGCTTGTGGCTTACCCCAATGTTTCTATACATAGCGGTAGCACAAAGTTCCAAACAACAAAACCGTATCCACAGTTACGTATGGAGTATCAGTTACCTTTCCTTATCCTTCCCACCCAAGAAATGGGTTTTATTGAACGGATTACCTCACCGCTCACTCAGACTTTTGCCACATCGCATGGGTTTTTTTTGCTTCTTTCCCTATGCAAGAAAAGCTTCCTTGGCAGAATCAGGTGATAGACTGATAGTGAATTCATGACAATGTCCTCGCAAACCGAGCTCCAGCCACCTTAACGCTTCTGGTTTTAGCCTAAAGCACTGTCTACGCACTCTCGTTTTCACGCTATTCATTAATCGGTTCTCGTCGCAAGCCTGCATATCCACCCCCCATCATTGTCTATGCGCTTTGGCGTATGATGAGAGAACAGAGAAACACAGACGGACTCTCACCGTCTGCAAAATGAAACTCAATACGCTGTCATTCTTTATATAAGGAAAAACATATGCAGTTCGATGATGTTTGAAGTGGTAACAAGTCAATATATTTCAAATGAATTCATGATATCTCTAGATCTTCCTGTGAGCTTTGGCGAATGGCGAGATCATGCTAGTGTCTGAGAGGTGACCGTCCTCTGAAAGTCAATTTCCGTAATGTTATTGAGAAAAGTGTCATTGGAAAACTTTTAGAAATTACCTCTTTGGAAAGACCTGGCAACATTTCGAAGGGCAGCACGAGGGTAATAGTGGTGGGAGTGCTGTAAGACAACATATCAGAACTTCATGGGTGTTTTTTGTTTATTGAACAAATGGCTCCTTTAATTTGATAGAACAATGAAGGCTGTGTGTTCTGAATGAAACGATTGGATACTCACAAGTGCATACGGATATCCGTAGGGATAGGCATCGTAGGCAAACGGAGCGTATGAATAAGGATCAGCCAAGCCATAGTATCCGAATGCGGGGTAATCTAAAGGCAGGTTATTTTGGAAAATGAGGTGATAGAAATTAAAATAGAGAGAAAAGAAGGAAGAAAGGAGCAAAAGGAATCCAGTAACGAACCGCTATAGTATCCAATGTGTGGGAAGCTTGCGTGGGACCTGGAATTGCATTGAACTGGTTAAAAAACAGAAAAATGTTGAGTTAGGAAATAGGAATTCATCAGAAAGATTTTGATATCTTTTCCTCACTCTATTAGGATGTTTTAATTTATATTAATAGAAATTGGTTCATTATTATCATTCATTTTATCACTATTATCGTTATTATTTATTTGTTTTATTAATAGAAACTCCACTAGGTGGGTTAAACAAAGAATAACTCACAACTGGCTGACGGAGAGGAGGAAAGCGAAGAGGAAGTAGAAGGAACTCATCGTCGCTGCTGCTGTTTCCTCCACTTCGAGGGCTACATTTATACAACCTTCGCAAGCTACTTGTACGGTTGATAAGTGTTAGAACAAGGACGCATGACATCTACACACTTGAGACTACTTTGGAGTTTTTCGTACTCATAAACTTAAGGCTCTAGCTGCACCCTTGACGCTGATAGATGTGCCTGTACTTTGATGTTCCGAGAGCTTTGAGCAATGGAAGAGATAGTATAAGTCATCCATGGGTTAGAGCACGAGTTGATTGTTTCTCATTGTAAGCTAGCCGAAACTTCACCTTACCTCTTTTGGTAATAGATTCCTGCTTAAACTACATATGAACGTACGCCACTCCATAACAATATCATTAGTAATCAAGCCCGTTTTCCAGAGAAATCCATCATTTTGAATTCCCAGGTTCCTCTCAACCCTAGGAAGGTCGCATAGGTTGAAGCTGAGTATAAATTAGGGGGTTGCAGAATTTTCCGTTTTTCGGTTTATCCTTTCTGTTTCCCACCCTTTTTGGCTGGCCGCTTTCGTTTTCCATTTTAATTTTAAGCGGATTTAAAACTTCACCTCCGCACATCTCTGATATGGATCTAAGGCAAAATAGCCGAGTAGATGACAGATATCTACGTACATCCGTTGGAGCAATCTCCTTTCAAAGTGGGAGAAGATGGTCTGGATAAAGATACGATTATACTTGAAAGCCTTGCTATAGTCTCAAGTTTCAAGTTTTTCTTAAAGTGCGCTGGCTTCATAAGTTCTTTTTCTCTCTAACATCGAGTGAAGAAAAACAACATACAGGAGTATAAATGCGGCACTCGTGATGTAGTTGTAAGCAAGTGCTTTCAAGATGAATTCGCTCTACCTCGTCTTTGCCTTCCTCCTATCTGTCAGCCAACTGTGAGTCTATTTATCCTACTTTTCTCTTATTTTATATGTAACTCTTTTGAAAAAATTTCAAAAAAAATTGTTGGTATAGGAAGGTAGTATTGGTGTCAAAATCGAAGTGTTTTTAATTTCTGTTCAACTGTAAAGGTGCAGGTGGTGGTAAAAAGTAAGGAAGGGGAAAGAGAAATTTTCACGGAAGATATAAGTTTTCTCAGCTATTGAGTGCTTCACACAGTCGCTCTAACAATTTATAATTATAAGTCCCATGCAAGCTACCCATATGAAGGATACTATGCTGGTTCGTACCTCAACTTCATCCAACTCCTACCTTCCTTTCTTTGTGCTCCTTTCTTTTAAAATCACTCTCCTTCAGGTTACCCCACATTTGGATACTATGGTCTTGCGGATCCTTATGCTCATACAGTTCCTTTTGCCTACGGTGCCTACCCCTACGGATACCCTTACGCATTGGTGGGCCCCAATTCTTGGAATAGGAAGTTCTAGATGTCTTCGGCTTTTCTCACGATGGACACTCTCTTATTTCAGCACTCCCACTACTACCACCCTCGCGCTGCACTTCGGAATGTCGCTAAATCTTTCCATAGAGGTATTTATAGCAAACATTTACATGTCCTGGATCGAGTGCAACAGTGTAACGAGCTTTTCAGAGGACGGCCACCTCTCCGACACCAGCATGATCTCGCCGATAGCCAAAGCTCACAAGAAGATCTAGATTCAAGAAAAATCAAAGTTATTGAAATAATGTGAATGTGCAGGAATCTTATGCTTTTCAAAATGTGAATTTTTTCCAGAATTTCCACGCATAACTTCTTACAAATAAACAATTTGACAATATTGTCTCAGTTGCACCTCCATGGAAGGCAATATTGGTAGCGATCTAAGGATCCGTTTTAGAGATCAAAATTGACGACTCCACTGTGTGATTTAGTAGACGGATAGATCAGTTACCAATGACATCTTATCCTTACAACTCATGGTTCGACTCTTCACTCGCATTCAGAGCCCTTACACAAACACATACTAAGCCAAGCATGAAGGTTTCGGTGGTCAAGCTCCATGTTTGATCATTGTTTCAGTCAATATTTACTTCAATGATTATTTTATTGACCTGCACCCGTGCACTGGATATCGATCGACAATTACTTTGCGTGCACAAACATTGGATCGATTTTTGGTTCGGGTCTTTTCCCTGCGACACCGGTACTCATATGTACCCGAGATGGTTTCACTTTTTCCCTTACTAGTTCTTCTTCTATTCATTTCCTACAAAGTGTTTCCTCCACTGTTGTTTTCATCATTGCCACCACAATCGAGTAGAGTTCTCTGGGTATTCTACGTCAGAGGTTTTCCAGCAATTTCAGGAAAAATTTTGCGAAATTTCGCTGTCTTCCTGATATACAATGTTCAAGTTGAATTAAATGTGGCGCGTATTCACAAAATAACCGGAAATTGCTTGATTTTGAGTAAATAGTTGAGTATCCTTTTTCATTTCCTCTCTTATCTACAGACTCGATTCTGAATTTGCGCAAATCAACAACAACAAAAAATTGAGATATCGCCGTGCATTAAAAAGTTGAAAAACATTATAAATTACATATTTGAACGTAAACTCTACGAATTTTCGAAGCAAATCTTGCGCTTCGTTATCTAATTTACCCTATCTTCTTCATGCTGCTCTACCATTCCTGTTTGTCACTTTTAGAAGCGCATTCAAACAAATACATACGTAAGCAGTTGAACTCGGATACTTCAACCACTGGCACCCGTGGATCCCGCTGCATTAGATATTCCGGTGCTCTTGAGGTTCTCCTTATGGCGCTCTGCTGGTCACTGTTTCCCGTCGTTAAGGAGGACTTGAATAAACAGATAATTATTACAATAGGTAAAATTCCGACCTATTGTATTTGTTATACATAGGCCCTCGACCCATAATTGATGCGATCTGGAACGTTCGAGTTACTATCGATTGGTTGTGATCTACTCTGAACGTTCTAGAACTCTCCCTCACCCCCCAGAGGGGGACGCAGGGGGGGGGGGGCGCTCCCCTTCGAGAATGGGTCGCCAAAGTTTTGAAATTACTTTACAATACATATAAAAATCTTGTATTAGTTTATTTTTAGTCGTTTTTTTATTAATCTTTTAAACATTGATTATTTATTGTCGTTTATCGAGATTAATATTTTTATTAATTTTATTTTCCGTCCGGGTCCATAAAACGGCGGGGACCCCAACTTTTTCCCACGCCCCCCCC
>JARK01001378.1:629092-649310 GCA_000688135.1 Ancylostoma ceylanicum
TCCCGCCCACTTTCTGCGTCCGCCACTCCCCCCTCTCTCTCTTTATCTCCCTCGCTCCCTCGCTTCCTCTCTCTCTCTCTCTCTCTCTCTCTCTCTCTTTCTCTTTCTCTCTCTCTCTCAAAGTACATGTAGCTATGTGTAAGCCCAACTATTGGCTTTGCAATTATTCGTATTCACTCGCATTCATTCCCTATCAGGCCCTATGTACTACTCTGGTCCTTCTGATGAACTATTTGACTATTTCTACCTAAAAACCTCAACAATATTTCTATCACCGAGTTCTAATGTTTTAGTTAATCCGGGTTTTTTTTTCATTTTGAGATTCTTATTTCCGAAATCTTGCTCTCACTTTTCTCTAATCATGTATTTTTTTATCTTGTATCCATTATCATAAGTAGACTGTGAACCACCTTGATACTTCCCAATGTCGACATTTCTATTATATCTTAGGGTTTGAACAATAGTGTAAACAAGGTTTATCAAAATTTTCGCATAATTATTCACGTAATATAATCGCCGATGATGTTTCAAAGTGTGACGAATCATATTTTAAATCAATTTAAGACGTCTTTAGTTCTTCCTGTGAGCTTTGGCGAATGGCGAGATCATGCTGGTCTCAGAGAGATGGCCGTCCTCTGGGAAAGATCACTGTCATTTTTTTCCAGCTCGAACAACGCAGATCTTACCTCTTTGGAATGACTTAGCAACATTGCGAAGAGCAGCACGAGGATGATAGTAGTGGGAATGCTGTAAGAAAAACATTAGAAGGAACTAATGATTTTTCTTGGGTTAGAGGGCCTTCTTTTCGCAGTCTTCAATACGATTTTCTTCTTAGTATGCTCTTTTTCGCACAAAGTTGGGAAGCCGCCCATTTCATTTTTTTTAACTCATCGGTCTAGAGACTTTGAGATGTTTTTCGAATATTGTTATTGAGAATTGGAAATTACGTAAAATGCCTATAAATTAAAGAATGCCTGTGATTTGAAAAAAGGAACTCATCCTCACCAGTGCGTATGGATATCCATAAGGATATGCACCGTAGGCAAGAGAAGCGTATGGGTAAGAATCAGCAAGGCCATAGTATCCAAATGTCGGGTAATCTGAAGGTGAGCAATTTTGGAAAAGGGGAGGATGAAAGTAGAACCGGGAGGAAAAACAGAAGTGAAAATGAAAGGAAATATAGGAAACATAGTAAATTCAGCTACGAACCGCTGTAAAATCCAAAGTGTGGGTAGCTTGCTTGGGTCCTGTAATTGCAATAGATTGAATATGTGGAATGAGTAAGGGAAGATTGACTTACAGCTGGCTGACGGCGAGGAGGAATGCGAAGAGGATGTAGAAGGAACTCATCGTTGCTGCTCTGTCTCACTTCACAACGAGGGTCGCATTTATACAAGTTTCCCCGGCCACTTTTGCTTTTCATAAGTGTTAGAAAAGGCCGTGTGAAGTTAGTGCACTTGAGGCTACTCTGGGGTTTTTTCTGCTCATTAACTTAAGCTTTGAGTACACATTGAAAGGGGTAAAAAACGTGAATCTTGGAAACTGACTGCTTATTTGGGATTTTAGAAGCCATCAACAATGAAGAAGCACTGGTTAAGTTCTGCCTTGATGAGTTTGACAAGAACATGAGTCGAATGTCTCTGGATGTCACCTTGTTCAACCTTTACGACAGACTTTTCGGGTAGTTTTTCACCAGTTTAGGTTAATTATGCGTGTCACCATTTGGATATGCTCCACACCATTTCGGAAGATAGTTCGTAGAGCACCAGAGAGAAAAAAACGCTGGAGAGTGGGCAGCGATTCGAGAGGATCATGAGAAAAAGGGAAGAAAGGGCAGCATGCACGAATACCCAACTGGCGTCGCGTTTAAAACAGACCATAACTAGGTACTTTATTCTGGTTTACTAGGAAGTAATGGATAGTAATTTTTATTATTTTGAGTCTATAGACTCCACTCTACCTTCGGAGCGCACACATTGCACCAGCTTCACATTGACAACAAAGTGAAACAAAAGGGCAAACAAAGTAAAAAAAAAGTGAAGTAAATGTGTAAACAAAGTAAAAAAGTAAAACAAATAGGTGAACTTACCATAGTGGCCCTCTTTTTATGTTAAAAAAAGGGATCTGCTTTCAAATGATGCCGAATATACTCTGGATACATATGAAGCTATACTCGAAAGCATTGCTATAGTCTCGAGCTTTAACTTTCTCTCAAGTGCAATGGCTTCATCAGTTCTTTTTCTATCTACCATCGAGGGTAGAAAAACAACATATAGGAGTATAAATGCGGCGCTCGTAGTGGTGTAAACAAGTGCTTCCGACATGAATTCGCTCTACCTCGTCTTTGCTTTCCTCCTAGCTGTCAGCCAATTGTGAGTCTATTTACCCTACTTTTCACTGGCTTTGCAAGTAGACTTGCATAGATAACTATTATATGTAAAAAGAGAGTAGAAGGGAATATTTTCAAATAAAAAGTAAAAATTGTCCGTTTTATTCCTACCCTTAGACGGACTGCAGGCAAAGGAAGAATAACAACCTTCCAAGGAACTCCGCAGTAAGGATCGAAATTGGATGATTTTTGGCTTTTCGGTAGTTGGAAAGTAGGAGTGGAAAAAGATTTTCCTGGAAGATATGACTTTACTTAGGTTGTTCTAGGGTAAAGGAAAAATCCAAAACAATTTTTCGTGGAATTTTTGTGTAGGTCTTCACATAACTATAATTCCAGGTCCCATGCGAGCTACCCATATGAGGGATACTATGCTGGTTCGTACCTCAATTCATTTCAACTCCTATCTTTCCTCCCTCATGTTCCCTTCTTTTCAAATCGCTAGCCTTCAGGTTACCCCACATTTGGATACTATGGTCTTGCGGATCCCTATGCATATACCGTTCCTTTTGCCTATGGCGCCTACCCCTATGGCTACCCATACGCACTGGTAGGCCCCAATTCTTGAAATGGAGAGTTCTGGCTGTCTTTGGCTATTCTCGTAATGAATACTGTCTCATTTCAGCATTCTCACTACTACCACCCTCGCGCTGCACTTCGCAATGTTGCCAAATCATTCCACAGAGGTATTTATAGCAAACATTTACATGTCCTGGATCAAATGTAACAGTGTAACGAGGTTTTCAGAGGATGGTCACCTCTCCGACACCAGCATGATCTCGCCGATAGCCAAAGCTCACAGGAAGATCTGAAATCCTACATATAAGAATAACAGTTAAACAATGGCAATGGAATATGTATCCAGCGATTTGAATATTCTTAGAATGTGAATGATTTATTACTTGCTTAGAGTCGATCCATACCATCCATACCCATTTTTCAAAATAAACTACTTTACAGTATTGTCCAAGCAGTGCCTCTGTTGGGTTTTACTTGCTTACTTACTTATCCTCCTTAGCTCGCGAACATGGGTGACGCTGCTGTTGCTGCCACAGGACTTCGCAGGTGGAAAAATTCAAGCAGATTCCATTTGTTTTACGTGTACTTGTTTCGAGAATTTATTTTCGAAATAATTGCACGTAAAATAAGCGAAATCAGCTCGAATCTGGAAATTTTCTCGATTCCAGTGGATTCCACTCGAATTTGCACGTAAAATAAGCGAAATCTGCCCGAATTTGGCAATTTTTCTCGTCTCCATTAGATTCCACTCAAATTTGCACGTAAAATAAGCGAAATCTGCTCGAATTTGGCAATTTTTCTCGTCTCCATTAGATTCCACTCGAATTTGCACGTAAAATAAGCGAAATCTGCTCGAAAGCACACATAATCTGCTCGAATTTTTCTACCTGAGATTGCAAGCAACTCGTTATTGCAGCCAGCGACGTCTGTCCATAGCCAGCATCTTGGTTTGCTCTCTGCCTGCGGTTTCCATAGCCGGTCCCAACCCCGAACAAACGAGGAGGGTTGATCCCTTGCAGGGGAATCGTAAAACTAAGTGTGAACCCACATGGATATTGCACATGTAGTTGTTGACTGCTGTTGGAGTTAGTACTATAATATTACCAACCTGGCAATTTCTTTATCAAGCCATCCGAAAGCCGTTACGGAATCACTAACTTATCTTGAAACTTATAATTTTTAGATCCGGAAACCAATAAATAGAAGGACTCGACAGGTATCCTGTGCGACAAAAGCTGTTCAAATGCATTCAAGGACAAGATCTATCGCACGGCAGTGAAATCAGTTTCTATGTATGGAAGTGAGGGGTGTGTACCATCGCGAGGGAAGCAGGGGCGTAACCCGGCGACGCTGGTTGGCAGACTTGGCCCGCCCGCCACGCCCACCTGTTCGACTCGTACGGCACTAAGCACAAATAGACCATGTATCATGTGATTGATCCCCTTCGAGTTGAAATAGATGTGCGGGACGGGCAGTGTGAGCGGGCCAACTAGGGTCACCAGGCTACGCCCCTTTTTCCCTCAAGATGATACACACCCGGAAGTGAGCGCTGACCACTAACTGAAGAACTGGAAAGGACATTGAAAATGTCAGAGATGCGCATGCTCAGATGGTGTTGTGGGATAACTTGTGTTGATAATGTACCAGAAAACGGCACGAGGAAACGAAACGCTCCAGAGCGGATAGGGAAAGCGAAATTGAGATCAACGTCACAAACTACATTTGTCAACATACATACATCTCGTTACGAATGGTCGGACACCCTAATATCCTTATCTCAACAGAACGATGTCGTTTTTCTATTTATGGCTATTTTTACTTAGCATACATTACATGCTCACTTTCTACTTTGTTTCGTTGCTGTTACAGCATCACACAAGTTGAAACCTCTGATGATTTCATACCAGTGGTTTTCCAACTAGATTCAGGGATTGTCCGCATAAATGCTGCATTTTGCGAAAATCTGCTGATTTCTGGGCTTACGTTGATTGGTTGCGTCCCACGAGCATGCAACAATTTTCACTCAAATTTGGGATAAATTGAGTGTTTTCCGCTTGAATTACCTCTTTTTACCGTCTCTTTCAGGCGAAGGTAATGCTTACCGCTCTCAGAGTGGATTCCGCCCACGCACAAATCGGCAGAAAAAAAAACATTTCGCATGCCGCATAAAGCATTTTGCATCCAGAAATCAATAAAAACCAGAATAAATGTTAAAATCTCTGGGTCATAAGTATATTGTGTTAATGTTCACCCTCTCCCTCAGGCATATACTTAAATGGATACCCGAACGGGTACAATCGCCGACGCTATAAATGTAGAGGTGTGGAAATTTTGAAATTTCACTCCGGACTGTTGACGAATTGTCGTAAGCCTGCAAGGTCTTCGTCTCTTTTATTTTCCTGTGATCGCCGCTGGTATGAAGCCCTAGAAAAAGTAATTCTTTTCATGCAACAGTTTGCAAATTAGCACAACAATCCAGTAACAACCAAAATCGATCTCTTCTCTGTTCCTGGATTTAGCCATGAACTACCACGTGTGCTCTCGATGGCAACGCTTACGCGATAGTGTAAATACAGTCGTGACGGTAGAATGTGAAAATTTTCGCGGGATTCGCGGGATTCGCGGGATTTGCGGGATTTTTGTATAATTGCTTTCAGAGTGGATATTTCTCAAAATAAAAAACACTACATGATGCAGAAAGACATTCTGCATCTATTCGTGCCTCGGTCACACCTCACTTTTGCGGCTGTCACTAAATATTTGGAAAAGTTTGTTAATTGCTTTGACCCCGCCCACTAATTAGGGTCAAACGCGGAGAGTTCCTTAATTTTTTGCTCACTATAATGACAATTTCCTTTTTGAAGATTTCTCAACAGCGCCAATGAGTTCAGTAGATGGTGACGAACATTTCGATGTGAAAATTATTAACAAGGTTGCAATTTTCCAGCCCTTGAAAATAGCGGATTTTAAGCTTTATCCGTCGAATTTTCTACAGATAGGCAGAGTGCAGAGTGTTAGTTTCAACTCTGCAACATGTCGGGGAAGTGCGCAGTGAGCTGCATAGGTTACTCCTCAGCTCACTCTTGGTTGCGACTCAGGAGACTGCTGCAAAGTGAACATCACGTCCAAATTTCTTCCAAATTTGCACAAATCGACTAGCAAAAATCTCCATTTCTTAAACTCCTTATAAGACGGCTTCGCGGTGATTGAAAGAACTCTCTGCCAAGTAGCGCATGCATGTGTTTTCTTCCTTGGAATATGAGTGTTTGCGTAGTCCTGTTGAATTAAAAATAGCCGAAAATTACATGGTTTGAGATTCAATTGCTCATTTACAGTGTTCTGTTCGTCCAGAGCCAATCTCTTCTCGCTAGTCATAACCACAATCAAGCCCTCAATCGTACTATGACGTTTCCATGTTATCATAACTAACTTGACCTTTTCTCAATTCCGGGTGCCAAGGTTCCTTCGCGCCTGCCTCGCGGATGCTGCAGGGTGGCGGGCCATGTTCGCACCTCAAACTACGGGTCCGAGGATGTTTGACCTTTCTAATGTTGCAAGGGAACTCTAACCTATACTAGCAGCCCAACTGCATCAATTTCCCCTTGGAAAGCTCAAAGAATAAAATCACGAAAAATCGATTTTTCGCGATTTTGAAACNTTTGCACAAATCGACTAGCAAAAATCTCCATTTCTTAAACTCCTTATAAGACGGCTTCGCGGTGATTGAAAGAACTCTCTGCCAAGTAGCGCATGCATGTGTTTTCTTCCTTGGAATATGAGTGTTTGCGTAGTCCTGTTGAATTAAAAATAGCCGAAAATTACATGGTTTGAGATTCAATTGCTCATTTACAGTGTTCTGTTCGTCCAGAGCCAATCTCTTCTCGCTAGTCATAACCACAATCAAGCCCTCAATCGTACTATGACGTTTCCATGTTATCATAACTAACTTGACCTTTTCTCAATTCCGGGTGCCAAGGTTCCTTCGCGCCTGCCTCGCGGATGCTGCAGGGTGGCGGGCCATGTTCGCACCTCAAACTACGGGTCCGAGGATGTTTGACCTTTCTAATGTTGCAAGGGAACTCTAACCTATACTAGCAGCCCAACTGCATCAATTTCCCCTTGGAAAGCTCAAAGAATAAAATCGCGAAAAATCGATTTTTCGCGATTTTGAAACAGATTTTTGCAGCGATAGAGATGTCATCTCCTTCATCCTCCTGTTAGTCTCAATGTGCACATGGAATTGCATCTATTATTAGGAGTGCATTTCCCTTAACTTCATTCAAAACGTGGAAAATGGATTATGAAGTTTGCCTGAACTCGCCAGAGATAGTGTTCATTGTCATGTTTGCAAGCGTTTCTTCCAAGATCAGAAAAAGATGAGCACAGTCTTGAATAAATTTCAGAAATTGCAATTCACTGAGATTGAGATTAGGAAGAAAAACACGTAGAAGAATGCTTGTGCCATGAAAAAATCGGTTTCAAAATCGCGAAAAATCGATTTTTCGTGATTTTATTCTTTGAGCTTTCCAAGGGGAAATTGATGCAGTTGGGCTGCTAGTATAGGTTAGAGTTCCCTTGCAACATTAGAAAGGTCAAACATCCTCGGACCCGTAGTTTGAGGTGCGAACATGGCCCGCCACCCTGCAGCATCCGCGAGGCAGGCGCGAAGGAACCTTGGCACCCGGAATTGAGAAAAGGTCAAGTTAGTTATGATAACATGGAAACGTCATAGTACGATTGAGGGCTTGATTGTGGTTATGACTAGCGAGAAGAGATTGGCTCTGGACGAACAGAACACTGTAAATGAGCAATTGAATCTCAAACCATGTAATTTTCGGCTATTTTTAATTCAACAGGACTACGCAAACACTCATATTCCAAGGAAGAAAACACATGCATGCGCTACTTGGCAGAGAGTTCTTTCAATCACCGCGAAGCCGTCTTATAAGGAGTTTAAGAAATGGAGATTTTTGCTAGTCGATTTGTGCAAATTTGGAAGAAATTTGGACGTGATGTTCACTTTGCAGCAGTCTCCTGAGTCGCAACCAAGAGTGAGCTGAGGAGTAACCTATGCAGCTCACTGCGCACTTCCCCGACATGTTGCAGAGTTGAAACTAACACTCTGCACTCTGCCTATCTGTAGAAAATTCGACGGATAAAGCTTAAAATCCGCTATTTTCAAGGGCTGGAAAATTGCAACCTTGCTAATAATTTTCACATCGAAATGTTCGTCACCATCTACTGAACTCATTGGCGCTGTTGAGAAATCTTCAAAAAGGAAATTGTCATTATAGTGAGCAAAAAATTAAGGAACTCTCCGCGTTTGACCCTAATTAGTGGGCGGGGTCAAAGCAATTAACAAACTTTTCCAAATATTTAGTGACAGCCGCAAAAGTGAGGTGTGACCGAGGCACGAATAGATGCAGAATGTCTTTCTGCATCATGTAGTGTTTTTTATTTTGAGAAATATCCACTCTGAAAGCAATTATACAAAAATCCCGCAAATCCCGCGAATCCCGCGAATCCCGCGAAAATTTTCACATTCTACCGTCACGACTGTAAGGTTCATTTGAGTTTTTCAGCAATTAGGTTAATAATATCATGCATACATACTTTCATCTTTTAAAATGTGGCAAGCCATACATGGAAACATTTCATGGATTTCCTTAGATCTTCCTGTGAGCTCTGGCGAAAGGCGAGATCATGCTGGTCTCAGAGAGATGGCCGTCCTCTGAAACATGTCCTTGTACTCAAAAAGTTTTGGCTGAACGTGGGCGTGGCAAAACTTACATACCTCTTTGGAAAGACTTGGCAACGTTGCGGAGAGCAGCGCGAGGATGATAATGGTGGGAATGCTGTAAAAAAGCACAATATTTTCCTGGAAAGGCTCTTTTTTGCGCGGATTTGCCAAACCGCCATCAAGGCCTTCTATTTTATTTTAAAAATTCGGCCGGCACGAGATTCTATAGCATTTTTCCAACGTTGAAATTCCATTTGGAAATTTCGTAGAGTGCCTAATAATCTGAGAGAAAGGAACTGATTCCTACCAGTGCGTATGGATATCCGTAGGGGTAGGCACTGTAAGCGAGAGGACCGTAAGGATATGGATCAGCCAGGCCATAGTATCCAAGTGCTGGGTAGTCTAAAGGTAAATAAATTTCGAAAAAAAAAACAGGAAAAATAAAGGGGGAGCCAGAAACAAGAATAAAAGTGAAAATAAAAGAAAATGTAGGAAACATAGAGAATCTATGTAGCTATATACCGCTGTAGTATCCAAAGTGTGGGTAGCTTGCATGGGTCCTGTAATAGCAATAGGTTGAGACAGTGAAATGACTGGTAAATGAATCCCAAAGAAAATGTAAAATCGTTTTGTACTAGTTTTCCTTTTCAAATCTCCAATATTTTATGGATTATTGTAATAACTGGATGATCAAAATCCTCATTCACAACGCGCCGTAGCATAATGAGGTCCAAGAAAATTTTTTCCTACTACTTAACTCTAGCGATAACAGCCTTTGTTCACGGTTAGGTATACTTTTTTCTAGAAATTTCTCCACTCTTTTGGTGTTTAGTCGAGCAAGGAAACTTCAGTCTGAAGGCTACGTACATTTTTCCCAACGGATATTTCTATAAAATCCACCAGAAGAGAAAAATGAAGAATAACTTACAACTGGCAGACGGAAAGTAGGAAAGCGAAGAGGAAGTAGAAGGAACTCATCGTCGCTGCTGTTGCTTTCTCCACTTCACGGGATGCATTTATAGAACCTCCGCTAGATACTTGTACGGTTGATAAGTGTTAGAGGAAGACCACAAAAAGTTAATGCACTTCAGGCAACTTTGAAGTTTTCGTTAAATCATCAACTTGAAGCTTTGAGTGCATCTGGAGAGTTAATGATAAGAAGACATTAAGGGTGATAATAATATGTCGTTTGGCGAAATTGCCATCAAATTGCTGTGAGTCTCAATGGAGCGCAAAGTCACACATTTTCCAGAAATTCATAGTCGATTTCAGGAACCATAAGTTCCATGAAACATATGCATATGTTAAAACTATCAGGAAATGGAGCTTTGAATTATAATAATTTAAACTGATTAAGTTTCCTGACTTTCCTGCATCCTAAAAAAACAGAAAAAAAAACCGTTGCCCCAATTTCCTGGAAAGTTCCTGGGTGGATTTGATGAAAAATAACAGAGTACTATACGACAGTTGCAGTCATTGTGGCTATGCTCATTCAGCCTCAGAAGGAAGGATATCTCACCGAAGGATGCCAAATATAATTATAGTCTGAGTAAAAACCCAGCTACACTTGATACGTACCCCCTTCTCAAGCTTCAAACTCATCTCACATGCATTCGCTCGATGAGGACGTTCTCTGTTCCTTATTGAGGGTAGAAAAAGGACATGAGGGAGTATAAATGCGATGGTCATGATGGGGAAAGCAAGTGTTTCCGACATGAATTCCTTCTACCTCGTCGTTGCCTTCCTCCTATCTGTCAGCCAGCTGTGAGTCTGTTTACTAGTCTTCTCAATCGTCTCACAGAAAATATCAGAATGAAAAATTTTAAACAATAGAAAATTATGTAGAAAAGATATAATTTAAAAACTTTGAAAGGAATAATTTTAAAACCTGGCAGCTTTAAAGGGTAGTAGTCGGAAATTTCGAAAGGACAAGTTTCAACTATTCGGAAAGAATTCTTCTAAGCTTTCCTAGGTGATCTTATGATGCAGCAAATAGCCAATTCTCAGCGAAATTTGTGTGTTTCCTTCCTCAGTACTTTATTCCTTTACGCAATCGCTCTATATTACAATTCCAGGTCTGATGCAAGCTACCCTTACGCTGGATACTATGCTGGTTCGTATCTCAGTTCTTTTCACAACTTTTTTCTTCCTACACTTTCCCTTTTTTTCAAATTGATCGCCTTCAGACTATCCCTCACTCGGATACTATGGCCTAGCTGATCCTTACGCCTACGCTCCTCTTGCTTATGGTGCCTATCCCTATGGTTACCCATACGCACTGGTAAGCCTCTAGAACAAATTTTCTCACAAAATGAGGCGGTGTAACGGGGAAATCCAGGACTAGAGTGTTTTCTATATCGAATGAAAGCTTAAAGAAAAGTCTCTGGATCTTCTCGTAATAAATACTGTCATATTCCAGCATTCCCACTACCATCATCCTCGCACTGCACTTCGCAATGTTGCCAAGTCTTTCCAAAGAGGTACATAGTAGTACTATGCGTGTCCATGATAAATTCTACTTCTTTCTGCTCCGTATGACCATAAAACGAAACTTTCAGAGGATGGTCACCTCTCCGGCACCAGCATGATCTTTCCAGTCGCTAAAGCTTTAAAAAGGAACTAAACAATGAACATTGACAACAACAACATCATCGTCATCATCATCAGCAACAGCAACAGCAATGAGGCGCTCGAGTTATATGATTTGTTTTGAACGTGAAGCCTGTAAACGTATTATTTCGCAGTCCTTGCCATGCCATGTAAATCTTGTTCGAGCTAAATAAACATACAAAATCGTATTACTCTATCGATCTAGTCCCGGTTCTTTCCGTTATGGAAAAAAAAGGTTACAAGGGGGTGAAAATGGAAGGATTCAGCTGCATACTCAAGGTAGAGCACACGACTTGCCGCAGTATTCCTTCGGATTTCATAGTTAGCGGCTGGTGAACAAGCAGCACTGTTTCCAGTACTCCCTGCTACTCTGATGTTTGATGGCGATACATGTGGCAAGAGAATGTGTTTGGCGCGGGAGAATGACCAAAGATACTGTTTGGTGATACAAAAGGCAACAGAATCTGTTGGCGATACATTTTACGAGTTGAGGGCAGCACCCACGGAAATTTTCTTCTCGGATATTCCAGCAGAATGTAGAGATATCGAGGCTGTTCAACACTTTCATAAGCCCAAAACGTTCCAAGAGTGCTGAAAAGGCTCTTTTCACTAGCTCAGAATTAGGCTGTGTGCGACTGTGATGGTAAGTTGGCCCAGGCCGTTGGATGAGGGGGAGACGTTAGAGACGTATCCCGCAACGCGACCGCGCCGCACCCGTACGTCTCTTACATCTAGGTTGTTTCTTCCATGTTTCCATTGAATGGCGTTACTGGCCACCCTCTCACGGTTCGTCGGCTCCATTAGCATTCATTTGTTTTCATTTGTCAACCGAGCCCAGAAATCTTGTCCATTCCTTCTCCACGGTGCTCATACCTTTGAATGCTGCAACCGCGATGCGCATATGAATCGACCAATCACAGCGCAGCAGCGGGATGAGGACAATATGAGATAATTGATGATGCCGTCTTTTTGCCCGTTGGATCTTGGCACACTCAGTTATTTGGTCTTATCTACAGCCCTCGCTACAAGGTATACCCACTGAAAAACATATGGCATTAACAAAGCTAATCTTGGTTTATCAAATTTCATGGAATTATCTGATAGAAGAGAAATAACTGAAAATTTAAATTTTGACAAAAAGTACCTCTACGGTTGGCTGAAAAGTATTGGCGCGTTTTTCAAAAGTAATATTTATCTGAAGTTGCTGTATGCCGAGATGGGATGTTGATTAGTATGTTGGTCCCATGTAAGCAAAAGAACTTTAATACTTTCTTCCAACAGGATAGCATTCCTGCACGTGGAGAAAATCGACAATGACTTTCTCTGACACCCATGTGCCTTTATCCTCTTAATTGAAGGATAAAAGCCTTGGAACAATACGGATCGTGGCCGGCTCAATTTCTCTGCTTAGCGCAACTTCGACGAAAAGCCATCAAGCAGGAAAGTTCCCATCTTGGACCGTATGAACTCACAGAGATAGGGACGAATCAGGTCAGGGTAAGCTGCGGCGCATCTCCATTTTCGCGATCGTACCTTTGAAGCTTGTGTGAGAAGCAGTTGTGAACATTTCGAGCAATTCGTTTATATAGTGTTATTTGGAACATTTCTGTCTTACTGGGACAAAAAATGCCATCCCTGAGCGTTTACTTTCAAGGATATAGCGTTTTTGCGCGCGCCAGTACTTTTCAGCCACCCTGTATATTTAATTAATTTATAGTGAATCTGCACCGCTGTCAACAGAGGGAACACAGCTCCCTTACTTCCATGGGGCATCACTGGCCACGCTCCTTTCCTGACTGAGCACAAACGCTACGCCGCCCTTTTCTGACAGCAAATGATGTGTTCACTTCAGCATTTCCGCGGATCCTAACTAATGATGCATTGTGATGTATTGTTTTGGTGGTATTTTTAAATTCAATCGTTCATTCCTGTCCATTTTTTTCAATAACTGGGTAGGGTTCAATCGAATGGGATGAAGTGGACAGATGTTTACGTGTCTACGTGTTCAAGCACCGTGATTTGTTCATATCGTGTTAGCAATGTTCATTTGACAATATGTGTACAGGAATTAATGCATGGACAGGTTTCAAGTTCAAAATATATCACTTTCAAGAAAATTCGCTATTGCTTAATTCTTCTTGAATGGTGAGATCATGCTGGTGTCGGAGAGGTGGCCGTCCTCTGAAATGTTTGCTTCTTTATCTTAACTGTCTCCTGGATAAAATATTCATTAGAAAGTCTTCCACAATTACCTCTATGGAAGGATTTAGCAATGTTACGAAGAGCAGCGCGAGGATGATAGTAGTGGGAATGCTGAAAGGAGTGATAGTAGTGAGAGAGGCCAAAAATTTCTTATTTTTGCACTCCTCCTAGATTTCCCCGTCCAAACATTCTAAGCTTAACAGAGGTGGTGTGTTGGAGAGGCTCACCAGAGCATAGGGGTATCCATAAGAGTAGTCGCCGTAGGCAAGAGGAGCGTATCCATAAGGATCAGCTAGGCCATAGTATCCAAATGTGGGGTAATCTAAAGGCTGACAATTTCGAAATAAGGATATGATTTCAAGGAAGGGCAGAAGATAAAATGGTTTACCGGCATAGTATCCTCCATATGGATAGCTTGCGTGGGACCTGGAATTGCAGCACAAAATGTGCTTATTGCAACAAAAAAGATGTCAATCATCACAAAAGATTGATTATTTGACAAAAAAAGCCGGATTTTTCACGCTACTTTACATAGGAGAGTCACGATAACCCATTTCTTTCGGGTTAGCCTTCTTTTCTCACGGCTTAATGATTCTTTCTACTACAGTGTTCTATGAAGAGAAACAAAATTCGTTTGATTTTCCTGTGAACACGTTGGAATTCCTTAGAAACCTAGTGATCAAATACTGAGAGACTCACAAATGGCTGACAGATAGGAGGAAGGCAACAACGAGGTAGAGGGAATTCATCTCTGAAACACTTGCCTATACCGCCGAGAGAACCGCTTTTATACTCTTGCTGTCGGTTTTTCTACGCGCGATAGGAAATGAAAAATGTCTTCATGAAGCCGCCACACTTGAAGCCTGAGACCATGGCTACTCATAAAGTGTAGCACTGTTTTTACCAGCACTATGTTCCACATCTGAAAGGAAAGGATTACAGCGAAGGACGTTGCCTGCTATTTACCCATCCCTAGATCCACATCCAGCTTCCTGGAGGGAATCGCTTATTCCCTGTGGTGTGAAGAAGTTTATGAATTTGAACTTGAGTTGATGCTCCTGCTCGTCTCCTACTACAGAGACCTTCCTCTGTGACCCAATTAGATACCGTACGTAGTTTACTCAAATCAAGGTTGAGCTGAACTAACGTAGGTACAGCAATGTACATAAGTTCCTATCCAAAGGCTACAGCAAAAGCACCGAGTCTACAAGAAGAACGAGTTTTGCTTAGGGGTTCAAGCCCAGGCACAGTGATAAGCTGATGCTGGTGCCACTTGGAGAAGCTTCAGCTATACTTAAGTGCGCTAGCTTCAACCTCTTTTTCCACTCCATACCGTAAAAGAAGCGTCTAGCAAAAGTATAAATGCCTTCATCGATGCAGCTGAAGCAGGAGTAGCCACGATGAGTTCACTGTACGTCTTCTTCGCTCTCGTCCTATCTGCCTGTCAACTGTGAGTCTACGTGCTTTCTACCTGCTTTTCTCATGCAGAACACAATTTTCCGAGAATTCGGAAAAAAAACTTGCAAAATTTCTGATAGGATATTTATTCTAACAGTGGTGCAAAGGCCTATAATCAGAATTCGTGAAGAAAAATTTATCTACACAGAAAGAAAATTATTGTATTTTTAGTCGTAGGCGGCACAATATCTAGAAGAAATTCAGGAACAAGTGTGTTGCGATTAGCATGGGATTTTCATCGTAGTTTGTGAAGAAAAACCACGATGGTCCCTATCGCAGCCACTGTTCTACACATTTTATAATATTGAATGTTAATTTCAGATCCCATGCAAGCTTCCCACACTTCGGATACTACGGAGGTTCATGACATACAATATTTTGCTTCTTTATTCCTTTCTTCTGTCTCAAAAATGCTGTTCTTCAGATTACCCCACATTTGGATATTACGGCCTAGCTGATCCTTATCCTTATGCTACTTTTGCCTACGGTGCCTACCCCTACGGATATCCTTACTCATTGGTAAGTAGTCAAACCAGAGATTGAGGTGTTCAGGGGAAGGGGCCAAGTTGAAAGCGCTGGCTAATGTTTCCATTCCAGCATTCCCATTACTATCATCCTCGTGCTGCTCTTCGTAACGTTGCCAAATCCTTCCAAAGAGGTATTCGATTTCCAGAATGATTTTAGAGGAATTTCTGCATCCCGATGAGTTAGGTCAACAGGTGTATTTTTCAGAGGACGGTCACCTCTCTGACACCAGCATGATCTCACCATTTGCCAAAACTCTCAAGAGGAATTAAGCAATTGGTGCCGTTGAAATATAAATGGAATGTGTCAAGCTCAAGACCTGTTTATATGTTGAATTGTGTTCCGCATGTATCGTGAAATAAACATTCTTTGAATGTACTGATTTTTACCACAGATGCTGTTGATGGTGCACTCTCTTCTGCCGACTTTTCCACTTTACGTCGGTTTCAGAGGCCTGAACATAGGTCAATGATATTCGTGATTTCCAAGCTGGTCCACTGAGCAACTCTCCTTCCAGTGCGTTCAATTCCTATTGAGTAGATCACCTGAGATCACAAGCCAAAGATAACACTCAGCAAGTTTCCCACTGCTTCAGTGGGGATGGATTCTCTGATATACTGTGCATTCGATTCCGTAAATCACCCGATTTCCAATAATCTCATATTTCTTCGCAACGACTTCTCACACAGTTCTCCGGGACGTAGGCTCCGTCATAAAGCCTGTTGCGAACCAACTGACGTTCAATTTTGGGATATTAGCCAAAACAGCATATTCGTGCAGCCGAGCTCGACAAGCCGCTGATTATTGAGCTCATAAGGGAAAACCTACGTCGTTATTTAGTTCGGTGCTTGAACAATGAGCTTATGCTTTTCATTGGTTGACTATTGTAGAGCGGTTCACAACAGACTTCATAACAGAGCATGTGTCTCAAAAAAAAAACTCTGAGTTGTTGCGCAAATCTAGGAAATTGTCGGAAACAGGGCTTATTCACTAAATCAAGTGCACAGTTTATCAGCGTGTCATACATATGTGCAGTCCCTAAAAAAGCGGCGGACTCCCGTTTAGCGGGGCGCATCGCGGTCGCCCTCCGATCGGCAGCCTGAGATTCTATGGAGAAACGGGTGATCTACGATATCGACCGACCTTGCGAAGAGGGGCCACGCCCAGCTAGAGTCCGCCGATTTTTTTCACAGACTACACAAGCACAAATGAACATGTGGCTAGCAAAATGGATAGACCTTAGTAACACACATGGGGTGGCGTAGAAGGGACGATCACGGTGGAAACAGCTTCAATGGAAGATTCTGACATTCGAAGCTCGAATCACTACAAAGAAAGCCGTTAAGGAGAAGTTGATTCCTGCGCGAAATCCAAGAACGAATGACAGGTATAAGCATTTGATGACCGCCAGTGATCTCATTCTCTTATGAGAGTTATAAGATGAGCACGTCTAACTCATGGTTAACTACCAAGTCAGTACAACTGTGCATACTTCACTCGTTGGACTTTTAGCGGACTGTGGCCATTTCAGAGAGAATCCATCACAACTGAAGCTGTGGAGCACTTGCTGAGTGTTATCTTTGGCTTGTGATCTCAGGTGATCTACTCAATAAGGAGTGAACGCACTTTGGGAACAGGTTGTCAGTGGACTAGCTCGTAAATCACGAATGCCATAGAACTATTTTCAAGCCCATGGAATCGACGTAAAAAAACGGAAACGTCGACCGAATAAAGTGCTCCATCAACAGCAATTGTGGTAAAAATCAGTACATTCAAACAATGTTTATTTCATGGTATGTGGGACAGGATTCAACATATATACAGGTCTTGAGCTTGACACATTCCATTTATATTTCAACGGCTCCAGTTATTGCTTAATTCCTCTTGAGAGTCTTGGCAAATGGTGAGATCATGCTGGTGTCAGAGAGGTGACCGTCCTCTGAAAGATGCACCCGTTGTGCTAGCTCATCGACAAGCATGGATTTTCCCTGAAATCGCTCTGAAATTGATTACCTCTTTGGAAAGACTTGGCAACGTTTCGAAGAGCGGCACGAGGATGATAGTAGTGGGAATGCTGAAATGAAAACATTAGCTAGCGCTTTCGACTTGGCTTCCTTCTTTGAACACCTCAACCCCTGGTTTGGTTGCTTACCATTGCGTAAGGATATCCGTAGGGGTAGGCACCGTAGGCAAAAGTAGCATAGGGATAGGGATCAGTTAGGCCATAGTATCCAAATGTGGGGTAATCTGAAGAGCAGCAATTTTGAGACAAAGGAATAAGGAACCAAAATATATCATGTCATGAACCTCCGTAGTATCCGAAGTGTGGGAAGCTTGCATGGGATCTGAAATTAACATTCAATATTATAAAATGTGTAGAAAATGGCTGCGAGAGGGACTATCGTGGTTTTTTTACAAACTGTGATAAAAATCCCATGCTAATCGCAACACACTTGTTCCTGAATTTCTTCTGCATATTGTGCTGCCTACGACTACAAATACAACAACTTTTTCTCGTGTACATTCATATGAAGATTCGTCTAAGATCCTTGCAGGTAAACTCACAGTTGACTGAGAGACAGTACGAGAGCGAAGAAGACGTACAGTGAACTCATCGTGGCTACTCTTGCTTTAGCTGTTGCGATGGTTGCATTTATACTTTTCCGGACACTTGTCCCACGGTATGAAGTGGAAAAAGACATTGAAGCTAGCGCACTTAAGAAAAGATGAAGCTCCTCCAAGTGCCAGCACTAGCTTATCACTGTACCTGTGCTTGAAGCACTGAACATGAACTTGTTCTTCGACTCGGTGTCTTTGCTGCAGGCTTTTGAGTAAGACGTTACCCACGTTGGTTTAATATAACCCTATTTTGAGCAGGCTACCTACGTAGTCGAGGTTGGGTTGCCGTGTCTTTGCAGTTGACGACGAATACATGCATCAGCTGCAAGTTTGAATTCTTAAACTTCTTCACACCATAGGGAGTAAGCGATTCTCCTCACTTTCAGGACAGGTTGGATGTGAACCTTCGCTGTGATCCATTCCTTTCATAGTAAAAAAAAAATGCGATCCATCAACATAGAATGTGGAACATAGTACTGGTAAAAACAGTGCTACACTTGATGCATAGCCATGGTCTCAAACTTCAAGTGTGGCAGTTTCATGAGGACATCTTTCGCTTCCTATCGCGCGTAGAAAAACCGCCAGCAAGAGTATAAATGCGATCCTCTTGGCGATGTGAGCAGGTGTTTCAGAGATGAATTCCTTCTACCTCGTGGTTGCCTTCCTCCTATCTGTCAGCCAATTGTGAGTCTCGTTGTAGTTTATCACTAGATTTGTGAGGAAATCCAACGGAAATCAAACGAATTTTGTTTCCCACTCCCTGTATCACAATGTGGAAGTAGTGATAAAAACGTGAGAGAAGGAAGCTTAACACAAAAGAAATTAGTTTTTGCCTAATTGTCCTGGGCAAAATAATTCTGTCGCCTACCGCTAACAAATAGCCCAACTGATCATATCTTTTTTTTCTTTTTCTCTAATTAAGTATATTTTATACTGTGGTTATTCTAGGTCCCATGCAAGCTACCCATATGCAGGATTCTATGCCGGTCCGTAACTCAAGCTAATTTATCTCCTCTCCTCTCTTAGAACTGTACCCTTGTTTCAAAATTGTCAGCCTTTAGATTACCCCACATTCGGATACTACGGCCTGGCTGATCCTTATGGGTACGCTCCACTTGCCTATGGCGCCTACTCCTATGGATACCCCTATGCTCTGGTAAGTCTCTCGAACATAACATCTTTGTTAAGCTTTGGGTATTAAAAAGGAAATCCAGGAGGAGTATAAGAATAAGAAATTTTCGATTTCTTCCACTATTATTACTTCTTTCAGCATTCCCACTACTATCACCCTCGTGCTGCTCTTCGCAATATTGCAAAATCTTTCCATAGAGGTGGTTTTGGAGATATTCCAGTGACTTGTTTTATTTAGGCGAACAGTTGAAATAACGAAGCAAACCTTTCAGAGGACGGCCACCTCTCCGACACCAGCATGATCTCACCATTCAAGAAGAATTGAGAGATAGCGAATTCTCTTGAAAGCGATATATCTTGAACCTGAAACCTGTCCATGTATTAATTCCTGTACACATATTGTCAAATAAACATTGCTAATATGTAAGACCTGACAATATGACATGCTTCAACGTAGAAGCATGTAGACATTTATCCACTCCATTTGATAAGATACAGTGCAGTTAAAAAATGAATCGGGCAGAGCGATTAAACTGAAACACCACCATAACAATACATCAGCATGCGATGTATCATTTGGTAAGATCCATGTTATTTGCTGTCAGAAAAGGGGCGTTGCGTTTGGGCCCAATGAGAAAAGGGGCGTGGCCAGTCACTGTGGAGGGTGTGACCATCTTGAGTTTCAAGTGGTTCTGCTTGCCAGCAACGCTAAATTGATGCCATTTGGCATGCTGCATGGCTCTAGAGGGATTCGACTGGATATCATGCTTGTCGAAAGGCCCACTCCAGGCTCTGAAGCCAGCGATTTGCCGAAACGTAAGTGGACATGAATCAGTTACCAACCTAATGTATAAATCAAAAAACAATAAAAAATCCTACAACCGTTAGAAGGCAAAGCTCAGTGTGTAGAATAATACCTGTGTAACACGGTACAACTCGGAAGCACAGCATATCACCGCATATTTCACACTTTGGGAAGCAAACCATAAGATGGGACTACCAGGAATTGTGGCGGGGGGGGGAGGGTG
>JARK01001378.1:649519-676411 GCA_000688135.1 Ancylostoma ceylanicum
GGGGGGGGGGGGAGGGTGGGCTGAACACGGTCAAAAAATCAGTGAGGTGTGCAAGTCGTCTAAGTTCGTCCCAAAATATTGGTTAAACAAAGCAGCGAAAGCCGCAAAATGCCGGGAAATTATAGATTTATTAAAGTGTATTCCGTTTGCAAAAATCCCTTTGTTTTGTCGTGCTTGTTATCCGGACTTCTATGTATATGGCTCAAGTTCCCGTGGAAATGCTGTTGCGTGCTGAGTAGAGTCCCCCAGCAAGGATGGTATCATCATAAGGTGTACTAACTTCCATTCTTCTTCATATGAATCCTTATGTTTAACAGCACACGAGATTGGTATAGTCTTTATTGTTTTCGGCCAACGTTTCGGCTATATCGCCTTCTTCAGGGTCTGAAAGGTTTTGCCATTTTATAGAATCTACAAGACCAAGTGCATTGGCTGGTAAAGCCACAAGTTTGGAGTCTTATCTTTCGATCACGGGAAAACAGCGAAGATCGGCAAACCATAAGATGTTCCCGTGCTAGTGACAATCGGCTAGTAGCGACTGTTATTGGCAAGTGAGGACCAACCCGGTCAGCCAAGACGAAGACCAAGTTGACAGAGATATGATGCCAGTTTGTTAGTGATTGCCAGGCATTCATCCTTCCAGTTCATTCGCGGACGTCCATCCAGAATGCTTCCATTGTCTTCCACGTCGCGCTATCAGTTACTCTCGTGGGTATTGTTACTTGGACTTCGAAATCGTTGTTGCTATGGTTGTTCGCTCGGTGTGCCCCTAGTGGTGCGGAGTTTCGTATACTCCTTTTCCCCTCTGGATGCTCTTTAATCTTCAGAAATAAAGGTCCCTTCCTTTCATTTCTCGTATCGTTTCTTCTCAAAGCGGAACGAACTAAGATTAGATCGATGGAGTAACGCAGTTTTGTATGTTTATTTCGTTGAAACAAGATTTACATGGCACAGCCTAAGGGCTGCATTACATCACGCTGACAGCCGTTCAAAACAAATCATATATTTCAAGCGTCTCACTGTTGTTGTTGTTTTTTTTTTTCAGTGTTTAGTTTCTTTCCAGAGCTTTGGCGACTGGAAAGATCATGCTGGTGCCGGAGAGGTGCCCATCCTCTGAAAGTTTTGTTTTACCGTCAGACGGAGCATAAAGAAATAAAGAAGTAGAATTCGTCATGGAGACGCACAGTACAACTATGTACCTCTTTGGAAAGACTTGGCAACATTGCGTAGTGCAGCACGAGGATGATGGTAGTGGGAGTGCTGAAACAAGGCCGTTTTCGTTACGAGGAAAGCCGAATACTTCTCTTTATGCTTTCATTCGACATCGAAAACACTTTAGCCTCGATATACCGCCTCATTTCGAGGAAACATTTTGCTCTAGAGACCTACCAGTGCATATGGATATCCGTAGGGGTAGGCTCCGTAGACAATAGGAGCATAAGGATAAGGGTCAGCTAGGCCGTAGTATCCTACTGCTGGGTAATCTGAAGGAGTGCAGATTCAATATCAGAAGAAATCCCAAACGAAGACTATATTATTTAGGAAGAAAATTACGAACCGGGGTAGAATCCTGTGTATGGGTAGCTTGCCTCGGACCTAGAATTATAGCATTACCTAGTACAAGCAGCTATACGATATAGCTATCGCTATATCTCGACAGGGGGCCAGAAATCGATAGAACCAATTTCTGGAAAAACGGCAAAAGACCCTGACGTTGCACTCCGGGACACAATTCTGAGTCGAACGGTATAGGTTTCATGTATGTTTGTCGGTTGGATCGTGAGATATAAGCGATTACCAACAAACACACAAACAGGTGAGTTTTATTCTATAGTGATATGTACCACTATAATAAAAACTGATTTTTATGTAATCAGATGAGAAAGAATGTGATGGACTTACAATTGGCTGACAGATAGAACGAAAGCGAGGAAGATGTACAGTGAACTCATCGTGGCTGCTACTGCTCAGGCCGCTACACCAGTGGTATTTATACATTTGCCCAGTCCTACACCCGTTATGATTTGATGAACAACGTTATGAAGCTAGTGCACTTAACGAAACTTGAGGTTTTACCAAGTGCTAACACTGGCTTACTACTTTAGCTACGCTGGAGGTATACTTTCATTTTCAATGAGATACCAATGTGTGCGTTCCAGGAATAGAATCCTCCCAAGCAGGTACAAGATTTTCACGTAGATCACAAAAAATGGTCCCTGAAAAAAATCTTTGGAAAGGTGACATTTTCCACTCAAACAGAAGCTTTCGAGTCAACAGTTTTACGGCGTGTCCATAAAATCTCGGTTGGATCTTCACTCCATCTGTTTTACTTCAAGCAATAAAATAGGAATATGGTGTGTTCCACCGGAGAACCTTGGAAAATGGATGGTCAACCGAAATTCACTTGTACAAAGTTTTTACAATGATCACAACACTATATGTATGTACACTAAAATGCTTCAAATTCATTCCACATTCTGGGGCCGTATCGTACATATTTAACCGTGGGAGGGAAAACAGAGCGAGTACATATCCGTTCCCGGTTTCTATTCACTTTGCTATCCAATATATCTCATTCATCCATGTGATCATTTCTTGGCGCAAGTGCGGTGTCTCGGTGAGAGTCAACACAAAATGAAGGAGTAGACCACGGAGCGTTATCATGTGGAAATCGACCGGATAAAGATAACTTGCAGTGAAACGAGCGGATTTGCATATCCACGGATAAGTTTTTATTCGATAGCAGATTCTCGAAACCACTGTAACATCCGCTAGAGCGTGTTTATCCGACTAGATAAAGCATATTGGATACGGGCTCTGATCTCCTCAACAGGGAGAAGAACCTTCCCATGCGTAGAACTGAAGCATCTCAGACCTGTTGTTTCAAGAACGCGGCGAAAGCTCCACTTAGTCCAAATGCGAAGCTTGGTCTTAGCTTCAAGTGGGTTGGCTTTACATGTGTTTTTTGTCCCTTGATAGGGAGAGTACAACAGTCCAACCTTATAAAAGAGGGGGTGGTTGCAGAGTAAGCAAGCGCAGTCAGCATGAATTCATTCTACTTCCTTTTCGTAGTTCTCTTCGCTGTCAGCCAAGTGTGAGTTCAACCTCTAGCTGCAAGTGACCATCGATTTTCTCTTGAATTGCATTAAATTTCTTAAGAATCTTTTTGCCGATATACCATGCATAAAGCCTATTATACAACAATTCCAGGTCCCAAGCCAGCTTCCCATACTACTACGGTGGTACGTAGCGTTTTTTTTCTTTTTCTTTTTCGTCTCCAAAAATATGCAAACATTTCATTCTGATTTGATGATCTTCTCATTCAGACTATCCAGCTCTCGGTTACTATGGCATTGCTGACTCGTACCCTTACTATCCTTACGCTTCAATTGCATATGGAGCTTATCCGTACGGATATCCATTCAGCCTGGTAAGATCAATCTTGCACACCTTTACGATTTTATTATATATTACAACCATTTTAAAAACGAAATGTTTCTAAGGAAACAGAAACTAACAAAGAAAAACAAAAATAGAAGAAAACAGCGAATCTGAACATGAGCTTTTTTCCTTTACTGAAGCTGAGTATTATAGTTGTATTAGCAAAAAGAGGTTCCAAATGGACAAAAAAGAAAAAACGGTACTCGAGCTCCGTTTCGTTCCTACCACTAGACAGAGACAAAGAAAAAGAATAAGATCATCACCGGAAGTCATCAATAGTGAATGGCGGTCTCAAAGACTAGATAAAGGAGAAAAAAACCACCTTGTTCTGCTGCTGATTCTTGGTGCTCTTCTTCTAAGTGGGAGCGGAGTGTCGATGTTTGTCTCAAACTCGAGCAATCAAACCAATGCTGTAGGTTGCCAGCTCATGAAATGGACAAATGTACCAATGAATACGATTACTGTGTGGAATAAGGCTCTTTGAGCTGTTGCCGTTGGCACTGGCTCTGGGGAAAAACGAAGCGTTGATTTGATGGTTTTTTCATATTATCGCAGCAGACCAAATGTGAGGTATTCTGTGATGCAAAAACAACTGACCGGGACTGCGACTACATTTCTTCTTTCAGCACTCTCACCACTATCACCCTCGTGCTGCCCTCCGCAATGTTGCTAAATCCTTCCAGAGAGGTAATGTTGGATAACTGGCTACGCTACCCACAAACACCTTGGAAACAGCAGCGTTTTCAGAGGACGGCCATCTCTCTGAAACCGACATGATCTCTCCTTTCGCCAAGAAGAACTAAGGACGAATTCCCTGAATATGTTAATATTTTCTGATACATTCCATGCTCGTTTTTGTTTTACATGCTCTTTCACAGGACTATGGATAAAAATCACTTCCAGTGCTCGATTTATACCCTGAGGAAATCATCTCCACAAGAAATTCAGAGTCATAACAGATCAGTTTGTTGCATGTTTAACTTTAGACGAAGATTTCTTTCCTCCACAAGTCCATCAATATTTAATCTGGTGCATGGTTGAAATGGAGAGAATCAACTGAAATTCTCTGCGATCGAAGATGCTAGAGGGTATTGAAAAGGAAGATCCACCGCACTGTTGTGAGGCTGGCATTGATATACGATGTTGAGTGTTGGCAGGTGTCGAAGACGTACGAACAAACGTTGAACACGACTAAGTGCATTATTACATGATCATGTGGACCTACGTGACGTGATAAGGTGTGAAACGAAGATCTGATCGTAAGAACAATTATGCAAACGGCGCCCATACAGCTAAAGCTGTGTGCACAGATTTCGTGGTGCTTGGTCATGTTTTATGAAGATCAGCGCTACACCCACCCTGAGAGGCCTTGTAGATGGTATTATAGTTACCGGCAAGCGCCCCGGAGGCCCATTGAAAATTGTTGCAAGTATGTATACCGTACACAAGGATATGAAAGAGGTTGGAGTCATCAAGGATGACGCTCAAGATCGTGATCTATGGCGCAAATAGACCGAAATGGTGGACTCCGCGAATGCGCGGAATAGAGGGTGAAAAGAAGAAGAAGTCCATATTAATATAAATATTCAATGCTATCTAATGGAAATTCGACGGAGCATTGCTCTCAATTTTCATGTTCATTTGCTTTCTGTGAGTGTTGTCATTGTGTCGCTGTCTCTTACCAGATTTCATTTTAATGAGGATTCACTCCCATGAGGAAAATTACCGTTGGTGAGGAGGTGTAAACGTGAGAATTAAGAAGATGAGATGGCAAAGTACCATCACTTTTTGACTATCTCTCAAAAAGTACCTGTGAATTACAGCAAGACGTGTGCTAGTTGGTATTTTTCCAGATTTCCTCTAGCTGCCGCCATACAGCAGTTTTGGCGCGCTCACCGAGCAAGCTCTCAAATAAAAATACGTGGGATCAGTAGGAACAGCTGAAAATCATTCCTGCCCCAAGATCAAAACTCAAACTTACATTACTGCTGTTATTCCTATAACTACTGTTATTCGTTTTCCTCCCTAATTCCCATATCGGACAAATTGCCAGGTAAACACCCTCGTTCAGGCACCATTACTAACTATATGTGATTTTTCGCGGATTCATCGGTTATTGTATTCTACTGTATAAACTTCCACACTTCCCTTTTACCTGAACGATTTGTCCTCTTTGCAGTCAGCAAATCCAACCTCGCTGCGTGCGTGCTTCCATTGGTCCCGTTAGGAACCGCACAGGAGTGCGCTCCCCAACCTCTTGTTCTTGCCGTAGTAGTTATTCTCCTTCTCCTCTTCTTCTTCTTTCTCTTCTTCTCTTTCTAATTCTTCTTCTCTCTGTTTTTCTCTTCCCCCTCTTTTCGTTTTCCATGCAAACTTAAGCACGCGAGATTTTAATATAGTTTTAACAGCGATGCTCGTTATTATATATTAATGTGACACATTCGTTTTGATGGATTTTCTACAAAAAAAGAAATAAATCAGAAAAGGGGGATAGAGGGTTAGCAAGAATAAAGTAATCTTTCCAGAAATTTCCAGGTACGCTATGGATTTTTTTGGAAGTTTGAGGTCTAAACTCAAGAATTGTTCAACACTGTTCTTTTAGAGAATTTCAGGAATACAGGCGCTTTTCTGGAAGCTCGAAACTCAGTCAGAAAAACATCAAAAGATTCCCAACACAGAATCGACAAACACAATCCGGACTAAGAGCTGTGAGTCAACCTCTTCATTGTGGTCAAAAGCCGTTTTTATTAATTTCAAGAGCTTCACCGTTGATTCAGCCGCGATATTGTAGTACTAAGTGGCGATGACAACCTCACTGCTAATTCGCGGACTACAACTTAACTATGAAAAGGAAGAGATTGCTTGGTGATTGTTAGTCGCAGCTTATTACTTGGTCTTTTGGCAGTTTGACTCTCCAACTTGTTGCCTCGGGTAGTATTAGTTACAAGAAATCACCGTGGCTAGTCTTTGTTGCGATGCTACGCCAATCGGTCGACCACCACTCTACCATGCTACTAGCCCTGTGATGAGAATACTCCAATCCAACACGCCGTCGACTAGCGCGAGTCGTGCCTACTTCTTCCGCTTTTCGCCTTCATCTTTGAGTATAACTAGATGACTTCAAGCCTAGAGAAGCTCAAAGCAAGAAGGAAGGATGTGACGTAGCACCGAAGATTGTCGACTGAGAGTATCCTACAAATGGCTAAACTCTTTGCCAATGCAGATTGATATTAACACATTCGCGACAATGTGCTCAACCGGTTGACGTACATGGTGCAAGTGCAGACATCCTCTCGTACTTCTTTAAAGCGTGGTTGAAACTGACAACTAAAAGAACAGTACACATGAACCTTAACTAACTCACCTACTACCTGTCATGCAGATGTACTTCTTGAATTTGTTTCAAACTCTTGCATATTTGCGTTTGGATCTCTCAGATTTGCGAAATTTTGGAGAGGTATGCAGCAGAGGAAAATTCGTTCTATGTGGGACCACTTGCCAAGCGGTTGAGCACGGGACCCAGTTCAAACGTACGTGTCCCACGTGACACACCATGCCAAAGGCATAAGGTCGTGAATGTGTTATATAATTGTTCCGTTGTGATAAAGAGACGTGAAAAAGATTAGAGAATAAAGAATCATTATGAATAAGTAACAATTTGTGACTTGGCGTTTTCCTAACGAGTCTCATAAAAAAAGTGGCTCCTTCTCGTAGCAAGTCCTTTTCTAAGTCTGTACTAGTTATCTAATCAGGTAGTAAATGATACCATGTACATAACTCCAGTGTTCTGATCCGGTCACATGCACTGCAATGTCATCATTTGGACACTCTGATTGTCGGCAAATCCGCGTATATCACTGATATCACAGTCCGCATTCTCGATTGATGATGTGGTGAAACGCAGCAAGCATGTGCCGACCACTGAAACGCTGGAGATATGTCATGATCTACTCCTGAACTCAGATCTGATTTCTGGGATAATCTACCTCATTTTTCTTCAATCTCTACAGTGTCGCTATTGATTTACCACCATTATTCCGGAGGAGTTAGAATATTCTCTGTTTAATAATGTTGTTAGCAGGGAAAAACGGATGGGATAATGAGAGGAAATGCAGAGCAGCGTTAATTCTCCGCTAGCCTAACGAGCATTAATTGATTTATGCAAAGAACGATTTGTCCACATTGTTGAAGCCATGATAGTCGCTTGTAAGTTCAAATGAATCGTCAACCTCAACTGTGCGCTGTAGAACTAGTACGCCTCAATAGTGTTCCCGTTCCAGATAGTGCTGGTGTTATTGCTCTTATCGTTTGAGCCTCAACATGTCCTACATCTACATAAACAGCCTTCTTTTAGTACTTCAGTTCACTGGTATCACCTGCAATGGGACCATTATCTACATGTTCTATAGGTGAGTTCAAAAAAACCTTTCATCCACCATTCATGCGAATTCAGTGAACCTTCTTATCCAGGGCCAAGCAGCTGTACAAGAACGCGGCATTAAGACTATTGTTGTTCGTGGCTATCAGCGATTTCGTGCATGCTTCCTCATGTATGTATTTTTTTTACAATCAAGCATGGTGACATCCCACAGTAGTGATTTTCAGCGCTTCCCTATACTATCTATCTTACTGCATTTACCTTTATTACTCCTATAAACCTCGATCCGCATTATATTATGTTCGCAAGCATTCCACTACCATTTCAGCTCAAACTTAAACTGACATTGACTGCAGCTATAGCACTGCAGAGAATGTTGGTAAGATTCACATCGTCTCTCCTCTTTCTGGCCTCTTTGGACGTATTTCCAGGCTTTATTTTTGCCAGTAGTTTATCGTAAGCTGTCGTCTTCATACTATGCGTCTATGTCTCTTTTACTGGGTATTCTATTTGGTTGTGTTGATTTATTCGTTGAATTCGCTCTCTCACCTATCAAAGAGAGTCCGAACTGCGCCACGATGGGTTGTTTCGTCAGCGACCGATTCCTTTACTACTGGGGAACGAGCAATTTGGTAGATCCAAGGAAAATGCTAGGTAGAAGTAGATGGAAGACGTGACTAGTTTTTTTTCAGGTTATTGGTATATTCATTATCGTGTTCACAATAATGATTCTGTTCAAGTTGCGCTCCATGTATCACCGGTCTAAAGTCCTTCATACTCGCGCTGAGAAAGAGGCCAATCGCTTCAATCAGGTTAATTGGTAATTGATTTGCAATGCAGGACTATTCACCAAAGGAATATTTCTCTCCAGGCTAATCTCACTTCTGCGGGCATGCTGCTTTCCTCGCTGCTTTTCATCACTATTCCAAGTGTCGGTGTTGGCTTTTTAGAAATGATTGGCTATTCGATTTTTCGACGCCTCGGTCCATTTTACCTAGTTGGGCTGTTATGTGCTGGTGAGTAACATATAAGCATTGCGTTGTTATGATCCCACTAACTTGAAAATTATTTCAGGTACCTGTAATAGCATTGTTTATGTTATGCTGAACAGAGACATGCGAGGGTTCCTCAAGAGCTTTTTCTCGAGCAATTCGACTTCCTCGACGAATCTCTTCCAATCCAGTGCTAATAAGTGATCCCAACTTTTATAATTCTCACGATAATAAACACGTCAGATTAGTTCATTTTGCACATCTTTACATGGTGGACCCCATGACATTTACGAACTTTTCTCAAATATTCGCTACATGGGTCCCTGTTGTGATCTGTAAAGCGGAGAGCTTACGGTACAAACGTTCATGTTAGTCCTATCCCACTTATACGCATATGTGTTTTCCAATGTCGATTAGAGATAGGGACTAAACACTATTGATTTAAACTTGTATGAGTGAGTGGAACGGCGACAACGTATACTTGCATAATTAATATGTAAACTACTGAAACCGTACTGAAAGAGTCAAAACTGAAGAACCAGTGGTTGAAGTCGCTCACGAAGTAACGTCATATCCATTGTCCATGCAGTTGCTGCGTATCGCTTGCTGGTGGAGTTGAGGATTAGTCGCAATGGGCTCTAGTCTGCCATTTTACTGGCCACTACTTGTTGACTTTGGTGAGTTCCTATCCTCTATTTCGATCACCTTTCTGCACAACTTTCAGCGCGGCTTTCTCGGGCCGAGACGCAGGGCTCTGTATGCCAGCTCTGGTTGTCTGCTCTTCTAGAACAGTACCTATAGGAACATAAATTATAAAATTTGGCTCTACACTATTACTACGCATGTGATGAGCGTGGGCACGTAATGAGGAGGAGCGATGGTCGATGGATAGAGCTGTGATAGAATAGTATCCCTGTGGAAAAGAACGACCGCTTGGTAGACCTCCGACCAGGTGGAGTGACTCTCTTTCCTCTGATGGAATAACGAACGTATGGCTAAAATGTAGGCGATTCTGCTAAGGTAGGTATATGACCCACGTTAGCCCACTGCGGGTTGAGTCGGAGTCTTCCTTCCGTGTTGATAGTATTATATAGAATAGATATGCGGGATAGAGTGGGAACCTACCACTCATGGGGACACTACAGTGACGACTGAGTCTCCATACCAGGAAATAGGCGAATACATATATGCCTTGTATCGGCATCAGCAACATGTTCAATCAACACAACATTATTCACATGAGCATATGCTTGTGTAATAAGTGATGATGATGGAGACGGTACGTTCAAAATCTATAGTGCTGGCTGAAGGTGAACCCTTAGAATCAACAAGTAGAAATCAGTACATCGGGGAGTAGAGGAAGCGAGCATTTCCGGCACACATCCTCATGTTTCCTCTTCCTCCGGAACTGGTGCGGTCGGAATTTTTCGTGCTGTTTCTTAACCCTACAAGTGTCTGATGTCGTTTCCGCTGCGCATTATTCGCATGTTCCTTCAAGTAATAAAAGGGCTCCTATAGATATGAAACCAGCTATCCACACTAATAAGAAACAATCTCTGGTGCATTATGAAAATTTAAATTTGTTCCTTCCATTCACTGTGTATTTAACGGATGAGACACGTTATCAAGACAACAGAAACCTAGGAAATTTGGGAACCATGAGGATGAACGGCCCTATCTTACAATCTCCCAATTTTAGGAATTTTTTGGAACTTTGATAGGGTTTGCCTTGGAACAGTCTACTTTTTTTCTCAACTTCGTTAATTCGACGCTGGGCATTAGCTGCTCTGACTGCCTCTGATAAACTAGTTATCAAAAAGGGAGAAATGCTTGTGTAAGCAGAACCAACTCCCTGAAATTCTTGCGAAAGAAGCAACACAAACGTGAACAGACGTTAATGACCCCCTAGTGACAGCGGATCTAACAACAGTGTGCGAACGGCTAGTGAATGTCTGCATACAACATATTTCTTCACAATAACTTCCTTTGGGTGATTAGCCAATTCACAAGGCGGCGCTCATTTTTGGTCGTATCCACACACTAGGAACATTCTGTGAACTGCCTCCTTCCATAACGCTTATTCGCTTACTACACTTTTGGGATGCATATTCGAAAGCTATTTGTCTATACAGAACTCATTTTATACTATACATCACCTTAGCTTCCACCCAAACAAGGTAACCATCAAATTAAAACCGAACTCCAGTGGATAAGTTGTTCTTACTGCTTCCTTGTTGAATAGCTGCTAAGTGGAAGCTGTTGAACAAACTATACCTAACTTTCCTTTAACAATGGACCTGAACGAAGTCACGGTAGACAGTAAACACCATCAATTCTCTAAAAGGTGAACGCCTTAACCCTTCAATCCATGTTTTTGCCTCAGTCGGTTGCCGAGCATTCTAATGAAAAATAAGGTGAAAAAATAGTCTAGCACAGCGATAGACTTCGTTTTTGCTCTCCTCAAAATTGTTAAGCGAATCACAACTCTCTACAAGGAGTAGATCGATACCATAGCTTTATGGAATGCGAGCAGTAGTACTAAAACAAGTGAACATTCGAGAGCACAACTAAACGTTATGAAAAGAGAGCATTTGTATTCAGTGAAACTATCCAGTGAACCAATTATTCGATCGCCCTTATAAACTTTACTCTGTTCTTTAAACAGCAATACTTCCTTTCGTATTAACCTTTCGCGGGTCCTGTTGTCCACTGAGGCTGGTCTCACATAGAAGATACGGACAGCTAGTCTCTCAACTTTCTTCCATGGAGTTTCGTTCTTGTTAAATTATACCATACGCGCATTGGCTTCTTTTTCTTTAGAGCACCTTCATTATTAGACGTTATCAACGTCAGAAGTGAGAGCTCGATTTGCTATTTGGTTTGTGAATATCTTGTTGTTGGTATCCCCCTTGTGCTGTTGGCGTCCTGTGCAACCATGTCGCCATTTGTAATGATGTAATGTTATTGTTATCTCCACTGTTATATTCTCAGCTGTTTTCATGCTCATACTCGCAGTCTGTTGTTCTCCCCGCCTTCTACGAGAATCATGTTTTCTCGCTTCGATGGTGCGATTAAAACAACCACAAAATGCAACATGTTAGCAATGGCATTTTGCTGTTTGTTCTAGTAATAAGTGTTTCGACTTGATTGGACTTTGTTTACGAAATCAGTATGCAGCATACATTCAGGTAATCACGAAAAATTATGTTAAAGTGCAGGCAGAGGATATAAATTGGTCAGTCCTAGCAAGAGCAGAATGCTCATCTTCTAACTCGATCTCAGTGCTACCATCATGTCGCCGGTACCTTTGCTCTGATTCTTCCCTCCTATTTAAGAAGGTTTTCTTTAAAGTTCGACTCGCACTTACACACGGAACCAAAACTACTCATGTGTCACTCTTGTCATTTAAGTTAATTTTTCGGAATCTGATCGATGCAGAAAAAATGCTAACTTGTCGGGAAGAAATACTTTTTGTTCGTGGTACAATTTGACTCATTCCTAATCTTACTATTTTCTCAGTTTTTTTTTTTTTTACTGCTGACATGCCAACACTAATGATCCCATATGTTCATAATGTTCATAATTCATAGAATAGAATAAGAATATCTCTCATTGTTGTGGAGAGTAGAAAAAGCAAGCATGGGGTAATGAGAAGAAATCCACTGGAAGGTTCATTCTCCACTAGCCTAACGGGCATTAGTGGAGTTAACAAGAAGCAAATTGCTTATATCACCGAAACCATAACAGTCGCTTATATTCATTTATTGCACTCATGGAGCACTACACACATCAGTGAAAAAAGTCACTCAACATAAGGTGAAAGTAGAATTTGGATGAACCAACGCAAGAAAAAAAGCTCGAACGAATTGATAGAACAACACATTTGAACTAAATCAAAACTATTTCAATAATTAACACATTATCTATGAGGCAGTTTCGTTAATGCGGCTGCGAAATAGTGCGATGTTAGCTAGTAAATGTTTCAACCGATCGTTAATCTTATTTGTGCACTGTAGAACCAGTGTGTACGCCTCATCCGCTATGATATTCCACATTATTTTAGTGTTATTGCTCTTACATAGAGCGGTTGAGCGTCAACCTGGCTTACATCTACATAAACAGTTTCATTTTATTGCTCCAATTCACCGGTATCACCTGCAATTGGATTATTATTTACATGTTCTACAGGTGATTTATCTCATAATTAATACCTCATAATTATGCTGCAATGAAATCTGATGGATCTATTTCTCTAGGGCCAAGCAGCTGTACAAAAACGCGGCGTTAAGATTGCTGCTGTTCGTAGCTATCAGCGACTTCGTGCATGCTTCCTCAAGTACGTTTTTTTCACAATCAAACGCTTTGTCGTTCTCCACACTAGTGAATTTCAGCGCTTCCCTATACTATCTATCTTACTGCATTTACCATTACTCCTCCTATAAACCTCGATCCTTATTATATTATGTTCTCAAGCACTCCATTACCATTTCAGCTCAAACTCAAACTAACATTGACTATAGCTATAGCACTACAGAGAACATTGGTAAGACTCACGTTGCCTCCTCTCCTTCTGCCCTCTTTGCACATGTTTCCAGGCCTTATTTTTGCCAGTGCTTTATCGTAAGCTGTCGTCTTCCTCTTATACGACAATGTCTCTTTTACTGGGGATTCTACTCGGATTTGTTGATTTGTTCCTTGAATTCGCCCTCACCTATCGTAGAAAGTCCAAACTGCGCTACTATCGGATGTTTCGTCAGTGACCGATTCCTCTACTACTGGGGAACAAGTAACATGGTATGTTTAAGAACAATGCTATACGGGAGAGATGGTATATTTTTTCAGGTTATTGGTCTGTTCGTTATCGTGTTTACAGTAATGATTCTGTTCAAACTGCGGTTAATAGAGAACCGCTCCAAGTCCTTCTGTACTCGTGCTGAAAAAGAGGCGAACCGATTCACGCAGGTGCATTAATGATTCCCTCGTAATGCAGTGGACTCTTCAAAAAAATTTCTTTAGGCTAATCTCACATCTGCTGGCATGCTGCTTTCGTCTCTATTTTTCATCACTATACCAAGCGTCGGCGTTGGTGTCTTAGAAATGATTGGCTATTCGATTTTTCGACGCATTGGTCCGTTCTACACGGCTGGACTGTTATGTGCTGGTGGGTAGTATATAAACGTAGCGATGGTAAGAAATAACTAACTTGAAAACTATTTGTTCAGGTACTTGTAATGGTATTGTTTATATTGTGCTAAATCGACACATGAGGAAGATCTTCAAGAGTTTCTTCTCAAAAAACTGCTCCATCGACGAATCCCTTCCAATCCAGTGCTAATAAGTGATAAAGTCTTTTTACTAGTCCCAACAATAAACACATTAGATCAATTCGTTCTCTCTATTTTTGCTTAGTGGACCTCGGTACAATTAGGAACCATTTTTCAATACATATTCGCTCCTTGAGTCCCTGTTGTGATAAATAGAGCGGAAAGAATGCACTGTTAACGTTCATATATGTACTATCCCAGCTGTAAGCGTGTATGTTTTCTATCGCCGATGGAGGACTGGACTGTACCGATTTAAACTTGTGTGAGTGAATAAAAATGCAAAAACGTGTACTTGTTGTATGATTAGTATGTGAAAGTAACGAAAGCATTTCAAAAACAAGTGGTTGAAATAGCTCAGCAGTCAATAACGCCGTATCCATTCTCCATGGAGTTGTTGTGTATCATTTGCTGGTGGAGTTGACGATTAATCCGCGAGTTGGCTCGCGATGGACTCCAATCTGCCCTTTTATCGGCCACTGTTGCATAACCTTGGTGAGTTCTCTTCAGTTTTATCTTGTTTATATTCCATACAGGTACACTCCACTGACCTTTAAAACACTGTTTACATTACAATAATTGGATTCCTTCACATAATGTTAGAAATCACTCCTTTCTCCCTTCACTCATATTATGTATGGTCAGTTTCACTTTTGAAACATTCTTTTCATTCTACTTTACTTTTCTGCAGCAAGCTTGACATTTTGTAGTCGCTGTTGTGAACGCAGTGCTTTTCATTTATTTCTTAATGTTCGACAAACAGCTACAATAAAATTCCGCAAGCCTTGCAAAGAGTAACTCAAAATTCTACAGCTACAATAAAATTCCGCAAGCCTTGCAAACAGTAACTCAAAATTAGTATTTGAATCAAAGATCCTGCTAGTAGACCATATGTCCACTTTTGTGGTAACAACGTTGATGTTGTGCGCCTCTTAAATTATCATTTGAAGCCAAAAATTCTATGATTTCATTCACAACAGCACCCAATGTGTTGTGGCGACTTCCCCTTTCTGCACAATATGTAGAAACATATCTCAGGCACTCGAAGGGTTCAACCCATCATAAACAAGGGTTTACCCCCTAGTTGCATGTGATAGAGAATGTTTGCTGTTTTATTCCCCTCGTGTGTTGTGCTCGTCCAAAATAGAGACAAGACGGAGTTTTTTATCCGGAAGGCGACTTATAAGTACACGCCTTCTATCAGCATCAGCAGCATGTTCAACCAACGCAGTACGCTCGAAATCTTCAGTGCTGATGCAAAACCACCAAAATCAAGTATAAATTAGTGAGCGTAGTGGTGGAGCAGAGCGCGACTTATCAACAGCATGTCGCCTCTTCCTCCGGGATGGAGGGGGGAGGGGGGGGGGGGTTGAAACTTTTCGTGCTGAGTTAGAACCCATTGAGTGTCTGAGATGTATGCCATTTCCGTAGCGTATTATCTGCTGGTTTCTTCAAAACCAATACGGAACTGCCTCTAAGACTCGCGATTTCTGGGTGGCGCTTTCGCCTGGGGTCGGATTTGAGCCTGTTGATTCCACCTCTTCTAACTCACTGAAAAACTTACAACTATTTTATGTGTGGCGAAGTTGAGGCTCGTTTCGTTGGAGAGCTGCTAAGTACATAAAAAGAAAACGAATCGGACGAAAAGCCTACAGTTGCAGAAATATCACAGGTTACGCAGAAATCAATGCACCTGAGATTGGAAGGGTTCTCCATGATTGCATGCCACTTTTGGACATATCATCTTTTTCAAATACGTGTTACAGTGCCAGATCTCTATCACTTGCCCATTTGTTACTCCTGAGGTTGTTGCTCCCACGTAGGGCCCTTTTATTGCAACCCTGTCCTACATCTACATAAACAGCCTAATTTTATTACTTCAATTTACCGGTATTACCTGCAATGGGACAATTGTGTACATGTTCTACAAGTGAGTTCTATAAGAATCTCAAGTGTGCGCATGTAAAAAGTTTGTTATTTCAGGGCCAAGCATCTAGCCAAGAATACTGCTTTGCGATTGCTGTTGTTTGTAGCTATCAGTGACTTACTGCATGCTTCATCAAGTATTCAGCCGTTTGAACTAATAAGGAGCGTCATCTTAATACCTAATCCAGCCGTGTATTTTAGCGCTTCCCTATACTATCTACCTTACCGCATTTGCCATCACTCCTCCTATAAACCTCGATCCTCATTATATTATGTTCTCAAGCACTCCGCTAACAGTTCAGCTCAAAGTTAAATTAACACTAACTGTAGCTATAGCGCTGCAAAGAACAATTGTGAGATCCACTTTGATTCTTGATCGTTTCTTAACTATGAGAATGGCTTCAGGCTTTATTTTTTCCTTTTCTCTACCGTAAGTTATGCTCCACATCTTATGCAATAGTGTTTCTATTGTTGGGTGTATCACTTGGATGTGTCGACCTCTTTCTGGAGTTCGCGCTCTCCCCTTTCGTGCAAAGTCCGGATTGCGCCACTATCGGCTGCTTTGTCAGCGATCAGTTCCGCGATTACTGGGGAACAAGCAACATGGTAAGTCGTAAGAAAAACATCTCCAAAAGAAGCGAGTATCCTTCTTAGGCCATTGGTTTTTTTATTATCGTATTCACACTAATGGTTCTATTCAAATTGCGGTTCATGAAGAATTGTTCGGTGTCAATAAGTACTACCACCAAGGAAGAGGAGAACAGATTTTATCAGGTGGTGCAAGGATTCGCTCAGAGTCCTACAGATTTTTCACAAAGAAAACGCTTTCCTTAGGCTAATCTCACTTCTGCGGGAATGCTGCTTTCTTCCCTACTTTTCATCACAATACCAAGTGTGGGTGTCGGATTGATCGAAATGATCGGCTATTCTATTTTTAGACGACTCGGTCCATTCTATACAGTTGGACTGTTATGTTCTGGTGAGTAGTGTAAAGGAGTATAGAGCTGCAATGACTTGAACATTATGTAACTATTGTTCAGGGACCTGCAATGGCATAGTTTATGTTATGCTTAATCGTGAAATGAGAGAGCTCTTTAGAAGCTTCTTCCTGGTCAAATCTTCAACTTCGAATTCCCTATCCCAAACTAAATCTACTGTTAATAAGTGATTTCAGTTAATTTGATGAGGTTGTATGATAAAGGTATCAAAACAGTGTGAACTTTCCTTCTGGTCCCTCACTTATTTTCATGTGAGGATCTGGCCATATTTATGAAGCAGTTTGAATAACATAAATCATGGTTTACAAGACGATCACAAAATGACGATCGCATCAATGGAAAAGACCAATAATTCAGTTAAGAAGCAGAGACGCTTTTGTCTCATACTATGGAGAAATATAGATTGGAGGGACGAATCAAGAATAAGATTGCAACGACTACTTATACTTCAAAATATTATATCATTGTATGAAATAACAGATCACACGGCCGTTTAAACAGTCCCAGAACAACAACTTTCCTATGTCTCCATTTCCTCTGCATCCGCATTTTCCGATAGAACCCGTCACATCTACACCATGTGCCATCTTTCGTCTTTCTTTCATCTTTACGGAAACGAAAATAAATTCTATAAATTCTCGTCTTCTGCTTATGCATGCATGTATGCGCTTTTTGGAACTGTCGTGCTCGTGCCCAACCACGCGGCTTTGATTTATGACACCGTTCTAAGACCGTCGAGGAACCGCCCTCTCAGCGGTTACACTGCTGTTTTGTATCTTCTTTGAAACAGTCGGAAGTAGTCGCAGATAAATCTGTCAGGGCCATTGGACCACCACTCGGGGTGAAGGAACAGGGTGTGACAAATTTTGGTGCAGGAGCCGCCACAGCAAAAAACGCCATAACCAAACGAGCCACAAAGGTGCTCAAATATCTGGGATTTGCTTAGAAAAGTTTACAGTTGAATTCGAAAAAGAAAGAATTCCAAACACCATAGCGCTTACTTTTCATAAGAAATCGATCAGTTACGACGCACAAATGCTCGCAACTCTGCTGGACAAATCTAAATCGTACCCAGAAGGTGTTACTCCAGCAGCAGAGGAAGAGAAATAATAGTACGATCAGTATTCTACAACCGTGAACCTCATCAGAGAAGGCATCAGCAAAGTGCAATCTAGCAAGAAAAACGAAGAAATTAGAAAAAAAAAGAAATTTGGAAAAAAGAATATGAGGAAGCCAAGTGAAAGGAAAATAAAAGGGATCTCATAGATGAAATTGAAGAAATCAATAAGGAAGCTCACTTCACGGAAATAATAGTAAGCGAATTAGTGTACATTCTTGAAGTGCGACCTACTGAATACAGTGTGTATCAAAAGTATAGAGACACTCATTTTATACTTCATAACGAGGCTCACAATTTTCCGATCGTTCTGATTTTTTTTCCATTAGATTCAGCGCATCAAATAACCCTAAAAACGTATCTCCAGTTAATGTTATCAATATGAACAATTTTTGCAATTTTTTGAAGAAAACTATCGTAAATTCCTTGTATCAAAAGTATAGGGACACCTCACATTTATGCCCACTCTTTTTGTCCCAATCACATAACCGCTAATAAAATCATTCGAACATCATGCCTCGAGGGTCTCGGTTATCTGCAGAGGAGAAAGCACAAGTGGATGCTCTACACAGGATTGGCTATAGCTGCAGACGTATCGCTACCGAAATCTGCCGATCTGCCAATTGTATCTCTAACTACCTCAAGGATCCAACTAGCTACAACGACAAGAAGATAAAGGGCCGACCGAGGATAATCTCCGATGCAACTTCGAGACGGATAAAGCGATTTTTTTCCAACTCCAAAGTCAGTCTGAGGCAAGCGAAGGCAGAGCTCGGATTATCAGCATCATGCATGACCATCTGGAGGACTCTGAAAGGCTCCAAGGAGATCACTCGGCAAGTCATGAAGACAGTACCAAGGCTCACACAAGCTCACAAGGCTGCACGTCTCCGTTTTGCCCAGGAAAACATGACAAGAAACTGGAATGAGGTTCGCTATCATCTGTACTGAGAACCACACACTGATGATGACCTATCCTCTCCTTAAATATTCATTTAGATCATTTGGTCGGACGAGAAAAAGTTCAACTTGGATGGTCCTGATGGATGGAGGTCGTATTGGAGGGATCTCAGGGAGGAGCCACTGTTTTTCTCGAGAAGGAACTTTGGTGGAGGAAGCTGCATGGTTTGGGGTGCCATCTCAAGTGTCGGTGTCCTGTCCATGGCTTTTGTTTCATGCATGATGAACAGCAACGACTACCAGCAAGTCCTATCCGACCACTTGTTGCCATTTTTGAGACTGCATCCCGGCCACAAGTTCGTTTTTATGCAAGACAATGCAGCTATCCATTCGAGCCGCTCCACTAGAACATGGCTCAGCTCACAAGGTATCGAGATTTTGGACTGGCCAGCCTGTTCCCCAGACTTGAATTCGATTGAGAACGTCTGGGGAGTCATCGTGAGACGAATTTATGCCAACAATAGGCAATACAGCTCAGTTGAAGAACTAAAGAAGGCCATTCTCGAAGCATGGAACAATCTTGAGCCAAACCTCATCCGCAACCTCTACGCCAGTATGCCAAAAAGGATATTTGAAGTGGCAGTGAACAAAGGAGGTCCAACGTGTTACTAATCTCTTGTTTGTTGTTGATTTTGTAATAAAATATTTCAATAAATGCAAGTGTCCCTATACTTTTGATACAAGGAATTTCCAACAATTTTCTTCAAAAAATTGCAAAAATTGTTCATGTTGATAACATTAACTGGAGATAAGTTTTTTAGGGTTATTTGATGCGCTGAATCTAATGGAGAAAAATCAGAACGATCGGATAATTGTGAGCCCCGTTATCAAGTATGAAATGGGTGTCCCTATACTTTTGATACCGTAGTGTGTTAACTAGCAGCAAACCTGATAATAGACCCATGTGAAAGCAAACTGAAAGCCATCTTTCGAGGGGAATTTTTCTCAGCCCTCTTTTGCACAGCCGAGTTCCAGTCGTCAAGAAAGAATCGAGGGAAGATAGTGCGGAAAACAACTCAGATGTTGAAATTGATCCAAATGAAGCCCCTCGGCTCTTCAAGGACATTTCCGAGGATTCAGACGACAGGGAAGAGATACACCGTCGATCTGTGAAACCAAAGCAACTAAGAATTGATCCGCTTTATGCCGCGTCTTTTCGGCAGTTTTCACTGAATCACATATGCTATTTTGATCAGCAGACACTCGAGAATCTTTTAATGCGAAAATCTCAAAAACGACTCTGAGGTGATTCTGTGCATTTAAAACATGAATATTTCTTTCGCCCTTGTGGTTTGTCCAGAGCAATAAGATTGAAATAGCAATTAGATTGTAGCAGTCAAAGACACTCAAGCTTCGATGTTACGGCAAACAGAAACATAGAAGCAGTCGCCAGTCTCAGGCTGACGGCATTCAATACGTAAGAATCATCAAAGCAACCTAACCATCCTCTTCGCATGTCATTTCTCTACGTAGTGAGGAAATCTGTATATATAAAAAAGAAAGTTTGTGTGTTTGTATGTGTGTATATTCCTTATAGAAACCGCGGAGAATTAAGCGATTCTAACCAAACTCTGCAGGCAGGGCCAAGACGGGACGGCGGAGGTTATACACTACTTTTCTTTTCAGGAGGGGTTGTCGATTATCTTATCGACTATATCGATTTTGTTGATTTTTCCCTGTTTCTGCTGAGGGCCTAACGAGGACGTCCCTACAAGGTTCCTCAATACGCTGAACGCGAATATAACAACCGTTTTGCGCCAAATTATCGATCTGTTGATTTTATCGATTTTTTCCACTTTCGCTCGGGGACGGGCGAAGGCTTGTCTACCGGGGTTCTCCAATGTGCTGAACAGGAATATGACAACCGTCTTGGGTGAGGGTGTCGATTCATTGATTTTATCGATTTTTTCCACTTTCGCTTGGCGATTAATTAGTTTTATCGACTTTTCTCACTTTCGAGCGGGTGATCACCGAAATGATAAGTAATTAAAATGGATGTACTTGTATCTTAATTATCCGCACGAGCGTGAAATCCCGGAGCTGTAAAACTCCCGAGCGAAGCCGGGTATGCCGTCCAGCTGGAAATAATGACCAGGTACACAATAGTATTCATGCAATCTAGAGGAAAATTTCTTTGTTTGCAGAGGACTGCTATGTCTAATTTTTTCTTACAATTCTTACAAGCGTGTAGCCTAGCTAAGCAACAACTAGTGTTACAAATCCTCCCAGCAAGATTTGGGAGCTTCCATCTCTTCCCGGATAATAATAATGCATTGGAGATATTCTAATTGGAATATTGTATTTTGAAAAAGTCAAAAATTCTAGTGTCTGTGCAATAGTGACCAACGCAGATGTGCAGGAAAATAAGGTGGGCGGCACCTCTTTCTTCCTCCCCTTGGCATATTTGGATCTATGCTCAAATTATTAATTAAATTGAATAAATCGCTGGTTTTTTTTCGCTTTTTATTGTGAAAAATAGCGTGTTAGGTCAACAGAACATATCTTGTACCAAATAGTCTTGACAATAACCTTAGCGCCACACCGAAGCTTTGCATTTCAAAACTTCTCATCTCCTTAATAGGGGAATCAGCCTTTTTATGCCCATCAACAAAGTTTTCAGACCTGTAGTCTTAAGAACGCGCCGAAATCTCCACTCCATCTCAACGAAAAACTTTGTCTTGCCTTCAAGTGCGTAGACTACACATGCGTTTTGGATCCTTGATGGGAAGAGTACAACTGTCCAAGCTTATAAAAGAGGGACTGGTAGCAGAGTGAACAACAGCAGCCAGTATGAGCTCATTCTACTTCCTCTTCGCCGTTCTCTTCGCTGTCAGCCAATTGTAAGTTAACTTGGAGCTGCATGTAATCGTCAATCCTTTCTTGGATTGCGGTTGAACTAGTGAAAATTTTGTGCCGATATGCCGCTCACAGCAGCTAGTGCACGATAGTTTCAGGTCCCAAGCCAGCTTCCCTTACTACTACGGTGGTACGCAGCAATTTTTTTTTCGTTCTTTTTTTCGTCTCTAATAACATCTTGATCCTCCAAGGCTTAAATTTTGATTTGAGGATCTTCTCATCCAGACTATCCAGCTCTCGGATACTATGGCATTGCTGACTCGTATCCTTACTATCCTTACGCTGCATACGGATACGGAGCTTACCCGTACGGATATCCATTCAGCCTGGTGAGATCAAACTTCGTATCTTCACTATTTCACATTATATTCATTTCAAAAACAACGTCTCTCTATAGGAACAAAAAGTAAAAAAAAGAAAGCAGAAGAACAGAAACAAACAGCAAATCTGAACTTTCGTTTGTTTTTCTTTCCTGGAGCTATGCATTATTATTGTACCAGCAGATAATGATCCCAATAAATAAGAAAAGAGAAAAGGAGACGCAAGCTCCTTTTAGTTCACACCACTAGATGGAGACAAAGAAAAAGAACAAGACCATCACCGGAACCCATCATTAGTGAATGATGGGCTTAAAGGAAGGAAGGAAGAAAAATAACCAAGCTGTTCTGCTGCTGATTCCTGTCTTCCTTGCCGCTCTTCTTCTGACAATGAGGGTGTCGATGTTTGTCTCAAACTCGGGGTATCAAACCAATGCTGTGCGTTTCGGGCTCATGAAATGGACAAATATATCAATAAATACGATTACAATGTGGAGTAAGGCTCTCTGAGCTCTTGCTACTGACAAAGAATCTGGGAAAGTACGATTGAGTGCTGATTTGACAATTATTTCATCATCTCGCGGCAGAGCAAATGTGCGGTGTTCTGTGATGCAAAAATTACTGACTGGAACTATAGCTACACTTCTGTTTTCAGCACTCCCACTACCATCACCCTCGTGCTGCTCTACGCAATGTTGCCAAATCCTTCCATAGAGGTAGTGTTCACTAGCTGGACGTAGTATTCACGAACACCCTGAAACAGTGACATTTTCAGAGGACGGCCATCTCTCTGAAACCGACATGATCTCGCCATTCGCCAAGAAGAATTAAGGACGAATTGCCTGAAGATGTGCATATTTCCTGATACATTCCATGTTCGTTTTTGCTTTACATGCTCTTCTTCAGAACTACGAATAAAAATTACTACCATAGTTCGATTTATCCCTCAAGCATTGCATATTAAGTAGAAAAAAGAGGAGTGTGTCTCAAAGAACGATTTGTTGCTTGCTTAGCCTTAAACGAAGATTTCTTTCCTTCATCATGTCTGTCAATGTTCAATGTTACTCACTGGAAATTCGACAAAACATTGCTTTTTTGATTAATTTCTATGTTCAGTTGTTCTCTTAGTGTTGTTATCGTTGTTTCTTACCATATTTTTACTTCATTCATGCTTCATTTCCACGGCTGATGTGAAGATGTGAAAGTGAAAATGGAGAACGTGTCCCACAACGTAGCCATAAGTTTTTTTGCTATTTCTCAGAAAATACCTGTGCATTAGAACAAGATTTGTCCCAGCTGGGGTGTTTTTTAAGACTTTCTCCTCGCTGCCACCTTACAACAGTTATGGATGGAAGCTCTTGAGCTCGCCGAACAAGCTCTCAAACAAAAGTAGCGGGATTACGTAGGAACAGCTGAAAATCAATCCTGTCCCAAGATCAAAACTCAAACCTCCATTACTGCTATTATCCATATAACTACTACATATTATTCGTTTTCCTCCCTAATTTCCATATCGGAAAAATAGCCAGATGAACACCTTCGTTCAGGCGCTATTGTTAGCTGTCTCCGATTTTCTGTGGCGTCATCGCTCTATTGTAATCGACTGTATAAGTCCTTGCAAGCTTTTCCACCTGAACGATTTTCCTCTTCGCAGAACAGAAGTTGCAACCTCTACGTGAGCGTGGCGGATGTGGCTTCAAACTTTCGGCTAGACCGGCTTATGTACTTGGCCTCCAGCCTCTGCAAACTGCTAAACCCTTTTAGGCTCTGAAGAAGGCGACATAGCCGAAACGTTGCCCGAACTACAAAAAAGATTATAAAAATCTCGGATACTGTTAAACTTCCACGGATCTCCCTCATAGAGGGATCACAGCCGGTTAGTCGCGAAGGCTACGTGGCGCGTCCCCAGGTGGCGGATAGGGGGNAATCTGTCTCTTATGGAAATGGAGTGCCATCTTTGCTCACTATTTTTTTTTGCTGAGATTGTTGACCGACTGTTTTGACAGCGATCTGCGTTCCAGTTAGGTTTGCGGAACGGTTTTGACCCAATTGGTTGTTGGGTTGAATCAGTGCTGATTCACGGTCTAGGGTTTTGACCGTATGTGGTTCACTAAACAGTGACCTAGTCTCTATTCCAGGCTCCAAAGATGTTACTCTGAGAAGCGGGAAANTTCCTCGTCGATAGTTGCGTACTCGATCTCTTTGGAATAGTCCCTGTATCGAGATACTAATGTTCTCAAAGTAGATGCGCTGAGCACGATCTGTCTCTTATGGAAATGGAGTGCCATCTCTGCTCACTATTTTTTGAGATTGTTGACCGACTGTTTTGACAGCGATCTGCGTTCCAGTTAGGTTTGCGGAACGGTTTTGACCCAATTGATTATTGGGTTGAATCAGTGCTGATTCACGGTCTAGGGTTTTGACCGTATGTGGTTCACTAAACAGTGACCTAGTCTCTATTCCAGGCTCCAAAGATGTTACTCTGAGAAGCGGGAAAATGGCTCTGATTTGGCCGATGTACCAGAATGTTCTGCGTACCGAGACTCTTGGACCTTGGTTTGTCCGAATAGTACGAGGTAATGAAGGCGGTTCAGTGGAAGTTTTATTGCAAATAGACAGTGAGCAAGTGAGCAGCCTCCTGTGGCTGAGAACGTATGAGCGAGTGCGTGGGGGTAATCTTAATTGGGCTCCTCCTCTTTACGGCCCATAGTGCGTTGGGGTCACGGGGAGCATCATCGGGACGATGATAATGCCGGCGGTGATGAGACTCGAGGGGCGCTCGAGGGGCGAGTGCGTCCCTTGGTCTAAGGGGACGTGGCGTCCTCCTACACTCCCTTAGTTTTATGAAGGCACGATAGTACTAGATCGTCGCATAGAGGAAGCTTTGAGCTGCGCATTCGATGTAGAATTTCCTGGGGTTTGTACGGCGCATCCCAATGCAGTTGAACGGAGCGTCGGCGTCTTGCTTATTTGGGTATGGCAAGATGTCACGAATGCGGTTCTTGAGCGAGTGTCGCTGCACCAGGGTTTCGTCGACCAAGTCCCTTGAAAAATTTACTCCGAACTCCCAGTTCGCATCGTCCCTTGGCGCTGGCAGGCAGTATTAGTCCCATTCGCCACGCATCTATTAATTCACTTCTACACAGCATATCAATCCTCGGCCGTTGCACTCTAGATTGGACTGGACAGTACGATGACGGAAATAGGCCCGCTAAACCAACTCTCCTAGAAATCCAACGGTCCGGTGTAGCTGTGCGTGAGGTTGCTCGCGTGTTCGCGGAATCCCTCTGGCAGGCACACGACGACCTTCTTCATTTTGAACGTGAACCACTTGCTGGGTGATCAGTCCATGGAGCTTGCCGGGTGGCCGAAAGCTACCAGCACGAGCTCCATGAGATTGAACGGTTCCTCACGATGCCGGAGAGTTCATGCTGGTCACCGGAACAGCTTGGTAGAGATAGTTCCCTATGTGGAAACAATTCTTACGCAAGTACGCGTAGGCAATGGCGATGCATACTGGAGACAACGTAAGGTAACTCGTGTCCAATAGGGCGTCTTCCATACACATTATCTAAGAAGTAACAAAGTAACTCATATCTATCAACAAAAACAACCTCAAGAAGAGCCATTCATGTTTAGAAAACATTCAAAGGATAAGGAACTTCCAAAAAAGGCTTCGATTGCAGGTGAGTGAGTGATAAATGGTACCTCTATTATCCGAGATAGCAGTATGAGAGGAATGACCAGTGCAAAGAATGGTGAGCGTGAGTCGTGAGCGAAGTATGTAGTAAAATAATTTGTATCCGAGTAGAATTTCCATGTCCGAGTAGAAAAAATCCAAGACCGGGTTATTCGTCGTCATGTCCAGGGTCAGCATCGTCGTGAGCATCATCATTGTCGACCTGCGCTTCAACTTCCTCTTGACTTCTTCGAAATCCCGATCCGCGTCGGCGACCTTCAGGTGCCTTCTGTATACGTCTCTGAACAAGATCAACAGTTTCAAAGTGGAATGCTACATCTGGAAAAGTTGAACTCACAATGCAACTTGTGTGCGATGGGGCAAGCCGTGTTCGGTATTCCTTTCCTCAATTTCGTCGTCCTCGTCACAGAGCGGCGTCCCTCCACATTTCATGGTATCCATGACAAAGCCTAAATCATGTTAGCAGGTTTATAAGAGTAACTGATAGAAAATACCACCTACCGACGATGACGTGATAGGGAATCACCATGAAGTTGTTTTTTAGGCCCTACTGCTGGCTGTGAACCACTTCCTGTTGGGCTCATCGTACGCCTGAAATAACAATTTGGGGCTGTGCCGTGAATGTGCAGTACTTCCATGTATACTACACGGTCCACGACACAGTCCATGCCTGCAGCACCACGTCCTTCACAAACTACCTGAAGAATATGTGGACGTCGTTGACCGTTACCACCTTGGCGAACGTCTCCAAGTTCCAGAGACTCATACACGGCGTTGAGCGAGCACCTTAGGTACAGAATTAATAGAAATGGGTGCATTTGCATTGCTAATGTGTCTGTGTTCACCTGGCCCACACTGGGACGCTGGAATTTCCCAAGTTCCTGGG
>JARK01001378.1:676516-696750 GCA_000688135.1 Ancylostoma ceylanicum
GGGGGGGGGGGGGGCTTATACACCGGTGATCCTAAGTGCTCAGCGTATATGCGCGTGCGGTGCCTGGGTTCCAATGTGAGCTGCTCTTCGAGGGAACACGCTCTCGTAGCCGGACGCTCCAGCTGCGTCATCGCGATGTTCAGCTGAACCAGACGGGTATGAGTTTTTTTTCGGTGGATTTGCAAGCAAATGAGAGATGACCTGCAGGGTCATCTCAATGTTCTGATGAATGAGGGACTCGACATAGTGCTTCCCCTGCTTGTTGTACTTGTTCGCGAGTTTGACGGGCCGCACGATGTCGACGCGATCCTGCGTGCGCCGGCGAAATTAGGATTACTACAATCGGGAAGCACGGTCGCAAGTGAGAATCAGTGTTCGAAGGTCAGTCCTACAAAATTAGAGCCATGAAAACATTTGCAACGAGTCCATCAGTCGTGAATGGCTTCTCGTTGTATTGCTGAACAATGCGCGCCCCAACGTAGTGGCCCAGCGGAACGGGGTTGGAAGGTCTGAATAATGATGTAGGACACGTCAAAGTTCTGATATCGTGAATGTAATAACCGAACGATGGTCCTGCAACATCCTCTAAAGGGGCAGCGCCGGTGCTCTGCAGTGGAGGAACGGGTCTTGTCGCGATCTGACCAGCGGAAAGGACATGCTTCCTTGCCTTGACTGGTCGTTGCAGGTAACACGACACAAACAAACACGGATATTCGAGAATCGCATGATCATTTCAGAGTCAAGCACTCTGATAACTGGGCAAGGCAAATGCAGCAAAACCACGCCCCCAGGAAATGCAAGGCAGACATTGCTGCATGATCAAGATTTGATGCGTTCCTAGTTTTGAGAGCAGCAAACCCTGTGTTTCGGCTGCGTTAGGGGGACAGCTTGCTGCCCGGGGGACAGCTTGCTGCCCGGTCAACCGAGGTTCCGTTAAACCTGCGTTCTATCCCATCATGTCCTGCGTTCATCCCCCTCACTGTCACGTGATGTGCCGCCCCCTGGGAGGTGTATATAAGCCGGTCGTTGAGCGTCAGAGCTCAGTCGTGTCTCCCCGGAGACTAGGCGAGCTCTGCGGGGCTTGTCTGGCCGGCTGAGGCTCGAATAAAACCGTGGCCCAGTGCAACAATTGGCCAGACGAGATGCTGGGCTGCGGACGCATGTGGATACGGCCGCTTGCGTCCATCGAGCGCAGCAGCTGATGGCGTGCACGCGTTCGAGAACATTTTTGAGGAAGCTTGGATAACCATGAGCTTACCCGAGTCTGCGTTAGGAACACAGCTGAATCTGAGACTCGTCCAGTTTCAACTGCCATCCCTGTTTTACGACATGTTATCCAGCTCTTCGCCCCCCCCCCAAAAAAAAATAGCAGCCTTTTAAACGGGAACGGAGCTCATGGGGCGACAAAATAAGCTTTGACTCCGCGATGTAACTGCTGTAGAAACGTGTTCGGACTGCGTTGGACGTTCCGGAATCAATTGGCATCCCAGCAGGGCGAACGCAGCTATATCCCCGTTCTTGCCGCTACAATGGCAGGACTAACGCGGGATATGGCTGCGTTCCAGCCCTGATATTGCTGCCATCCTAGATTCATGTGGTGCCATTAATGTGCTCCCCTATTTTAGCAGCAATCGGGGGGACAACGGCAGCAAACTGTGGGGGACGATGGCAGCAATGGGGGGGAAGACCACTCCCAATTTGGGGTTTGGAAAAAAAGTATTACTGCTGGAGAAACGTGTTCATGCTGCCATTGAGCTGCCCAGTTATCTGAGCAATTGCATCGCATTGACAATTGCACCGCGCCAGCGATGCAGTTGTCATCAGAGAGTGACTCGCTGGCGAGGAAGTGATCTTCAGAACTAATGGAATGATTAACAATCAAGAATATGTTCCACAACTATAAATGCACCGCACGCGACGCAGTTGTCATGTGTAGATGACATTTGAATGAAGCCGTGATGAAAGAAATATTTTCGAAAATCGTATGATCACTTCAGAATTGAAAAGTTGCCTCGGGATGACAGTTGCATCGCGCGCGGGATACAATTGTTAATCCCCATTCGAAGTGATCTTACAAACACAAAAGGTGATCTCAGAGAATCGTGCAGCTCTATCCTCCGACAATAGCAGCACTTCCCGCCTAGTACACCGACAAGTGCTGCTAAATCGTCATGACTATATCCGTACTTGTCATAATTTCGCCCTTAAGGTGCTGATACTTCAGCCCCACAATGCTGCTAACAGGGCTTGGCCCCGCCCACACCCTCGCCCTAATCCAGTCGTACTTTAGCCCAACACTGCTGCAAAAGTAGTGCTGCATCACCATAGTTTCGCCCCACAGTGCTGCTAAAAATTGTGCTACCCTCAGTCCACCTCGGTGGTCTAGTGAAGTGATTGGGTTGCCGAGCCCTGCTTTGAAGTCCCACGAATCTCGGCGGCTCCACATGAATTAGCACGGAAGTACAAGAAAAATTTATTATACGTACTGATTGCATAGCAAACGTTTCAAGACTCGATTGAATACAAAGACTAAGGAATAGTGCTGGTGCAAAATACCTTCAAATGTTTTGACGACAAAACAAACTCACAACACAAAAGTTAGTTAATCACGTAACTTATAGCCAATGGCATACTTCACAACGACGCTGTCGTAAACAAGAATTCGTGACGATACGCGCGTACACCCTCAGCGGAAAACACGTCCACGCTGTGGACGCATGGGAAACAGCGCCTTCATTTCTCGTCTTCCGGCGTGTTTCACGCTGTTTCTTCACTGCCTATGAGTTCATCGTCCCTGAAAGCCTTGAAATTCAGCGAAATCTCCAACACAAAAATTTCCGTGGGTGCTGCCTTTATCCCATTGACGACCGCGCGGCTCACAAAAAAGCACGGGTGAGCCACGCTTTTTCGGTCGCGTGGGACCTTGTGGCTCACCGGTGAGCCACAATCTTCTATTAAACTGCAGGACCTTAGTTTCTTGATATTTCGCTGTGTTTTTGCACGAAATCGATGCATTACTCCCAAACACTGTCTTGCAACTCATAGATCAAAACATATAGTGGGCGTCAACGGCGGTGACCCGTCTGCGGCCTCGAAAAGCACGTGGAGCCACCGCGCCGCTCACGATAGAATCATCGCAGCGGTGGCGAATCTGAGTTTTCTTGATAGTTATTCATCGTATTTGATGATAACTAATAAGAAAACTAACTGACTATCAGGAAAACCCCATAATCTGATGTCTCGGAGGGGATTCCTGCTCGAGCGGCGCGGTTGCGCCGCGTGCTTTTCGAGGCCGCAGACGGGTCACCGCCATTGACCCCCACTGTACTTCTTTTCAGTTGCAACAAAAAGCTTGTACAGGATGAGGTTTTTTGAAAACGAGGAAAGTGAATCGCATTTCTCGTGTAGTGAAAGGATGCTAAAAGTCAAATTTCCTGCATAAAAACACCTCGAATCATGCCGCTGAGTTGAGATGAGGACATTTAAATGCGTATTATCTTGTTATAGCACTGAAAATCTCGTGAACAAACTTTTTGCAGCCTTACAGTAAGAAAACCGGGATTGAAAGCACTCCTTCTTCGTCAAGTAATAGCGAGAATCTTCCGAAACAAGATTTTAGATTGGCTTTTTGAAACTATCCATTTTATATTCAGTATTTTTATCACAATTAACTCAAACTCTGCGGCCACCGCGCTGTTGAAAAGTGCGTTGGTCCCACGCGCCAAACACGCGAAAACGCGTGCGGTCGTCAATGGGTTAAGTAATGATTGGGAAAAGGATAACATGAGTAGAAATACCAATAACATATCAGTATCGAGGAAGTAAAGAAACGAAAAAAACGAAAAAACACGTAAAAACTGGAAAACTGCACGAAAACTCCCGAGCAACACAGCAAACAAGAGGTAGAATAGGAGCCTGAGGCAAAGATAAGAGAGAGCTGGTCGCAAAACTAAAAAAGAGACACGCAAAAATAAGACAGAAAATAGCACCCATATCTTCAAACTTTCAAAGAAAAAAAGAACTCACTCCAAGCCGGAGGTAGATCTGTAGGTCGTTCATTACTCCCACAGCTGCCACCCTGTTCTTATGAACCTGAAATTAGGAAAGTGAGCACACAAACACAGACAAATGGAGAATAGAACAAGAAAAAAGGGGGTAGAGTAAGCAAACAGAGAAATAAGCACGTACACAACAGGAGAGGAAAAAGCAAACATCATAACACATAGTGGAACAAGGAAATATTCCACTTTGGGTGAAGAAAATGAAATGAATTTCGAAAAATTGCAGCGATGCCACGCAAAAGCCTCGCGCGGCGCGCCATTTTCGACCTTCAAGTTTGAATTCGGCAGCATCTGTCATATTTTCGCAGTAACTGATCAGTACTGCTGACCCTTTCGCAGCAGTTATGCATACTGCTCCCCCAAAAAAGTAGGCCCAGCAGCTGATTAGCAATAGTGCTGTTTCGATGCAGCCCAATTTCAATATCTGCTGCCTTCGTCAGAACAGATGATATCTTGCTGCTGTGCCGAAAACGTGGGCGGGGCCGGCTGAACTCTCGGAGGATAGAGCTGCGCGATTCTCTGAGATCTTCAGAAACAAGAGAATGATTTAGAAATCGAGAACATCACACAATCGCCATGATCATGATGACGGAACCACAAAAACACGCAGGAGGGCATGTCAGAGGTGAGGACAGCAAAGAACGCATGAGAATGAGTGATTCTGATGAGTGCCTCACTTCGAGATGATCAAACGCGCACTCCACAGACGCCGAAATGAAAATGATGACGAAACCCAGTATACCGACGGAGAGGCGCGGTCACGTGTCTCCACGATCGCTTCGGGACCGCACAGCGCAGACAATTTCGTCACTCCTGAGCGGTGTGTCGACCGTGAGAAGACCGGCGCGCAAATTTGCGTACAGCGACGGCTCCGCCTAGTAATGTCTTACATGCACCAAATTTTGGGGGAAGGTTGAATTTGGGCAAAATTTTAACACAGTAAATGCCTTCAAAGATCGCCTCAATCTTGATTGCACTAGACCAAAATTGCTTTTTTTGACTATGCCTGGAACTGTTGGAGTTTATAATAAAAAGGTCTGCAATGCGCCGTCCTCTCTGAAAATGACTCCTTCCCCGCGTTCTGAGGTCTGCGAACGGTTCGGCAGATGGAGAAAAGGAGCGCCGGTGCAGAGTAGCGCGAAAACTCTCTTAATCAGGTCTATGTTTGTTCTAATTGTCCTCTGGCGCCTAAATTCAAGGAGAAAGTACCAAACTCCCGGCCTCATCAGTGACTAATACATCACCTATGTCATTCTGCCCTCATCGCGTCCTCTCCTGCGTGTTCTATTGCAATTGTGTCTGAACACACCACTCCGTCCTCTTTTAGAGTATCCCCAGACTTCGCCGGCGGTCGTGGCGATCGCCACGATCGCCGGCTGTAGTGGCGATCGCCACGACCGCCGGCGATCGCCACATGGATAAAGTGAATGAGGAAACCCCAGACGAAAGAGGGATGATAATCAAAGGGGCGTGGCAATCGATAGGCATCCTTCCCATTATCGCCATCACTCACATCGCCACTTCATTGTGGGCACATCATCGAGAGCACCGGCGATGAGCTCCGTTTGGCAGCGTTCCAGGCGATCCACGTGGCAGTCGATACGTATCATTTCCACGACCCTTATCTCTTCTATCGCCGGTTCATTTTGATTCATTTCGAACTGGCGAAGTCTGGGGATACTCTTAATGTTCAAGCTGATTGTTATCAATGGATCACTCACAGCAAACAAAGAATGATAGATCATTTCCCGTGTTCATGCTAGATTGAATCGCTTACATATAGCTACAATTAGCTATTTCACTCGAGAGAATGATAAAATTGTTCTGACAGACGCAAGCAGTCCTCTTCGACCTGTCCATTTTTTATGGGGAGGGCATTTAGAATAGAAGCGAGCATGAGGAAAAGTTTGGAAGTCCGACGTCAGCCGGACGGCCAGACTGGTAGCTTATACCCTACAAACCAAGTGAGAATCATTGCGGAGGCTTCAATCAAATTGTTTCCACATTATTCAAGCTTATGAAATGTTTACACATTCATTGTGCTTGTAGCAGCACCAAGTTCAAGCAGCGTCGACGCCGTTGTTCAGAAATATTCGCATAACCAACACTGACTGACACTACGTGAAAGAAAGGCAGAAATATACGGGAATAAACAATGTGTTTAAAATAGTTGCAAAGGTGTCGAAACCAAAAAAAAACAGATGAAGGAAAAAACAAGACTGGTAGAACACAAGCGAACCGCACGACTGAAAACATATGGGAACAAAACGATTCACAACAAATAACTAGTGAAAAAAAGCCACCGTCCCCGAGCTAGGAGGAGTACAGGACAGCCGCGTTCCCTTAACGCGCGCGCATACGGTGGATTTTAATAATGTCGGTCAGGGAGAGTGGCTTCTCCTTTCCCGCATGGATACTCAACTATCGTCACGTTTGGAACAGACTTTACGAATGGTGACACAATAGTCGCTCAAACCAACTGATCGATTGCGGTGTCTCGTTGTCGTTCACTTACTGCAGTGAGCTCTCCTACTATACCTTAAGAGTGCGTCAATACAGGGCCAAAGTAGGGCTTCGCCCATGCCTCGCCTGACAACGCCGCTGACCAATTAGTGGGACGCATTCATTTGAGCGCATTAAAAGCAAGTATAGCTGCATTGTGCGCCCCTCAATAGCTCCGGTGCAGTCCGAACACACGAATTGCTGCAAACGCAACAATTCGTCAGTTCAGGCTGGGGTTGAGAGCGTCTCTGATAACTGTGCAGCACGAACGCAGCCCGAACGGCGTAATGCTTCGGGTAGAAACGCTAGCAGCAACGCTTCCCAGTTGCTGCCATCTTCCCCTCCATTGCTGCCATTCTTCCCCTCATTGCTGCTCCTTGTAGCAGCAATGGAGGGGAGAATGGCAGCAACTGGGAACCGTTGCTGCTAGCGTTTCTACCCGAAGGATTACGCCGTTCGGGCTGCGTTCCTAGCGCACATTCACCAGAGGTAGTCTGGGTCGGATGCGCTCCAATCTCGCGAATATCTGAGTTTAGTGGAATAGATGAGGTGGGTTGGTTCGAATCCCGCGCGAGGCAAAAGAGGTTCGACAGGACGAAGACGATGAAAAGCTTCATATTTTCTTTGCATTTTCTCATTGTATGCATTCTATAATGATGAACGTTGCTTAAATACAAGGGGGGGGGCTTAAGCACGGCTCCTATCGCCATCATCGCGTATACATTCTGAGTTTCCAAATGTTTCCTGGGAGCAGAGCATGGCATCAGTAGCAACCGATAAAATAGCAGTTAGCAATGCCAACATAACGTCATTGTAACAAGGTCAGGCTTGCTCACCAAAATATGCTCGCAAAACACCGTGAGCTGTTCTCGACCGCTGCCACACCGCTAGGAGCGGTGCGTGACCGCTCGCGAACAACCAACTTCTTATTCCTGGAAAGAATCACCGTCTTGTTCAGTTTGCAAGTCACTCGTTATGCGAATATACAACACGGCTTGTGGAATCAGATCGAGTCTATACTGGAATGTTCCGTGCCGATATGAGCGTGATAGTGGAGTCTGACTTCCCCATTTGAACTCTGAACTTTGATTTAATCGTTTTTGAAACTAGTTGCCGAATATTAACATAGGCGTGTGAAATCACTTGAAGTGTGCGAACAACCAACTTCTTTATTGCTGGAAAGAATCACCGCCTTGTTCAGTTTGCAAGTCGCTCATTGTGAACACGAAAATACATTGTGGTAAACGCCAATTGCACAAACTGCCGTTTAGGCTCACATAATTGATGTGACTGAAGAACATCTCGAGATAACCCCTATGAGCACCTTTCACCGTGCCAAAGCGAAACGCATGGAGGAAATGGTAATAAGATTTGCGACCAGAGTGGTGAATAATTCTTGCGAGCATGCTTCAGCCACGTCCCGAGCAAAACTCGTGAAAATCAATTAAAATGCCGCTCAAAATGGTTGCCAGATCTGTGATCAGCGTGATGGATTAACCCACTGGGCACATTTCTATTTGTATTGGAGCCAAACTGAGAAAACAGATCAATTGGATCGATAAATCGACATCCGAATCGATAACATCCTGCGAGGAGTATCCTAGACCCCAGCTGTGTTTGGATGGTGTCCCATATTCCACGTACTCCTTAAGGAATTCCTCCATCACCTCTTCAAAATACTCGTTCTCATCGTTTGAAATGGGTGCCCTCGCGCGCGCCCAGATTTTTGAAAAAGTTGTCGTAAGCGTTGCTATGTTTCATATATAGACAGGTTCCATCGCTTATTGAAGATTCATTCGTATAGCAAAACGAGACAGAGATGCATTTAGAAGTTAGAAGTGGCTTGTTGTTGAATCACTGATCCATATCGTCGCAACTATTGTAGTAGGCGTTCTTCGATAGCTCTTGTTTACCAGCAGGGTACACCTTGTTGTCGTAGTTTGCTGGGATTGGGATGTAGGTCATTACTTGACAGCTTTTCTGCAATTCAATATGGTTAAAAATATCGAAGATAGATATTGCAAGTGAAACCAGAAGACGTACAGCTGCAAAGAATTACAGTGAATCCGCGCCGACGAGGCTGCCACAGCGGTCGGGGATCCAGAGGAGGCGCGTATGCTGTTAGCCTCCAAGTCGCCTACGTTACAACCAAATCATTGGCTGATACCATGAAGATAAAGATGAAATGTGACACGCAGATTGGAGATGGTGACGTGGAGTGCTGGCAAACGTGGCTGTAGTGCTGGCAAGCGTGGCCGCCTCTGAATCCCCAAGCGCTGTGGCGGCCTCGTCGGCGCGGATTCACTGTACGTTTCTTATTTCAGTACTCACACCTTTCGACGTTTCAGTGGATCAGATCAGTTGAATTTTGTCTAATGCCGCAATTTCCTTACAACCTGTGCAGTTTTATAACGTTGAAAGCACCATCAATTTCCGAAGGCCATTGACAACGATGTTGTGTGGAAACGTTAGACCGACGCAACAAATAAGGAGTTCATATATCAACATGTGAGGTAAAAGCACTAAGAGATTGCTGTTGGAACGAATGTGTCTAGAGCGGGTTATGGTCTGCTATTATGGTCACTTTTTGATGTTTAGGCTAACAAGGAGAAGAAGTCGATCTAGTTACTGTTGAAGACCAGAACAGAAAACACACTCAAAAAAGTTACAGCAGCTAAGTGAGCGTCGCTTCCATTTCTCCTAGCCAAAAATCGATGCGAATTACAAGATTTAACATGTTCGATTTGTCAATAGCACTCTATGCTCCCTGCGTGAGCTTACTCTACCCTAAATCCATGTGCTTAGCAGGATAGAATGTGTACGACCTGTTGAAAGCACCTCTATGTTCTTTGGCAAGTGCCCTCCCCCCCTCCTGGCTCCATTTTCCCCAGATTTCTTGATGTTCCTGCGCGTCTTCCGCACTTTCGTCATAGAAAGTGCAGAACGCCATAGAATGTTTTCTGACATACGATATAATCTAATCTGTCACTTTCTCATTCTTGAACCGCTTGAAATGGTCGAATCGAAAGGTGTGGACTTGCCCCCGAAATTGTTGAACAAACATGAACTGCTGGTTTCAATGTTCCCACAGTCTATGTCACAGTCGACGTCCATTTTCTCGTTATTGTCCTCTTCAAGATATTCTTTGTCTTCTATCGTCGAGTCAGAGTAAGCCGCATCGAGTAGAACCCTGTCAAAGGCCTCCGCCATCTTGTAGCTCTTGGAGAGTTGCGTTGGTGATATCATCCTAACCGAATTTGGCCAGCAAAAGCGCAACCAGCGAAGACAAGGAAGATCTTGAAGAGGACAATAATGAGAAAATGGACGTCGAATGGGACATAGACTAGTCTTTACCACGCTGCCAAGCCGAGCGGTCGACCATCGCACCACCATCCTCAACAAGATGCTACCCGTGTGGACAGAAGACTCGACCCAACACGCCATCGGCTGGCGCGGTCGGCGCCACATATTCGGCAGTTCGCCTTTATCTTCAAGTGCAAAAGAAGAAGGAACCGTGCAACATGAAGCGGGAGACCGACGACTGGAGGTAAATTGCTTACTGCTGAACTCTACGCAAATGCAGATCGACTATATTCGTTCCGTTGCGATATAGAGGTGTAGTAAAGAATAAAGCATAAAAAGCGCAACCCCGCGTGAGCAGTCGAACATTTCAAGCGATTAAAAAATAAGAAAGCGACCGATTAGATTATATCGTATGTCAAAATATTTTGTCTTACCAGCGACATCACATTAATACCCAGTATAGAGAGCATTTATCTACTATTTCTAAAGAAGCTCCCGTGGTTATTGCTCATTTACCTCCTGAACAGCTCCAAATTTGTTAAAGGTTAGAAATGGAAGTTTGCAAAACAAAACATGGAGACGGGATTCTAACCTTCGAGCCTCTTCCTACGAGTCTGCGTCACTACCCACTCGGCATCCAGCTGCACCGCCGTGACTGAAGGCGGTGTATGTCAGTGCGGTAGGGAATCATCGACGTGGAATTTTGAGCTCGTGTTAACTATTTAGTAGAATTCAAGTATAATCTGTAACAATGTTTGGGACAAGCCTTCCTACCATGTATGTCTTGCTTCGAAATCACAGCTTAAAGGCAGTGTGTCAGGTCGTTTTGAGTATCGAGATGCCAACGGAATCCATCTCTTCTCAACGCGCTGGTTCCAGTGATGTATTTGAAATCCGAAAAAACGGTCAAAAACCCATACTTTGGAGGCAAAATGTAATCTTGACATGGACGAGTTTCCCTGACTGCAAACAAGGAGGAAGCGGCGAGAAATTGAGAATGTTTATCGAAATGAACTTCTCAGCAGCAACTATTATAGATAGAACAAGTACAGGGGTATCAAAAAGTTTCCGGCCTAGACTGCTTCCGAAAGACCTAGAGCAACGAAATTTTATATAATCAAATATAGGCCCCTCCAAACACATTTTTCACATTTCGATTTCAAATTTTTTAAACAATTCAAAAATTTTTTTTATCACATGAGCATACGTCCGATAGCCTGAGACGTGTCTCAGGCCACCATCACTTTTGATTGGGCCCGGATGGAGAACCTTCACCTATGGCGAAAAGGATAAGATGGGTCCGGGACGCAGTCCCGGACCAAAAAAAGGGAATGAAACTATGCATTGTAATTCAGGCAAAGCAGATTTACATGAAATGCGCAGTTGTGGCTTAAATTCTTCACACAATACGGTTTAAGAAAAGCCCATTTTCGTGCACGGCCGGTTAGTTCCTTTGGAGAAAATGTTTCCATGAAACTGACGGGAATTTGCGGCAAAATTACGGTTTGACCGACAATATCGTTCTTCATTTGGGAAATTAGGCTTTGCGCAGTTGTCAGACTTCTTGCCGATGTTATTGAGGACTGGATGACAGCAAGATCACAAAGGTGCAACTGAAAATGGCTGAGAAATTCCTGAAAACGGGAAAAGAGGATTATCTTGCTTATTTGAAGAAACTGGATGTTGCGCAGTTGTCAGCTAAATAGAGAAGGAAATTCTGAGCAGAATGATATATAATACTTGATACTTTCGTTCACTCCCGACGGAAAAACCTGGGTGAGCCAAATACCCCGTCTGGCTCACCCTCGCGTCTGGCGCCCTCCCATATTGCGTGCTCTCTCGCTAACCCCCCTGAGCTACACGGGGCATTTGGCTCAGGCAGGCTTTTCAAGCCCAGCGCAAAGGAAGTATCGAGTGTTATATACCATTCTACTCGGAATCTTACGGGCTCGGCAGCTGACAACTGCGCAACCCCTGAATTTTTGATCTGAAAGAGATATAAAGTAATGAAGCGTTTTCATACATGACCCGTTTTCTGGGCCAGTTTCAGATAAAGGCACCTGCTTTAATGGGCATTATATGCGCAATGATGTCGCCAATCCAGTAGACAACTGCGCAACTCACGATTTCTCAAGATTGCTGAGAAATTTTAAAGGACGCAAATCCCCCGTCTAGGTTTGAAAAATTGATTTCTCCCTGGATTCTTGATGAAATTTGTCGCTCTTGGTGTCATCTTGTAGGGAATTTCATGAGGAAAATTGCAGACAACTGCGCAACATACAGTTCTGTGAGACAACCGAAATATTTAGCAAAAATCGATCTGCGGCATTTTCTACGTTAGGCTGAGCGCTGGTCCCGGCACGAAAGCAGGAAGCCGGCGCAAATCTCACCTTCGGCGTTCCATCTTCGAACAAACGATCTTTTCTTCATTTTCTGAGCAATATTAGAATAGTTTCGGTTGAATCCATGTTTGAAACAGCTTTCACTGTTTTGTATACGTCATCGTTCACTTTGATGAACCCTTCCTCAGCATTATCGAAGCTATGGTTGCGGAACAACCTTCACTTTTCGGCCCAGACAACGTTCACTTTTTTGACCCCTGTCTCACCCCTATCGTACGTATGCACATGAGTCGAAATAACTTTCAAGGGCCGACCTCAGTTCGTTCTCGTCCCTAAATCTTGTTTTACGAAGATGCTGCTTCAGGTTTCCAAACAGAAGATAGTCACTGGGGGCCAGGTCCGGACTATATGGTGGGTGATTCAGCAATCCGAATCCACATGCTCGTGTGGCAGCTACTGCAACTTTTGACCTGTGCACGGGTGCTTTGTCCTGGAGCAAAAGAATTCCACGGGTCACCTTCCCACGGCGCTTTTCCTTGATTGCTTCTCGAAGTTGGAAAAGCAAGTTAGCGTAATAGTGCCCCGTGATCGTGGCATTCCCTTTGAGGTAGTCAACCGAAAGGATTCCATCCGTATCCCAGAAAATTGTGGCCAAAACCTTCCCTGCCATAGGTTCCATCCGCGGTCTCACTTGTCTCGAAGAATCTGCACGCCTCCACTCTCTGCTTTGTTTCTGGGACTCAGGGTCATAGTGGTGGATCCACAATTCATCACCTGTCACAACACGCTGCAAAAATTCGCTATTTTGGAACCACCTCAAAATTTCATTTGAATGTTCGACCCGACATTTCTTTTCAAATGCCGAGAGGGTTTTCGGGACCCATCATGCCGTGACCTTTGACATTCTTAGGCGCTCGGTTAGGATATTTCCAACTGTGCCATAAGAAAGCCCAAGGTCTTTCATAATTTCTGCAATCGAAATCCTCCTGTTCTGGAGTAGCATATTCTCGGCAGAGCTGGTCGACCACACCTCTCCTCATCATTGATCGATTTTCTCCCTCTTCGGAATTCGGCGGTTCACCTGGCTAGAAGAGAGGGCTTCTTCCTTATAAACAATCTGCAGACGGATGTGGATTTCGTTTGCTGGGATTCCCTCATGAAACAAGAATTTGACAACTGCCCTCTGCTTGAAGCGCATTTCTTGGCCACCTTGGACTAGACTAGAAAAAATTGTCCTAATTTTTGATCGCGTAAATCTGAGAACATGAAACATGGCACACTAAATTGGGAGGATTCGTGCTACACGACCTCACCCAAAGTTTCGAGAACAAAGAATGGGAACATGTTGAGAACGGAAACTCTTTGATACCCCTGTATCTCCGTGTTGGAAAACAATGCCGTACCCTTAGTGAGCTTCCATTGCGGAATGAAGCCTCTCGCACAACTGGCCGAGAATTTTGAAATTCCCAAAATGAAATGGCCAAAGATTCCCATATTTTTCGGGGTTTTCGACGTCCTTTTGGAATTTAAAGTACATTTATGTGCTCAGCAGCCCAAATATGTTCAGAGGATGTGAGGTTGTGACGAGCTGATACACTGCCTTTAAGTTTGTGCACTTCCCTTGTTAGAAAAAAATGCTTTCGTTGTGGTGGGTTATAACCCTGAAACGAAAACACAGTGAATCCACGTTCGCAAACACCACGGATCTGCATTAGCGCAATTGTAAGTGATCTCCGCTCACATTCCAAGGCTGCCGGGAGAGAGAGTGAGAGAGTTCAAAGAAACTGTAAGTTGCATGCCGATCGAGGATTGTTTTGATAGCTAGATGCATTTAGGCCAATTTGATGATCGCACAACCATAGAAAGGACAAAACTCAACCATACGAAGGACAAAACGCGAGAAAATCAAGTATTCCCGAAATGATTCCGTCCCGTTTCACTACCCCGGGGTGATTCATTTCTACTGCGCTGTTAACGTTCTTCAAACTCTCGGAGGATCCTTAAAAGGTCAACACAAAGAGAGACTGTTCGCAAGCTAGCTTCATCGAAAGAGGCGAGGGCCGAGGGACGAAGCTAGAGCAACAACGGACCAACAGCGTAGACGGCATTCGCCAGACCACCATCACTCGCCGAACGCCTGAAGCCTGAGGCCGTTGAGCCCATCGACGGGACTCGCCAGAGTTCATTTATCCAAATGATCTGTTATTACTGTGTGACTTATTATTGTGCCCTGTATTGTGCTGTCATAAGGATAATCTTTTAGAGGATAGTGCTTCCATCACATTCGTGCCACCGACTTCATTAACTGGTAGCAGCGAGTGAGGTGAGTTCGGTTTCTTTTTCACAAAAAAGCTCAATGATTCCCGCTCCTCTCGTTCTTCTGGTTCCGTAGTTGAGCACATGCAGATCTGATCAATCATGCACTACTCCTAATAGGAACTCGGACTTATCAGGAAAAGAGGCAGATCACTTCTTTCTACTTGCCCTACCGTAGGTATTTTTCCTAAAACTCACCATTCTGCGTAATTCTTTTTCACTAGACTTTGTTTTGTCAAGAATTTCTTCTTTTGCAAAAGCTTTTGCTCCTCGAATCATCGCCTTCTTTGTTTGAATCTTTCCTGCTTCTCGGGTGCCTCTTCCCTCTCATCTCAGCTTTCTGTTGTCTGGCGCCTCTCCGCAACGTCTGCTCTTTCGATGAAGCTAGCTTGCGAACATTTTCTCTTTGTGTTGACCTTTTAAGGATCCTCCGAGAGTTTGAATGAAGAACGTTGTCAGGGCAGTAAAAATGAATCACCCCGGGGTCGTGAAAAGGAACGGAATCATTTCGGGAATACTTGGTTATCTCGCGTTTTGTCCTTCGGTGTAATGTTAATATGCGTCAGTATGGTAGATACACGTGGTCCACATTAGTATCGGGACAATATTTGGGTAAACGCGCCGTGCAGTTTCTTTGCTAGCAGGGCAATTGTTGTGTTGAATAAGTGAAAGGGAATTCAATGCGCTAAATGCATGCAACATAGGTTTCCGCGGTTACAATGATCATAATCATTCTTCTTTCTCCATTTACATTATTAATTTACAACGAATTTTTCCATGCGCAAAGCAATTGCTTTTTCATCAGCGAGCGCCATCGGAGCCGCGAATATCAACATACGCACGATCAGCTTTCCCGAGCTTCGATCGTACGGCCCGATAAGCCTCGTTCTTGACATGCTAATCAGTTCCTCACATTTTCGTCATTGCTAGGCATCCATTTTGCTCTCTTCCCAAAACAATCTTTCACAGTTTCCTTCTTTATTTTGATAACACTTCGCCGCTTCTCAGTATTTATACGGTTTCTTCACCCACCAAATGCACAATCTTCTGTAGGCCACTTGTCATGGGTCCAGTAACCCGTTACCGCTCTCAATCCGCTGATGCTTGGATCGCAGGCACCCATTCCACAGCTGCGCCCCCTCCTAGATCTCCCGTAGAAGACACTTCAACCGATACACCTAAGCCTCTAATATGGTAGCGCCCCTTACGTCGGCTCTTACGGATATGGACGACTCTTCTGTCGTCCATGGCCGCGATGTCAAGCACTCAAGGGATGCTGGATCTGAGGCGCTGGCTAACGTGTGGTACGACACACACCACACTACTTCCTAGCTAGTGCAAAAATTTAACGATAGTAATACCGCATTCATACGAGGAATAATACTTTTGAAGCCGTTGACTCTCGAATCAGCTGCATCCCAACTGTTGCTCTATGCAGCCTCGACAGAGGGCATTCTCACAGAATTACGCCGTCTTCCGGAGACGGGGAAAGCCCACGTTCCGCACCCACCCTGCTCCCAACACCCTGCCGAACTCCTTCATCTATGATGGAACCCTGGTGGACGGGATCACAGCGGCGGATCGCCAACTACTGAAAGGAGTGGTACGTTTCTCAAACCCGGAAGTACCTCTCGTATTCGTAGATGTAAAGGAAACCTCGGTGGAGCCAGCCAGCCATTCCCACTACAGTCCAACGAAGGCTTCGAAATGTCAAGCATTGGTACGCAGGCTGCTGCAACGAGCCGCAGAATCCTCGATTGTAGCACTCATTACCTCTTACAAGGAGCAGCACCGATATCTGTAAGACTTCGCGAAGGGAACTGGCGTCGACAATTCATCCGTAGACTCCGTTCAAGGAATAAAGCGCGACGTAGTCATCCTGCTCACCACTAAGACCGACTCTGATCCAGACCCCTCAGAGTTTCTGGATGCCCCGCGGCAAATGAACGTCGCACTGACGCGATGCCGTCATGGACAAGTGTTTTTGTGCCATCGACCTTGGCTCTAGCGCCCACCGCAGTGGAGGAAGGTCATCAACTGGACCCTCAGCCGAGGGGCGGTAATTCCCGGCACAGATGCCCAACTCCTCTTCAGCGATCAGTGAGAAGCATTCCTTCATCTCTATATTTTGACTACCTAGTTTGTGAGGTATGGAAAGGGGAAGTTGCCGCCACGACAAAATTTTTCAAAAAGTCGCTTGCGACTTTTTTTCTGATAAAAGCTCACATTCCAAGGCTACCGGGAGAGCGAGAGAGTGAGAGGGTCCAAAGAAACTCTGCTACCGGGAGAGCGAGAGAGTGAGAGGGTCCAAAGAAACTCTAAGTTGCATGCCGATCGAGGGATGTTCTGATAGCTTGATGCATTCAAGGCAAATCGGTGTTCGCGCAACCATGCAAAGGGCCGAGAGACAAAGCTGGAGCAAGAAATGACCAACCCCGCAGACGGCATCTGCCGGACTACCACCGCTCGCCAAACGCCTGAAGCTTGGTGCCTTCGAGCCCATCGACGGGACTCGCCAGAGTTCATTTATCCAAATGATCTGTTATTACTGTGTCACTTTGTATTGTGCCCTGTATTGTGCTGTCATTAGGATAAACTATTAGTGGCTACTGCTTCCTTCACATTCGTACCAGCGACCTCATTTACACAAGTACAAGCATCCCTATTTCCTAAAACGCATAGAAACTTACCCTTTGCTTCGCATCGCAATTGTGCTCAATCCATAGGTACGCTTTCTGTGAAGCTCTCGCCCTCTTGGTCCCGCTTATTTTGAAAGACCCGTCAGCAGCGGTTTTCACAGTTGCATCGACTTTGCCCTTCAGCACTGCAGCGGTTTATCATTATCACTGGCAAGAGAGCGGTCAATAATGTGGATTTCCTTACGTGGGTCTGTGAACTTAAGTTGAACCGTTTGACCGGCAGCTGGTTTGTTGTTGCACTGAAGAGTACCTTAAACCACGCATCATAAGAGTTTTTTTCCGAGAGATGAATTGAGAGCGTACCAGTCGCCGTGAAAGTCTGTTGACGAGCCACTGTCAAACTGGTGATTGCAATAAGAAGAACGAAGGTGAAAAGCATCGTTCTGGGGTACCCAAAGAAATCGCTCTCTACCTTTTATTTACCCGTCAGCCCATTTCATTAAGTGTCGCCAGTTACTAGGTTTTAGGGTGGCCGGATGTAGCATTACTGCTCTAAAATTGCATTGCATCAAATAAAATAAACAAAACAATGGCCCTATCTTGTAGTTAATGCGACGATTACCAATTTCCTCTATTGTTATGTTTTCACAAAAAAGAGCTGATCAGTTAGACAGTGGTCTGTATAGTATTGACTTCACGCTCATTGTACATGGCAAATATGTTGCAGTTTATAGGGCCTTAATGTAAAAGGTATGATGTGAATCGTAGTCAACCATCCATAAGGTCGTTTTCTGTTGATCGATGCCAAAAACATAGATGGAACAATAGAACAGTTCAATTGAGAATAGATTACATGATGAAAACTTGGCATACGGAATCATCATCTTTTATCTTGTTTAGATGGTATGATTCCACCGACTTGGATAAGTGACACCCTATATAAGTGACGAAATTCACGCACCTAGTTGAATGACGAAAAACCACAGCTGCAGCTTGATCCTGAACTGTGACCAGTAAAGGAGGGTTCCTTCAGATACTCCGGTCATCATCCACATATCCATATCGAAGAGGGGCACCACAAGTCACGAAATAGAGGTTTTGAAGAAACTATTTGCCGGTGCGTTCATGACATTTCACGATGTCAGCGCTGCAACCAAATCGAAAGAACACCAGTCAAAGATGAATCAGGCTCAGATCCTGGTGTCACATCGCGAAACAATAGGAATATTGGGAAGGCATCAATCTTGGATTGAAACATGAATGTAGTATTGGGCAGTCAGTGGCAGTCAGCCTTAATGATGCATACTCATCGAGCTTCCGAACTTCCATAACTTGAATGATGAATGCCTTTTAGTGGCAGTCAGCCTTAATGATCCATACTCATCGAGCTTCCGAACTTCCATAACTTTTTTAGGCATGCGAAGGAATAGTTTTCTTTTGATTGATCCACATATCTTCTCAATGCACTCGTGTCAGCAACTGTTAGAAAAAATTTCATTGTTGGAGAAACAACATGCAATCATCAGAAGCGAAAGAGTTTTATTTTCTTTCCGTTACATGACCAGCTCACTGGTGTTTGGATTTTGATGTGTGTTCCGCTGAACCGTGAAGACGAGATATTGACTGTATGGGGAAACTGCAAAGGCTAGGTCGATGTAGTGTCTTTGAATTATACACAGTGCCGTTCACGTCTTTATAGCGTATTGAGCACCGGAAGTGGAGTTGAATAAGTGAGCGCGAAACTCGTGATCTCTCAGTTGGTTAGTGACTCTCTTGAGAGAACAGAGGTTGGCTCAGGTTGCTGCTCATAGTCTTCTATCTTCCTTAAGGTCATCTTCGGAACTAAACGAAGGTATAGTCTATGAACTGCATCGTAGAGTCGCGAACACAGCGTCGTGTGCGCGTAGTGGCCGGATTGTGACGGTTGCACTCGTCCGTCATTCAGCCGTTTGCAGCTTGGATAAATACTGTTCAGTACGCCTCTACCGACGGATTTTCATAGACTGTACACGCGGGACAACGTTTACACTACCTAATCCTTCCAGTCCTATTCGAGCTCCCTGGGCATCCTTCATCAACTTGGTCTTTTCTCAGTCATTCGCTTCCATATCATTTTTCATACTTCACTTAGCTGTGGGTCATCATGAAAGAAAAAAGATGCAACAGGTTCAAGCGATTGGTTTAATCAAACCCTTTCCCCACCTTCCATAGTCGACTCGCTCGTGCGCAATTTATCCATGGTGCGCAAGCACAATTTCGGTGTGGGTGAGGACGAGGTGACACCAATGGACTTGAGGTCACCACCTCGTCCTCACCCACATTTCCCCTCATACTAACCTGTACTACTCCTTCATTCAGCATCACCTGTGCTGCATCAGCACTTTCCAAAGAGTGGACTGTATTGATGGCAAAATGAAAATTTGAGAGGATCTTCCATCAAGCTAAATAACACATTTATCACATTCAAATGAGTTCATTGCATGCTGCAGTGCAGTGGTGAACGGCATAGGCGAGATTGCGTCGCGTTGTCGTACTACGTTTGCAATTCATGTAGCAATGGAGCGCTGAAAAGCTTTACCGTTTCAGAGAAGAGAGGGCAGTCGGCTGATGTCCTCACATGCGGTGCATTTACTTATTGTTCTTGTCTTGACAATCTTGGCAAAAGTACATTCGTTGCAATACCGTTGGATGCATTTTTTGTAAATCAAGAACCAAACGCCTACAACCTAATAATCTAGCAATAAGCAAACCTCTATAAGCCTCAAATGTATGTTGTCTATACAGCTGAATCCTCAAGGGAAGTCAGCCGGCCTACTCTTGTGGTTGAGCATCATCCGAGGTTCTCGATATTTGTGAAGAAATGGTTTTTATGATGAGCTTCTGAAGCACTCCAAACAAGCTCAGCTCATATGAAGATAGTTTCGAAGCGACCCTCCCCCACCCCCGCCAGGTACAAATAAGCGAACCCCTTTGCCGAAGTGTGTGTCTGGGAAGACGCATATGAAAAACTACCCAGGCACTCGTGGTGTGCGACCCCAACACAAACAGAGGTGAAAATGGAGTTGGGGGGG
>JARK01001378.1:698726-742176 GCA_000688135.1 Ancylostoma ceylanicum
GGGGGGGGGGGGGGGGGGGGGAAGCGTGAGGAGTAGTGGTTAGAGGCTTGCTGCGCATGCATACAACCGGTTCGTGCCCCCCAGGCCAACCAAGCCCTCCATCACCTCGGGGTCGGTAAATTTTAACCAGAGGAGTCCGGAAGGATGAAGCACTGGCTTGGTACATCGGATGCCCTCGCAAATCACTGTATGGCACACATATGAACGCCTCTACGATGCTTAGATGAAGATTAATGCCTGACGCATCCCACATGACGGAATTGATCACCACTTCTTCTTTTATACTTCATGTTAGGAGGAAGGATGGAGAATCCCGTTTTGGTAACGCTATTGTCGTTCAGGATCGACGACAGAAGCTCTCCTCGACCACAGCACTCCTCGAGCAGTGTGACGGCAGCCTCGAAACGCGAGCTGGTGCCTGCTCTGGTTCGTGTTTCACTCCTGTTTTCCCTTATCGTACTACCGTGGCACTTCATGAGAAAAAGGATCTTCCTAGGAATTGAGACAAACATTCTACTCAAAAAACTACACCGTCCAAGCACTCGCTGTCAGCACGGGCCGTGCGGTCGTCGCTGCCATGTTTCTCAAGCCGCATGCGGCTCCCGATTTATATAAGACCATTTTTAGGGAGGTAGCTCCAGAAATACGGCAAACCGTGCGAGCGCTCTTCAATGGCCGTACACCAAACACTGACAGGAAGCGCTCAGACGGTCATTGCAGAGCGCTCGGACGGTCATTGCAGAACGCTCGGACGGTCATTGCTGAGCGTTCGCACGGCCCCATGTCTGAGACCGTACCAACCGCGCTGGCGAGGAGCGCTCAGACAGTCATTGCAGCGCTCGCACGGTTCGAGTGTCTGAGTAGTCATCTTCCCACTGCAGATGCTGCTACTCAGGCACTTTCACCGGGTTGCCCGACAGCAATTCTGAGGGACCGGTTAGGCCCCGACATTTTTTCTCGGACACCGGGTAGGCCCCGGTTTTTAGTTTGAACGCAGCTCACTGATTAGAGCAGCTCAGCCGGCTGTCGTCGCGATCGCCACGACCGCTGGCGGTCCCCATATGGATAAAGTGAACGGGGAGATTCCAGACGAAAGAGGGGTGATAACCAGAGGGGCTTGGCAGTTGATAGGCATCTTAAAGACAGAGGTCCACCTCATTTTCATGGTTAAGGTAATAGCAGATTCAGCATTTTCTCGGCAAGCTGATTCCAGCAGTATACACATAAAGGATAAAGGATAAAGTGGTCGGCGTTGATCAATCCCGTCACGAGGGATGCGCCACGCATTCGACTTCATCTGAGAATCGTAGAGGCGTTGAATGCGTATGTGCCCTATACAGTGACTTGCGGGGGGCATCCGATGAACCAAATCAGTGCTTCATCCTCCCAGACTCCTCTGGTACCAATTTACCGACCCCGGAGGGATGGACGGCTTGGTTGGCCGCGGACGCGGGATCGAACCATCGACCGTGTGCGTGCGCAGCGAGCCTCTTGTCACTGCGCCACACGCGCCCCAGTATCACAGTAGTGGGCCCGTCTCCCGCACTTCTGGGCGCCGGAGCGCCTTGTAACAGTGGTGGACCCGACTCCGCCACTATTCTTCTTTGAACTTCACCGTCCCTTTTATCGTCCCTTTTATATATGACTCCATAATCACCATCACTGACCAATCAGGGAATTTCGTTTCACACACACTTACCTACAGAGTGAGCGCTTTACTATAAGTCATGATATGGTTTAGACAATTTGTGGAAGTCTATTTCGGGTTGCGAAACGAATAATTTGACCTTTTTTTCAGAACAATAAGTCTTTACGTCCCAATCGACAACTCAAAACCACAGTTCAGAAGACTTATATTTAGAAACAACTCCAATACTGACATTGTGGTTAAGGTAATGTGCTTATATTTTCTGTGCTGTATAAATGTTGCATCCAGTTTTTTTTGCCATTGGAAAATCATAGAATTATTATGCCTCCTACTTCAGCTCGTCAACTCGAAGCCACATGTGGTGGAACTAGCGAGAGATCGTCTTCGTCTCCTTCCAACAGGCTCGCTCTTCATTGAGATCAAAATCAATTCCGGGAATTTGGGAACCTTCGAAGTGAGCAGTTTCCTCAGCAAACTCAGACAGATGTTCTTGCATCCATAAAAATGTAACTACTGGAAGTGTCAAAGCCATCCCCTCCTAAAACCTGATATCTCGTGATGTAGTCGCTGAGCAAAACGTAGTACTAACTGTATGGATCAGTGACGTAGATCTTTTTTTGAATTCAAGAAAAGAAACCATTAGAACAACGACCTTGAGGAATATTTTCCATAAATTAGTGATAATATTTCAGTTTGGCAGATTTTGCGCGGACACTAGTGTACGTTTAATAGCACTTCGCAATACAACTGACTGAGCTCACGTCATAACACGATTGTTTGACATCACACAGCTTATCGTTAGGTTAGTATGCTAATTTGACAATTGTGGGTACACTCCAACAGAAAAGGAGTATATCTCCTGGTATACTTGGAAGTGTGCCCTCGATTTTACTCTTCCCCCTTCCCGCTCATGTGGTCTGTTCGTCTCCTAGTCCTTCCCCCAGGTCGCCATCTAAAACTTCCGAGTGTGGAAAAAAAATCACCTGTTGAACCCATACTTTGCTGGTTATGTCCATCCCAAAAATGTATTAGCAAAATATCTTTCCAACAATGGAAGGTCGAAGTTTTTTGTATTTTTTTTTGCTGTTTGAGCTATACACGAGGTTGGTAACAAATTTTATGTTGGCTGACGTTTCGGCAAATCGCCGTCTTCAGAGCCTGAAATGGGCGATTCGAAATGCCAACTATCCGATCAAATCTCTCCAGAACAATGCAAACAAAACGCTATGCCTGTCTTTCATCACGAGTCCAGCTCACAAACCAGTGCTCACCTTTTTAATGCAGTGATGTTGAGACACTAACGACCGCTAACTGTCCACTTGGGCGAATGACTTGACTGCCCTCTTTGGATTAGAAGAGCAGTTCAAGATATGGAGCAAGCTTGCGCGTAATTGAGAGGCATTCTTCTTTGCGGTTCATTTTCGGGTTTTTCGCTTGGATCCACAAAGTCTCCAAAGTTTTGCGAGCTGATGTTTCAGGTTCTTGCGCGAGGATGTTTACATTAACATTAAAATTGGCTCCGTCGTGTTGTACCCTTCTGTGGTTGCCAAGAGGTGTACTTTCGCGTGATCTTTGTTTGCCGTCCAAGTGCTCTCTAATGCGTGCGCACAACGGTCGTGCTGTCTCGCCAATATATTCTTCGCCACAACTGATGCAAGTGATCAGGTAGATCACTCCTGAACACATGCAGTCGCCTGGTTTGCCTGTGGGGCAAACTACACAATTCGGCGTGATACAAAAGCGATCGTACATCCGATTCCTGACTAGCTGGCGCTTTAGGTTGCTCGGTGGTATTTCTACCACTGAGACAATGTTGTTCAGAGCAGATCTCCTCAGACACTGCCGGATGGCCGTGCTCACTTCATCGGAGATGAACGGCAGACAGAAGGGTATCTTTTCGGCGATAGTAGGATCACGATTTCTGGGTAACAATTGTCTGCGTCGCTTTGACGTCGAGACATGGCCTTCATACCCATTGGACATCGCAATCTGCCGAGCTAGTTCAAGCGATTCTTCCTTCTCTGCACGTCCACTACAAACTTTTGCTGCTGTGCGGAACATGTTTGTAACGACAGCTCGTTTCATATGACTAGGGTGTGCAGAGAGGAAATGAACCAATGTGCTTTGGAAGTTTTTTGTGTCAAAAAGTAAATGAGTAAAAAGGAGGATGCGAGACGATGGAGATTTGGGACACCAGCCAGCAATGAGGAGTCGCACGAGTTCCAGTGCATGTTATGCTGTTTTATCTGATAAACAAAATTATTTGATCTCTTTCAGTATCTCTACCCCAAAATCTACGGCTATGCTATGCCTGTCTTCACTCATACTTTGCCAAAGATTGGGCAAGTTTCGTAGCTTTGTCAACGGTAACTGATTCAGATTTTTTTGCTTGTTTTCAGCCCATGGTTGAACACCCCAGGAGTGGAAACTAAGAAACAGTTCGCTTTTGAGTTGCAAATCAAATTTAACAACAACGTCTTCTCAGCTCGTGATGTGAGTCAAATCGTCCTCAACCTTATCCACTGATCGAAATACACAGGATTGAACTAAGCGACCGAAACGAGACCCACATGTAAGGTACAGGGCGGCATATAATTTGTGTCCCAGCATAAAACAACACACGGTAAATGTCTGAAATGTGTGTGTCTGAAAATGAAAAAATGAATGTCTGAATAAATGGTCTAGCACTCAATCCCTGACGAGGTCACTGGAGAAAGTCCTGAAAACGAATTTCCACGAATTCACGGACGGGCCACAGTAATGGAATATCTCATGTGTCTGAGGACTGCGATCCGCGCTAAAGAAGAAGACATGGTGTGGCACCAGTGCCTTTCGTTCCGCTATAAGATTAAACATATCCCTGGAGAGGGTTTCCGCTGATACTCTTTCATACTTTTTCTGTGCCTTATTTATAGTGAGATAGTATTTATGTTCCACCCTGTAGAAGTAGCTACCTAACAGCTGGCTGCATATTGTATGCTAAGTGTAGTGACACACACGCCAACGTAAACGCGTCTACGATCCCATACTGTGTTGAAGTACGAGGCCCTGTATGCACGATGATTCTGGTGCATCGTTGGATGTAGCAGATTCATGGGAGTAACCCTAACGATCGTAGCCCTGAATGACCATGTGGAAATGATCAAATGAGTCCGTAGATGTTATGGACGCTATACGCTATGAAATTGGCCATTTCTTGGCAAAGCCGCGCCTCACAACTTCGTCCCGCAAGTACAAAGTCTCAGAAGCATGTCTCTGGATTCGCATCATTTCACTGAAGCACAGAAAATACACAGGCTGTACACCAATGCGATTGATTTAGAGGCGCGAAGATCGTGCCCTACAACACTGTCTGCGCAAGCAGCGACTCCTGATTTATGCGACTAAGATCACATTGTAGAAACAGAAATACAGCGAGAGAAGTTGTCCAACTCGAAATGAGGTTGAAGACTGTCGTAGTTGAGGAAGTCGAAGGCAGCACCCATGGAAACTCTCTTGTGCGAGATTTTGAGCCTTTCAGAATATGAGAATTTGTAAGCAAAAGCAGTTCTGTAGAAATAGAAGTTCTGTAGTCTTTGCCCAGCACCAAAAACATTTCGGAAAGATTTAAAAGCGTGTAATCCACGCACATAGATAGTTCATGGAGAATATTTACCGGCGTCCACATTCGAATTGTGCACACTAAAGAAGTACGACCCACTTTGAAGACTAACAACCAATTTCGAATTTATTTTGATATGTTGATAGAAGAGGAAAAACGTATCATTCCGGAAATATTACAGGAAAGCGAAAGTCACAATGTTTGACGAAAAAATTCAGTTTCAATTACATATACATAGTCTTTCTCGAAAAGGTAGACGTATTGCACCATCGCGGTGGGACCTGAACGAGGGATGCGGAGAGAGCATGCCCCAAGTGAGAGGGTCGAGTACGTCCCGCCGCGATTCTGCAGCCGCGACGCTAATAAACCGCACGCGCAATCCGTCTGTCTTTTCGACGAGAACTAGTCACCTACGTAGACACTTTCAAAGTTGCTACAATATAATTTTCAGACCATAATCGAATTACCTGGCAGTGCTTGTCTGGTGGAACCTGTTCCAAGATCCATTCCTCTTATAAAGGAAGACTCTCCGGTAGATACTGCAGATATCGGTCAGTTAAACTATGTATTCTCAGAGAAGTATTCTAACGGAACTATTACACCATTAGACCAAAATTGCTGAGCACTTGCTCAGTGTCGATTAATAACGATTAATGACGATCGGTTGAGTTCAGTCTTCTTGGAGTGGAGCTTATTGATCCTATTCAGGAAACTTAAAAACCGTGTTTCGCGTGAAATTGAAAGATGCAAATCCCACGATTAACACGTGCAATTTTTCAATCAATAGTTCTATACCAGCAATTGTTGAATCCATGCAAAACCAATATAGAATTCATGCGTCTCCAAAATCTGATGCAAATTTGATGGAGAACCCAAGAAAAGTCCACGATTTTCTCAGTCCGTGCATGAGTTCTGCATGGATTTTGTACGTGTTGTATGTGTTTTGCATGGGTGTGCATGGGTTTTGCATGGATTTGTCATTGCTGGTATAGAACTATTGATTAAGAAAAACCGTGTTTTGCATGAGCACGCATGTCCTAATTATGGGATTTGCATCTTTCAAAAATGCAAAACACTTTTTTTACGTTCCCTGAGTTGGGTGATCTTCAGGACTCCTTCAAATCACTTTCCTTGCGCATGTTTCGCAGCTGGAATGTTACTCTCATTTCTCCAATTAGTCGGTGTCCTGAAAATCACTTTTCCTTTTCCTGATCCTGAAGCAAAGCGCCGCAAAGAGGATCTATCTTCTCAAGTTTAGGTGGCACAAAAGTAACGTATCTTTGGGGTTCAATTTCTGCTATACTAGCGGATGCGCCATGAGTGCTGGCTGTGACATGGGCGACTTGGCAGCTAACCCCACCGCATGGGCGGACTCGTCGTTTTGGGTACACTGTAATTACGTTGTAGAGGGAGTACAGTCGTTCCAAGAAATACTTGCCTCCGGCATCCACCGCCCGTCTGCTGAGCCGCGCCTCCTATGCATTATCATACGTGCTGCGACGTGGCTCAGTCGACGCGAAGTGTAAGTATTTTTTTGGGAAGACTATAGGTGCTCTTGTGGTCACCACGATCCGAACGTCCGCAGTAGCAGATAGAAATCGCCACGCAGCCGCCACGCAACCTAGTCGCAAAGCCGCTGCGTGGCGCCACGACTGGCGAAATGCGACGTGGGCGCCACGCAGTAGCCTTGCGAATAGGTTGCGTGGCAATCTCTATTACTGCAGACGTTTGGATCGTGGTAACCATGAGAATGCTTTCACATCGACTCACATCCTGTCAATAATACGATCGCCCTCCGTTCACCAAGCAGTGAGTGTCGAGCTTATAATGAGAATCTGCACAAAATTGAGACTGGGTGTATATATGTAATGAATAGAACTAGCGAAGGGCTAACCAATCCGAACCAGACATTTTGCCTCCACAGACATCTGCCTGGCTTCTAATTAGAATAACATGAGAAAGCTGTAAAAATTTTTTCGTGCATTTTTCAGACACTTATACGGCAGTGCGATTCAGTCCTCAAGAAGATGTAATGAAGAATGCTCCCGCGGAAAAGTAAAAGTTTCCTGTGCGCATCTGTCAGTTCCAATAGTGAATCCCTGTTGTTTCATAGAGGCGAAAGCTGTTGGTTCCTGACTGACATCCTGAACTCAAACTACAATCCAATGAGTGGAATGGTGATTGGAGAGAGCCAGGTAATGTGGATCTCTGGTTTCCGACAAGAACTTTCCGGCAAGTTAATACCTATTCAGCGTGATCCAAGTATAGCAACAGCTCACTCGGAAAGAGCAAATAATGCTTCCTGCAAGTTCGTGGCAAATCTTGTCTTCTGGATCAAGTGATAAGCGAAACTTCCATAATTTAGGACAGCTGTGGAGAAACCAGTTGCAGAGCGACCTGCCGACTTTGTGAACGTGGAACAAGAAGCCACTCCATGTGGAGGAAGCTGAAGGAATATGTCCCAGATTTTTGCTCAATAAAAACCTCCGAATCAAGAATTGATGAGGAAAAACTTATAATGCAATGACTCTAAATCCGAATGCTGAAAGGTAACTCTTGTTAGTGTACAAACTGCGGTTGTGAATACTACCGCTCCGAAAATTTTGGCACATACGGTTCACTCAGAGTAGTAGGCCATCATCTGCTGACTTGTTATCAATCCCAACTAATGTCCTCCAGCAGGCCTTCCATATTTCTGTCGATCACCCAAACTCAATTCATATTGGAGGCGCAAGAAATCAGACTCCAGAGTGGAAGCTACCTGTGGAACGTTCGCGGGAACGTAATGATCCACCCGCCGATCTGAAGACAAGCTCCTCCGGTGAAAATGTGTGCATTTTGTCCGGATAACTCCCCCCCCCCAATCAGAGGAGACGAGAGATGTCAAAAGAATGAAGATATGTATTAATCGTCTACCAGAAAAATCCGTTCGGCCTGATGAGCGGGAAGCTCAGAAACTTCCCGTGAACGTTCATAGATCCTGAAACTGGTTGCCTTACAAAGTGCCAGAGTATGTATGCCATTTCTGCCCTCTATTCCAAAAAAGCGGTTTTTTGGATGAGTTCTGCTGCACTGCTACAGGTTTTGTAGCCCCCACATAGTGACCATGAAGTAACCGAGTGGGTTAACCATTGGACTACTAACGTACAGTTTACCGTGCAGTGCCTTACCTAGTAGGTAACTCTGCTGAGGGTTACGAGCTGCGACAACATTTATAGCAGTGAAATTGAACTTTTCCGAAAAAAACCTCTTTTTAGATCACAGGATAGAACTGGCACATATACAATAGCACCCTGGCAGACAAGAGTTCAAGCAAGATACGTTCCATCCCGGAGGTCTAGAGTGGTAACCATTTGTTAGCCACAGTCATTTCCCAATGCGCTGTTGTTGATCGAAATCAACCTCAAAATCTTTCGCTTTTTTTTTAATAATGTAATAATAGTACGACAGAAATTGGCTCGAAAAACACCAACAGAGACGACTGCATGATGCTCTTCACATCATTTATTAGATTGTATTCTTGGAAAGAAAAAATTTGCTCTGCATCCATACAGGTATGTAGCTTTGTAATGTGTACTTTCCCACAGGAGGGCGTTGCTCTGAAAATGTATTACAGATGCCATCCTCTACCCAAAAAGCAAATTGTGGGTTCCACCGACCATCAAACAGTGGTTCCGAGATGCTCCACATTCCTTCTACCTGCTTTAGCCAACAAACCACCTTCAACTCATGTCATGCCCCCCCCCCCCCACAAATCAATATTCCAGAGTACTCAGTGATTGCATCCTGTAATAAGCTCGCTATCACTTCACAACCTATGCAACCACAGCCCATATCTAGGCCTCCAATGACATAGTGATATTAGTAGCCTTGGTTCAAAGCAGTTCTTTGCCGCTGCAATAAGACGGTTTATTCAAACCATGTGGTGGAGCGAGTACGCCACTGAAGTTACTCACTTTATGTTACAAAAGTAATCTCCCAATTTTTTCCAATCTGTTCCAGTGCTGATGTCCAGAGCAGCAATTTTGGTCATGCGATTTGTCTCCCATTAACAATACGTGTTGCCAGTAAATTCAACGCCTGGTCCTCTGCTAACCATTATCTCTGAGCAAGGAAAGTTGACGTCGTCCGGAAGTAAGGCTTCACTAGAGCGGGAACAGTTTGAAAATGAGACTGTGCTTCGTTTGAGTAGGACCATAGGGCAATTTATACTGAATGGCTGCGTCAATTGTGCGACGGACGCACGCATCTAAGTGCAGGGCATTTCCAATGAAGACCGATCAACGCAGGATCAACGTACATCCCAAATAAAGGCGCGAAGCCGCAAACGCGTGCGTCTGAGCTGCGTCAGAGCTTCGACTGACCCATCCTTCATCGTGTCGACGCATGCCTATCAAACTCACGCATCTAGTATAAATTGCTCTTATGCTGCACACACAGCTACTTTTGATTGAATAGCTCACTTGGTTTTCAATGTCCATTTGGAAGAAGATGACACAGATGACACGGTTACACTCTTGATGTTGTTACAACGCTGAAAAACCATCGCTATTGATCCCTGTCCTCCACGGCTCCTGTATTAGCTGGGGCAGCCCATGAAGTACGACAAAGTAAAATACATCAAATGGTCCTCGACTTGGAAACGCTAGGAGCCACGACAGAGGTTGCACCAAAACGTTTATCTAGTGAATTGTAGGGATGATTCTTTGCTCCTGTCCCCCTGTCCAGTCTATCCACCCAAGTTTTTGTCTTTAATGTCACTTTTCATTGCATAACTTAACAGGTTTTTTTTGGGTTTCGGCAGCACTGACGGAAATTTTTAGTTTTGGAACAAGTAGTGTACGGCGTAACTGGTTGGTCATAAATCACAATAGTTAGTTCACCACAAAGTATCATCGAATACCTTGTCCACAGAAGTTGAGTAATGAATCGGCTAAAGCAGCTAAACCGTGCGCTGGCTAACGGCGGTCCGATCACTTGCACATTCGCTTGTGGCACTCATGAAAGCATAACCAAGTGAAACTACTTAAGTTAGCGAACCAATTTTCGCCTTATGTGTCTCTTTGTATTACATAGTCTATACGATAGCCAATCGTGGTAACCATGTTTGGTTTGCATGGCTATCGTTTTATTAATTCCAGCCCTGGTGGCGGGACAATCCAAAGTCCTTGTCCGCGCATTCAAGTAGACCTTGCTTACATGAATTCTCATTCCCCATTTTCTGAATTACATCCTCACTTTGTCTTTACTGCACTTTCTCTAAATCCCCAAAATCCGTTAAGTCTCAATCACGATTTTTACACTTTGTGCTGATTTGCCTGTGCTGCCTATGGAATAGTCCCAACTCTATTTGGCAACCTAAATATGAAGTTCACAGTACAGTAACGATGTAATACACACATTTGTAATACACTGAGCTCATCTGGCATATTCCTAAAAGCTGCATTGCAACGAACACAGTTGAGGCTGGCCTGGTTTTGTTTTGAGATGAGCCGTCTGGGTTCCAAATTATTGCAATTTCTCACAGTTTTCTTATCTACATAGTCTCACATAAAGCAATTTCAAAGTCGTCCTGCTTTCCAAAGTTTTTTTTTCTTGATCCCAATGTCTTTATAAGGCCTTTTCATTACCACGTTACATTCTGATAGTGCTGGAGCTGTTGCTAGCACAATGTCAGAGTCAAAGATCTTCGCTAAATCTGGGCATGCATCATCTTGAAATAATCACAAACGATTAGTCATGACAATACCCGGCGGTAGCTTATTCACCACATTCTGGTCTGTTCATTTTAATGTCTCTGAAAAGTGCTGTGTCGCTCCCGACTGGGTAAACGCATAAATTGAGCACAGTGCCTCATGGATTCTCTACCTTAGGATTCAGTAACAACATTTCACAGAAAAGATGGAAAGAACAAATCCTTGTCCTTATAAGGACATCTTCGAATCAACTTCTGTTATTCTTCTGTTATTGTACTCAAAGGATGAGTTGTAGAGCTTATCTGATTCAAACAGGATCGAAAAACAATATTACTACACAATCTTTATCGTGTTAAGGTACTTTTAGGTGCCGTCACAGATTGAGTCGTAAGTCATAAATGATCATTGACCGTACTTGTAAGAACGAATATGCTTCTCGTTGATAATGTTGAGTGAAGTACTCAGTCTGGTTTTTTCTTGCCAAGCTCCAAAGTTTTTGCGTGAGAAGTTTGAGAAACACCTGGAAAAACTCTGTGCCTTTGAGGATTTCCGGAGTATGTAGTGGTGGAGCACCATGCGGAGCGACTGAAAATTCCCTCTTCCGTCCTTATCCTCAAGCAGCAATCCTCCCAAAACCCCGAAGAATTCGCAGGATGCATTAGCCCAGCGATAATTCGATTATTTCGGAGGTGTGCAGGGGCCGCAGGACCGGATACCTGCAGGAATGCCGGGGTAAGAGTCCATCGCTCGTAATTAGACGACGCGACCTCGAAAGTGCGAAATGACCATTTCGTCTAAACACAGTAAATCACGTTCCATAGCACATCGCACATGTGCTGTTGACGAGCGGCGACGTAAGCAATACGGGCAGGCGCCGAACCGGTTCGGCGTCCACAAAACAACGGACGTTTCACCTGCAAACCCCGTGTTATGGCACTAGTGCCTTCTGCCTTGCAAGGTTTCATCGCTGATGGCTATTGAACGACATCGACATGTGTCAGCATCTCGATCGTGACACCTGCACCAGTTTCAAAGTTGGTCGTGATTCATGCCATCTACAGCCTTGCATGACAAATGCAGGTCGGAGAATTTGACGAACCTGTACCTATAACAGCAGTCAGCGAACTGAGATAAGGTTTTGTGAGTTGCAAATGCTGTTGCAGGACCCTTCAAAAAATTCACTGTCTCTCTGAGCAGAAAATTAAGGAATTGGCATCCCCAGAAATAAAGTAAGTAAAGTGGTCGGCGTTGATCAATCCCGTCACGAGGGATGCGCCACGCATTCGACTTCATCTGGAATCGTAGAGGGCGTTGAATGCGTATGTGCCCGTACAGTGACTTGCGGGGGGCATCCGATGAATCAAGTCAGTGCTTCATCCTCCCAGACTCCTCTGGTACCAATTTACGACCCCGGAGAGGATGGATGGCTTGGTTGGCCACGGGCGCGGGATCGAACCATCGACCATGTGCGTGCGCAGCGAGCCTCTTACCACTGCGCCACACGCGCCCCTCATCCCCAGAAATAGTCCACCACAAATGTAATATGGCGATTAAGTTCTGGAAGCTATAGGTCAGAGTATATTTGGGACAGAATAGAAGCCAAATTATTTTGTTACTTCAATTGGCAATCCAGGAAACAGTTAAAACAGTCAGATATTCAAGAATGAGAGAACTCTAGGGCTCTTCTTCTCTCTCATGCAGTACTATAGTAATCTCCAAACGGCCGTAGACAAGGAACACGACCGCTGCGCGAGCACCCTGGTTGTCTGCTGTACCGAGGCAGCGGCCCTGCTGGGCAGAGACACGGAGGAAAACCGCGCCGCGGTACCGGCCCTTGGCTACGACCATCGTTCAGAGTTCAAGTCATATACATAGGTCTCTAATGTTGGACCACTCGATTTTTGCATCTATTCAAAATCGAATTTTTGGCTTTAGAATATCGGATATTTTGAATAAGTCGAAAATACAAATGCTCTTACGTTACAGACCAACACTGTGTGCTGCAAGAAAAATGAGGAAAGCCGTAGGGCTTTCTCATTTTGAAGTATCTGAGTACTCAGACTGCTTTCCAAATTTTTCACTGAACTACCAAAATTATTCGATTTTTTCGGACCCATGTATAGGCCTTTGAACGGCCGGCTGATGCAATTTGCAGCTTCGAAGCTATGATAGCAAAAGATTACAACGAGCAACTGTGGGTAGCATCAGATTTTAACACCGCGGACTCCATGAGCACATACACACATACATACACACGTTTCATCCGAACATACCGAAAACCCAGAGTCGCCCCTTCAGTGACGATTCCATGGTGAGCGGCGCGGTTGCGCCGCGTTCTTTTCGAGGCCGTGGATGGGTCACCGCCATCGACGCCCACTGTACTTAATGGGTAAGAACGCGGAGCTAGCTGATTAAGAGGAAAAAAGGAAGGAGCGACACCCCTCTAGAAATAGAGAATTTGGAAAAATACACGGGCTCGTCCCACTCCCTCGAATAAGGAAGTAGCACTTTTTTACGGAGTAAAAAAACATTATGTTCACACTTTGAAACAATTACCAGCAGACCAATTATTCTTGTTCAAAACGACCGTGACCGCTTTTCACTTCATGAACCATTGACAGCCGCGCGTCTCACCGCTAAGTCATGTCTTTTCCTACACGATCAAATTCGATCCATCATTGAACCCTTCCATCCTACTACGTCTGTTTCCTGATAGTCTAGACTCCTTGTATGTATGTCAATACCGTCGCTATCACAGTAGCAAATATTGTCACACTTACTGAAGTGGCTGTGGAAAAAAAGTAATGCTCGGGAAAAGCGATGCAAAAAAGGAGCATGGTAGTCAGTGTGTTATGCATGTGTTCTTTTCTGAACAGGCTCAATGCTCAATCTGTAGAACTGGGTTACTGTGAGTTAGATAGCCAATCACAAGGGCTATGAGGACCAAGCATCAGTTCAGTTGTTCAAAGCCATATATTAGGTTGTCCCAAAAATAATGACCGCTATGTCTGTAGTAGCGGAAATTTGAAACTTCATAACTCCACCAATTTAGGAGCTAGGTAGACAATTCCTGAACAATCAAAAAGCTCAATGCTTATGTATAATACTTTCTAGGACCACTTTGTCATTCCTTCGTTTCCGTGATTTTTACAGATATGCACCTTGGGAAGCTCAACTTCAATACGGCCACTATTTATGGGACATCCTGATAATTCATTTTATTTGTCTTCGACTCCGTGAAGAAATCAAAATGGAAGATCTTTTTTACAATTTCTTGCGAAGGTGGCATACTGTTTGCCAAATTCTCATGGGGTTTTGAAGGGAAAAAAGTTGGTAAAATAGAATGGAGCCATAAGTCCCCAAACCACTCCCATTATACATATGCGTCTCTTTTCAAGAAAGAAAGACAGTGGTTATGCATCCATTTGAAGTAGTCTTTTTCTCTTTTTTCTTTTCGTCAAAGAAAAGTTGTGTGCATTTCCTTGGCGCAAATGTGATGTATTGTTAGCAGAACACGGACTATTGACTACGTACACATAGAAGGCCTTTATTAATTGAGCAAGAATAATCTGCAATAGAAATCTCGGATAGGAATGTGCACTCTAGGGCAGCTATCCTCGAAAATGTCTCATTGGATAACAGTATTTCTATCGAAGCCACATCAACATATCCAAATCCAGCTGAAAAAAAAAACAAATTGGTCATCAAAGACATTCGTTCGCCGTAGACAGGGACAATGCCGTTCTACCAAGGTGAACAGGTATTTTTCAGTGTCTCCGAGTACAAGTAACGTTGTTCGTCAAATAGTGGAAAGAATATCCTTTCTTATGAAAACCTTCAGATTGACTAGCGAAGGTTCTCAGGGATGAATCAGCTGCTGAGATATGATTCATGGATTACATTATTCATTTGTTGCACTTCTTGATTTCTTGCCATACCTCACAGCGATATCGTGGTTGCCCAAATATTAGGTTGGTCTAAAATTATGCGACAAATTTTGCATTTTTTCTCCACATTATTGGTCATGCATGGAACCTGTCCTGTCAATATAATTTCATAGTTGAGAAGTAGGACAACATTCTACCGCATTCCAACGCCAATTCCAATTCAAGCTCAAGAAATTCTGGATGTTGGGGCAAAACCTTCGGACCAGCCTACATAGTGGAATTTTGTATGTTATTACATCTGATTGCAGATTTTGCATTGAATAACACACTAGCATTGAAGCGGTTGCACGAGAATGATTGAAGCTAAACGCTCGCTGCGACACTTCCGCTCTTTTCCGAAGAGATACACGGATTCTGTGGGCAGTTCCTTAGCGTCGCGGCCGTAGAATCGCTGTGGGACCTGCTGACCCTCTCCGTTGGGACGTCCTGTTACCGCATCTCTCGTTAAGCTATCGTCGCTATTCTATAGCTAAGGAATTCGTTCATCTTTCCAAGAAGAACTATAAGACACAGACCTTCCATGGGGTTTATTTATTTATTTATTTATTTATTTATTTATTTATTTATTTATTTATTTATTTATTTATTCAATACACCGCAAGAATGTGCACACTCAAGGACAACAAACGGTTAAAATGTAACGGAGGATCTTCAGGGTCACAGTAAAGTAGTTATCCATTATAGTAAACGAATGCGAAAGGATGAGAAAAGTAGTTATTTTCGTGATACACGCCAAGTTTTACACTAAAAAGATCGTAACGAAAGCAAATGCTGACGGTTCTAAGCAGCCATACATGAAGTCTATCGGTAAAATGTTGGGTATTGTGTTCGCTCATGATGCATCGTACCAACCACAGCGAAAATATAACTCATACAACCCCTCAGCACCTATCGCTATGCAATTCTCGCTGGAAATGCTGTCGTAATGCTCATCGGCATGGAAACAAACCCGTTAAGGTTTTAGAGCACATTTCATGAGAGAGTAATGCACTGAAAGACACATAAATATTACATGATTTGTTTACCGGTCTCACAGGCATTTCAGGCGTACGCACGTAAGCGACGGCGATTTGAACAATCACCGTCGAACAGGTTTCTTCTCCGGCGAAATGAACTGCGTTCGCGCTCTGATCTTGAGAACGACGGATAAGTTCATAGAGCGTTGCGAAAAATAACCCGTGAAAACACCGTGAAACTTTAGCTGTAAACAGGTGGATATATGGGATACATGAGGTGCAAACGACGCAGGCAAGCTTCCAAGGGTGGTTGTCATACAAAAGAAAGGAATTCTGAATAGAAATGTGCTGAAGACAGAAAAACCTTGAAACCCATGAAGCTACTCTGATAGCTGCGCAGCAGGAACACAACCCGAACAATGTAATTTGTCAAGCACGAAGTCTAGCGGCGTCTCCTACCAGCTGCTTCCTCCCCACTTGGTGCCTTCCTTCAGCAATGGTTGCAAAAATGAGGAAAACTTGAGCAGCAACTGAGGGGAGGATGCCAGCAACTGGGAGCCTGGTTCTATCACACAGTAGGGACTTTTATAGAGATGATCCTTATAGTAATTTGAACTATGAATGTATAGGACGCTATAGAACACACCAAGATCGACTGAAACTATTTCTGGACATTTGGTTTAAAGGGCTTCGAGTCCCTAAAAAAGGAAACGTAGCGGCAGGTTGACCCGACGTGACAGTAGAATAGGATTATGGGCATGCCAAGGGAAAGGCAAGACAAGTACGGATCCTTGAATGCAGAAAATGCCTGGTTGGTAGTCTAGATTCAGGAATTCACTGATGACTGTGTATTGGTGACTGCAGCGCTTATCGGAGAACCCAAGAAATGGCAACCAAATTGATAAACAAAGCTTCAAAAAACGAAAGTGAGACCAGCTATAGCAGAGCTAGTACTGCAAACTAGTTTTGTGTCGTTCGGTGCTGGTCTCGGGCATGTTGCAATAAAGTGGATGCCTTTGTATAAAAAATTAAGAATCAGAAAACAAAGTGTGAATTTTCCTGGAACCGTGGATCGATGGCAATACCATACATTGTATAGAAAACGCTGCTACTCAAAACTCCTGTTTTTAGTAATTTTACTTCCTATACTTCCATGAACATCAAAATAGGTATCGTTACTCGCTTCACGACCACTGCCACTCCAATGACTCCGTGGACGACTTCAAAACAAAAGAAACTTTTGACATTTGGAATGTTTCCCGGCTATTTCTTGAGATTTGGACCCGGGAATGCAATCACGCGTAGAGTTCAGTGCTGAAATAACAACACTGTAACAAAGCTTACAGAAGTAACGCAATTTCAATGCAACTGTGGTGACAAAAGAAAAAAGAGAAAAGAAAAAGAAAACAGAACGAACAAAGTAAGGTACAACTAAATATGATGCAAGAGAAAAAAACTGACTCCAGAACCAACAATCCTATGGGTGGCTAGGCCGCTTTCTAGTGGAAGCTTTCAAGAAGCTCAACCACAGACAAAAGACGTCTCCACTTGGTAGTTGTATTATCTAGAGGGTATATGTAGCAAGCTGATTTTTCAAAAATATGTGACGAAAGACAATCCGAGTGGTTGATCCCTGAAAACAGAAATTTTCCTTCTCGTTGAAATTGTATGCGCTAGGTTACCTCTACTCATAATGTTCCCGCAATTGAAGAAAAAAAAAACAATTTTCTTCTCGCATCTGATACTTGCTCGACCCAAAACTAGTCGACAACTCGTTCTCCCAATTTCTCCACAACGAATTGTCGGTTCAAAGTTTGTCAGCAGCTTGCAAAGCCAACGCCGACCACATTGCAAGTTGTCGACGAGCTTTGAGCCAAAAAAAAATGCGACAGCATGTTGTCAACAAGCTTCGGGCCTAACAGGTTTTAGATGCGATCTGACAAATTGTTCTGGGGCCGCATGCGTTACCGAGATTATCCAGGGTAAACATGTCAACACCATACAAGTTTACCCGTCTTTAGCATGAGCGTTAGCGCATTTATCCTGGATAATTTCAATGATGCATCGTGCCCCTGGAGGTTCCGAGTAATTTTTCTTCAGAACAGCATCACTAGTAATATCCATTACATAGTTTCTCTCTTTCCAGCCACTTCATGCATCATTGAGATCACGCAAGGTTAGCGTGGCTGACGATGGGTAAGTTTGGGAGTGTTGACATGTTTACCCTGGGTAATCTTAATGATTCACGAGGCCTCAGATGAAAACGAAGGTGTAGAAAATGATAAGATTCTGAAATGTCCAGAAAAAAGCACAACTGTTCCATACTCTCCAGGTTGTCATCGTCTTTGAACTTAAAGTCTGTCTCAAAATAGTTGGAGGGTAAAGTTCACGACGGTAGCTGCTCTAGCCTCTTACCTGGAGCAGGCTCCTACCACATTCTTCATCCAAGTCTCGCAGCACGTCCACAGCTGCAACGTTACAGACCCACGAACGGAATCTGCATATCTTTTCGAAAAATGGACAATTTATAGTAGGTGCGCGCGTCAGTCGCACGTCGGACGCACAGATTCATTTGCGGAGGAAACTCCATGAAGACCGATCAACGCGGAATGTTCATCCTCAATGAAAATACTTCGCAGCCGCCGCGAGGGTCTCATCTGCTTCTAAATTGCTACTGGACCTTATCCTTCATAATTTAAGCGCACGTCCAACGCACCATCTAGTATAAATCGCCCTGAAGACAGCATCTGGTGGAATGTGTTTACAAGTTAAGCAACTTAGCAGAAATCACAAATTTAATGCTGAATTCGTGATTGGAAAGTTCACAGCATAACAGATTGGATTGATGAGAACTGACTATGAATCAGAAAGGCAGCTGGTCGCCCTTCACCGTCGAGGTCACGTCTCACCTTCTCGTGTTCTCCAGCGCTGGGTGTTAACCGACTTGCGTTTCTTACACGTGTGACGTGCGAACTGCGTAATTCGCGCCGTTTCGGGATATGCTGCGCTGCGCTAATGCTCGTGGAATTCGGCGAATGTCAGGCGGCCACAGATCACAGACGGCGCGTTACCTCCATTAGGGCTGCCTTCTTCTTATCCCATTAGTGTCTTTTTGTGGATGCTCTGGAAACGTTGGAATTCCAGGAATTCACATTTGTTACACGGATGTTTTCACCTGATTTAGACATCGTCGCAGACGAAAAGGAATGCACTAAAACCCCGGACGGCGAAGGTCTTAGCTAAGACAATTTGCGATTTGTAGGTGAAGGTAAATTATTACTTGAGTCATTTGGGAGCCGCATCATTGAGATTACCCAGGGTAAATACGTCAACGCCACAAAACTTACCCATCACTAGCAAGGGCGTCAACGCGTTTACCCTGGGTAACTTCAACCATCCATCCAGGCCCAAGAAGAATATCAAGTAGCCCGATACGCACTGTCACACGAATGTCGTAAAGAACAAAGTGACATTTGGGTAATTTTTCACGACGCCATTTGAAAAATGACCAGAAATCTTCGTATAAATCATCGACCTTGTGTTTTCCTAGGACAACAACGCATCAGGAACCACAAGGCGTTGTAATGCGAAAAAAAAGCACGCTCATTTGTAAATGTGACCGTACCTGTTCCAGTGGATGACATTGAACACGGCTACAAAATTCCCTGAGAAAAATTTCATTTCTACTGAAATATAGAGAAAAGTACAAGGAGAGCCCTCGAGAGACGTCGTTGGATTCCGTGGTGGAAGGATGTGACTTGACGTGAAAAGCACGTGAAACGTGACGGACGTAAGGACGTTGATCCGTATAATTTACGGGAAGTGGGGATGGATGAAATGACGGTGAATTAATGAAGTGCTGTCGTTCGCTATCAATATCAACCGCTGATTTAATGTGAAAATCTGAAAAACTCAAGAATTCCTAGCCCAGAGGGTTTAAGGACAATCACTTACCAACTCTTCTTAAATATTTGAGAACGTCTCTGAATTGGTTCTCAAGAGCCTCAAGGGCTTAATAGATCATGGGTTTCATAACTTCAATCATGCCTTCTTCGGTTCCGTAACTGCCCTCCCCATGAAATGAAGAGCAATAAGTGGTTCCGCCTTGTTTAGCGTCTACTCACAATCTTTTTCACAAAGCCAAGAGAATAACAATGGAAATACGATAGTGATTACATTGGAATTCACTCTACTCCAGCTCTTCTCGGCCACTTCATTTGAAGACAGCCCTATAAACGTTCTGTTTTGGATAGCTCAAGGAGACTCTTCAAGAACTACGTAATATTTACATCTCTATACATAAAACATATGAAGTGTATATTCCGGGGTGGCGTGCAGGCGCGCCGCCCGCCATGACGCGAGCTGGCGATCGATAATCAGCTGGTTGTCTACTGGAGCGCTGCCAGCAGTATGCCACGCGTCATGGCATGCGGTGCGCTCGAAGGCCACTCCGAATTATGTACACTGTAGCAACTCCTACAATACTTTTTTTTTCAAAAATTTGAGCGACGTGCGTGGCGCCAAACTCAAACAATGGAAGGCATTCGTGAAAGAGGTAACGAAGAAAAAAGAGCCAGGAAGCACCATGAAAATCCGGCGGAGAACCCCTTAGTTTGGTTTAGCCACTTTAGCCGGATCGAGGTGCACCTAGTAATACACTGTGCTGATCATGAATATGACAACTGTCTTGCACGGCCGTTATTGATTTATTGATCCTATTGGTTTTTCTGCGAGTTGTGCTTGGCGCGTGCTCGAAAGAGTGATCAACAACGCTGATCACGAGTCTAACAACGAATTCGCACAACCATCGTCAAGTTATTTTCTCTATCGATTTTACTTGTGCTTTGCTCTAGTATGGGGGAAGATTATTATAAGTGATCCAGCATGCTGAACATGGATGAAGACCTGAGCCCAGCAGAACCTTGGAAATATATGGTCTGGTAGCGCACACAGGGCCCATGATCTGACATTGTCCGCAACTACGACCACACTTGTTTCCAGCGATGGGAGAACGCCACAGAATTCCTTTTGAAGGAGATGGATGCAGCACGCCAAAATAAGAATAAATAGAATATAAGAAAGAATGACACCAAACTCACATCAAAACATAATGAAATAGGCTTAGAAATCAAGCGGACGTAATTGCGGACAATGTCAGATCATGGGCCCTGTGTATGCTACCAGACTATATGTATAGTCCTTCTCAAAAAGATGGACGGATTGCGCGTCTGCACCATCGCGGCGGGGCCCGAACGAGGGATGCGGAGAGAGCATGCACTAGTGAGAGGGTCGAGTAAGGTCCCACCGCGATGGTGCAGTCGCAACACTAAGAAACCGCACGCGCAATCCGTCTATCTTTTTGAGAAGGACTGTACATAGGCATCCCAGAGAATCAATACCTCTCAACTCTTTCGTCGAGAAGTTCGGTCAGTTTTGCACGAGCGTCATCACATTATTTATTTCATTCCAATCAAATAATTTCAATCAATTATGGATGCTACTATTATTTAGTAAAACAATACATATTTGTAGTGTTTCGAAGAAAACAGAAAGAAGTAGTAGAAGTAGAAGAAGAAGTAGAGAACCATCAAACGACACTGTGTCGTAGGAAAAAGTGCAGTCGCATAATCGATTTAGACACCTATCAAGTAGACATTCGATTCGGTCTTGTCGACATCGTGTCCATCGAATGATTCGACCGTTCAATCTTAATTGATTCACAAAAAAATTCGAAATTCTGTCAAACCCAAATTTCAGCAAGATGTAAGAATCGATGCTTCCGAAGGATCACGAATCGATCAATCGAACAGTCATTGTTTGAAACTCAACTCGAATAGATAAAAATTTCTGCTATGAATCATGTATATAATTCAAGAAGCTGACTCTAGGGCGATCATACACGGCTCCATTCCTTGTTCAAACATCGGTCTTGCAACTGACTTTACAGCATGTTTATGGTCCAAGAGTATCCGTAGTCTTCACCGGTCACTACGGCGAATGGGAGAGATGTGATACGGCAATCAATACGCATGTTCTTCACTATGCCTACTTTTCATACTACCAATTCATTTTAACTCACTTTGGAATGCCAATCCTTTGTGATACCCAACTCAGAGCCTCAAAAACAAGTGGTCACCCACCTTTGTCCCAAACATCTTGCAGACAACCTTTAATCTAGCCAGTTTTTGTCGACAAGTTTGACGTTATAACGCCGTCCAAGAACAAGTTACCTGCAACCTTTTCTTTCGCACTTGTTAATGTGGAAATGCCAAAACTAATTGTCGAATATTTTTCCCATAAGATGAACTTGTCTGCAGTTTTTTGTCGCAAAGGTTGTCGTTAAGTAGTCTGCAAGCTTTCAGCAGAACAACATGTCGACGAGGGAAATTCAAAGCAAGTTGCAGTCTAGTTTCCATAACCGCGCAACATACCATGCACAGCCACTGAGCACATCGAGGCATTGGTTATCATGATTATCGTATAGATGGAAAAAATGTCTGCTATCACATCGATAGCGACTAAAAGCGAAAACATGTTTTCGACACGTCTGTTGTCAACATGTCGGCAGCATTTCAGCCGAGCAACTCGTCGACTAGTGAGATTCAAAGCAAGTTGCTGGCTAATTTCCTTAGCAAAATCGCAAAATACGATGCAACCACTGAGCACACAGAGGCAGTGGTTATAGTGTTACGATTGAAAGAAAATTGTCTAATCTCACATCAATGGCGATTAAAAGCAACAGCAAGTTTTCGATAAGCCTTACCGGTCGACAACTTGTCAACAACAAAAGGCGAGTGCAGGTTGTCGACAATTTCGTACGGCTGAAAAGTTCACATGTGAAAGGGGACGAACAAGCTTTGGAAGCGATAACTTGCCGGCAAGGAAAGGGTGACAACAAGTTGTCGACAAATTTATGTGGCCGACAACTTGTAAGCAAGAAAGAATGAAAACAAGTTGTCGACAAGCTTTGACGTCAGCAAGAATGAGCTTGGAAACTTGTCAGAAATGCTTGCGAGAAGGTTGTTCAAGGTTTCTATGTAAGAATGAGAAAGAACCTGGAGTTCTTCGTGTAGCCCTGTAGCCACGTACATGAAACGAATGCAGACTTTCGTGTGCGCCGTGTTCCTCCCAGAAAGGATCTATATGCTCTGCATGCTTCTATAATACATAGCTAGGTGGTACCGTACTATTCGGAAGACAAATACCATGAACTTCCAGGGCTAGGATTCATGAATGCATAACCAAGCGAAACCACTTTAGCTAACCAACTTTTACGTCCTCTCTCAAACTATGTATTCTACAGGATACTCATTCATGCCAAACCACTCACGGTTTGCGCGGTTAACGTTTCATGAATCACAGCCCAGATCTGCTAACAAAACCAGGGAAGGCAAAACTACCTCGACAAGCCTCTAGCCATCCAATGGTGCGCCTCTACCTGCATGCAAATGTTTACCACTGAAAACATCGTTTTCGTACGATCGCAAGGAGTGATGTGTGTTTTTCTCATTCCCGTTACGTCTACGAATTATACGGGATTGCCGTTTCTATGGCTGCTTTTATGTACCAAGAAATACCATGATACAATGCGGGGAATTATGTCCTAAAGCACCTTCCACAAACCCATCTGATCAAACGAAGTGAAACGTTCCGCGGCGTTGTGAACGATGTGTTGACGTCATAACACGGTAGTTCTCTGTGGTTCGGCCACACGACAAGTTCATGGCGGGCGATTCCTGGGCGACGCCCCGCCTTCAGTTCTCGTACGAAAACAGCCGATGACTAACACGAACACCGTATAAATACCATCGAGCGACGGCTATTTTCAGACGTCCACCACTTCGGACATCTTAGTAGCACAGCGTTCAACATGAAAGTATTTCTACTCGCCGCACTCTGTTGCATTTGCTACGGTGCCCCGCTACCAGTTCCTCTTGAGGAGGAGTTCAATCTGCCTGGATTCAACGCGAAGCAAGAGAATCATGGTGAGGATTTTTGGTGCTTTCATCTCAAGTCATTTTTGCGGGAGAAAATTAAAAGGGGAAAATTAGCGTATGTAGCCCGTGCGATTAAATGGGGGAAGCGGCTTAGGTAAAGAGCAGAAGGATTCACCTAAATCTTAGGAGTTCGCTAGAGAACATTGAGATTACCCAAGGTGAACGTGTCGACATCACACAAACCTACCCATCGTTAACGAAAGCGTCAACACCTCTACCCTGGGTAATCTCAATTATGCATGGAGAACTAGGATATTGTTGATCTAACATCCACGCTATCAATAGTTCTTCAGTCCTTTTTGATGAACAAAGACAAAGTCTTTCCGAGCGCAAAATAGCGAAAACTCCAGGAGAAATCTTTTCTTTCCCCTTAGCCCTAGAAATTTTGGGCTTCAGGGTATTCCCTCAAAACTTACTTATAGAAAGCCACTCTAATGTTTGCCCTGTTTTACTTTACTTTTTGGGCAATAAGGGAAATCCTAAGGGTGTTGCCCTTCTGATATAACCGCAGAATGCTTTGATGAATGAAAAAAGCTTTGGATTTTGCAGAAATTATGAAGCATGTACTGCTGGTTTACAAGCAGTACTGCCAGCAAGGTCGACGTTCAGCTCAACTGGCTATCCAACAAGAAGGAAAGGCAGCTGAGCTGAAGTTGAACGGCTGAGGAGGCAGGGGGATGGAGTCACCACTATACCTAAGACTGAGTAATGCAATAGAGATTTTCGAATTCGAAAACTCTAATTCAAATAACTTGGATTTTAATTCAAATAACTTGGATTTTCGGATATTCGGAAAACAAGCAGATGTTCGTACAAGTACTGAGAAATTTTGAGAAGAAGTCATGAACCTTCTGTTTTTCAAATCCTCGAGTTTCTTGGATGGAGCTTTGAATTGATAATTAGATTGATTGGGTTATTCAATTTCTATTCGATCTTAAGGACTGTCACTACGCGACCCATCTCGAAAATCCCTTTCTAAGAAGTCACTTATCCTTTTCCTTGACTTTTTCCTCTGGCTTTCTGAAGGAAAATGTCATGTTTTCGCTTTCCTACCCAATAATTATCATGTCATTCTCCCTTCCAAGTCGTTCTAGTGGAAGGAGACATCACATTTGATCCCCATTTGTGCTGATTCTGTCTTGTACACACATAGAAATGGGTTCACAGCGCGCCAGCATCGGAATGTACGCTCTGAACCGTTTAGCGACGAATAGCATCGAAATCTGGGACGCCGTCCATTACCATCATTTACAGCATTCCAAGCATTTCAAGTTTAAAAAAGCGTCGGGCGCGCAAAATCACACAGCACAACAACAGGTTTCCCACCGAAAAACGTTGTTGATGCGGTGAAGTTCATCGACGGGTCGTTAGGAACGGTCTTAAATCGGTGCGGAACGGTCATTGGACGAATTTCAGAGGAGAAATTCCTGCGTGTTGACAGCAATAAGGACAAGAAATTGGACTTTAACGAATTCTTGCACATGGAATTGGCATATGTTGATGCAAAGAGGGAGGAGTTCGACTCGTTGGATAAGGACAGTGAGTTCTTCTGATGCATTCTTGGTATCCGATGTCTAGGTATCCACGAAAAACTTGCGTGCTTACAGAAGACGGCATCGTTACTCAGAAAGAGTACGAGGAGCACTATCACGGAGTGACGAGCAGAAGTGAAGCACGACGATCCGAGTACTTCGCCAAGGTCTTCCAGGTGGGTGGCGACAGCTGAGCACTGCACAATTGCGTGGCAGTACTCCTTGATCTACCCAGAAGGATATTGAGGTATTGCTTTCAGGACTTCGACGAAGACTTCGACATGTCTCTCAACCAGGATGAGATGGAGAGGGTACTTGCTGAGCGATTCCTCGTTAAACCTAGGGAGAACTTCCCCAAGCTCTTCTACAGCTTTGACCACGACCACAGCGGAGGCCTCGACCTTACCGGTAAGCGACGATTCATTGCAAATTTTATTTGCAGTGCTCTTACGTTCCTCCATATTGACACCATCTTCAGAGTACATGAAGTTCGACGCCGAGTTCCCCTTCGACCAGACCGATCCAATCACCGGCGACATGACCAAGAAACAGAAGCCAGCCGGACGAAAGAACTCCAACCGCGGCCCTGCCATGCCCATTTCAGCGCAGCTCGATGGAAGAGACGCTGAAGCTGTGGCACAGGTTATGGCCCAAGCCAGCCCCACTCTTGCGAAGGTGAGCTACAAGCCCTTTTCTCCACTCTTCTCAACTCCAAGAGAAATCTGAATGAATTCCAATTTCAGAACACCCTGAACAAGGCCGCTGCTCCCAGCATCCTCTCTGCCAGGCAGGAAATTGCTCCTGCATCTGGACCAGGACTTCATCCCGTTGAGCCGGGACCATCTCGTCCAGCCCTGCCTATTAGGAAGTTGGTTAAAGCGGCGAAGGCTATTTAAACTGTGACAGGAACCTCAGCTACAATCGACTTTCTCATGTACATAGTCATCTGTGCTTTTCCGTTCGTGTTATAGCCTTAAAGCTCTCTGCTTTTCGTGTAGGGCATTCTTTACAGGTATTGTGATCTGTGAATAATTTATTGCTCTCCTCTGCATAGTATTTATTATCTCAACTTCCTTTGTACATAATACAACGCTGTATAAACCGCTCATTTTACACTGTGTTCTGGCATTCAACCAAATAACTTAATTCTTGCAGGAGGCGGGGGGGGGGGGTTAGGAGTGAAAGATCGGCATTCTCCTCTTCCGCACTGCAATAAAATATCAGGAAGTTTTCACTCTTTCGCTGAGTTTTTCCCCTGCTTCTTGGCTTCAAACCATTCAATCAGTATATGTATGTATCTATGGTGATGTTCCTAAGAACAAAGAGCAGGGAAACATTGTCTACACTATTGAATCGGCTCAAAAGTCAGTGCGACTACTGATTAATTGGCCGCCTCCAGCGTACTGATCCAAATTAATGTTAGACTATAAGAAGGAAGCCTTGCGTGTAGATATTTCAAGAAAAAAGTAACGAAAATGAGACCTAAATCGTACAAATCGTGAAGTCGTACATCGAACACCCGACATCGAAATTGATCGAATAGTCGATCAAGTGGATGGAACTTCTCACAGTCGTCATACTCATCGCGGAAGTAAGTGAATGTAAGAGGGTATGAGAAAGTGCGAAGCGAGAATGATATCTAGAAACCTAGAAAAGACTTCGAAAATTTTCGAAAACAAGTCGAGTATCACCAGAATGATCGTTCATCACGCTTATTGCCTAGGATGCGAAAATAGCACTATATTCGTTGTTTTCTCCCGCTTTAGATCAGCTACCCACATGTAGGAGCTGTATGAAAAATTCAAAAATTGAAAGTTGAAGAACTGAAAAATATAAGGACATATCCCGAACATTAGAGGCAAAGGGACCTCAGAGAATTCCATTTTACAGGACAAATTTTGAGCTCACGTTCGAAGTTTCAATGAAAATTTTATTCATTCCTTTTGCAGTGACGAGGATCAATCCAACTGTGTAGTAGTGCTCATAATTGTACGAGCTGTTATTTTTTTCTGTGAAAACTCGAAAATCGTTCTGTATGACTGATAGGATTTTTCTTACCATGTGACAAGGAAGATCTGGGCTTCACTTCTGCAATGGCGCACTGCTACAAAAATTATATTTTCTTTACACTGTACAGATATGTACAGATACAGGTTTCAGTCTCTACAGAACGTGCAATATCGTACAAAATGGATAGGTTATTCTGGACCAACGAATAACCCCCACATGTACTTAAACTTTCAGAGGAAATGTACGACATCTCTGGAAGGTACGTTCCTTTTTGAAATGCACACAATAAAAAAAAGTTTTCCTCAACATTTCACGTGGCAGTATCAGAGGACGGTTCTAGATCAGTCAATAGATGCGTTAGCCTTTGTTCTGGTACAATCACAAAATGTTAACACTGGGGTTTTCTACATCTGAAGCTAGGCTCATTTCTTCTGGATTCGTCTCTTGGATTGTTTACCGTTCTTGCGAGTTCTTGAGTTATCAAAAGTCTTTTTTCTAAAACTTGATTCTGAGTTTTCGCCACTTTACAGCACTAGTTCTGCTACATAGTGGTCTTTTTCCGTTTTCTTTACAAGTTCGGACTACTACTCAGATTTTTTGACTTTCCTCCAACCAATAACATCAATACAGATGTCTGTCACTTCTCATTGTTTGAACAATACCGAGAGTAAAAATCTCCATCTCTTCTCTTCCTCAATCTTTTTCTACGTGTTATTTATCTGACTGTTTTCTTCCGACCTCTACCGCTCAGTCGCAATTTTCCACTCCTCTTCACCTCGACAGCTGTTTTAGTTCCAGTTGTGTCCGAATCTACAAGTGATACAATCAGTCAAACACAACTTTTTTTAAATGATCGTACCAGATGGAATTCCTCAACTTTTCTCGGTCTTCTGTAGGGAATGACATCGTCTCGTGTAAAGGGTTTGAGGTTTCTACTTTTACTCATCGCACAATGAGTAAACCCACCGTTGCAGGCAACAGCATATATCGTGGTGGTTCGACGTGATAAGCATAGGAGAATTTAAAGAAATAGTTGCACTGTGTTATTGATCCAAGCAAAAATAAAAGCGAACATAACCAAGTGGCATTGCAAGTAACCTAGGGCTACCCAGTATCCGTTACTACCCAGGATTTCATGGTTTTCGCTTCTCACATCTAGCAGACTCCAGGGGTCGCACGAATCATTAGGACTACCTGGGGTAAACGTGCCAGCGCCATGCAAACTTACCTATCGCTAGCACAGGCGTCAGTACACTTACCCTGAGTAGTAGTGTCACTGATGCATTCAGATCCAATAGTCTGGAGTACAGTCTCAAAAACAACGCACGCTGCACTTTCGAGAAACATAGACCTGTCCAATTTCATGCTTTAAAAATCCATTTTATGTCGTATTGGCAGCATTACACAAATACCAACGCTTTTTGAAACTTTGATCGTTGACTTTGACCTATGGCGCTTTAAAAAATTAAGTGCAACTGCATCGCAAATTTTGCGCGCACCTAATATAACAGGTTGTCGAGTAAAGTGACGAATTGTATAAATAATCAGTTTGACAGTCGATATTTTCGAAGTTCCACCAGATTATCTCTCATTTTTCTTTTCTCGATAGGGTTACATTCTTTCTTTTTAGGAATCACACTGTTGTTTCTTGATCAGCTTTCAAAATTTTGTCTGAGAGTAGCTTTTGTACCACTCGAAACTATGTAGTCATAAACCAATTATCGGGTCATTCTAGAATACAGTCTCTAACGAGCTTAATCGTAGAGCGTGTGAAGCGAGGACCCCTCGTAATATCAAAGAAGCGCTTGAAAGGGGAATTGCTACTACACTTGCGAAACTACTAATTCTCTGGAACCAGGAAAAGTCTCAGGAAAATGATATAAATGGACAACGAATTGCTCTTCAAGATACTATAAGCAATTGAGTGTAGGTTTCCTATGAAAAGTTGGAAAAAAAATGAAAAAAGCATCGCCCAATCATAGTCTTAAACACTACCAAATTTGCTTCTAATGATTTGTCGACGCCTTCCATGTGATTTTTTTCTTCATTTTTTTTTCTAAATTTTCAAATTTTCATTGCCTGCCTTGTGTGGGTTAGCTTTTGATGTATTAACACCTTCGTCGGACCTACCTAATAAATCTGCAAAAACAATGATCGCGATGATCCTGGATAACGATGAAATGAAAGCTGCAGCGGGATGGGCAGGCGTCAACCTCGACCCGTATAAATAGCAAGATTAGACGTCTACAACTTGGAAAAAGTGAGGTATTGGAGGAAGTACGACAAGGTAAAGTGGCTCGATTGATGAATCTTCTACAGTTTGACTGTCCAAAATGTATGCCATGAATGCCATTTTCGACCACCTCTGGCAGAACCATGCGGCTCAACCCAGAGGAGCGGGAATGTGAATCCACGAGCCATTCACTGCACTGGAAACTTGTTCAACTTGACCACAACTTATTCCAGTGATTATCTCCGTTCTTGCTAAAAAAAATGTTTGAATTTTGACATAATGTTGAGAATGCTATCCGCCAACTTAGTCTCACTTGCATTCAGGGCTGGAATTCATGAAACGTTAACCACGCAAACCAACCCTGATTAGCGTCATTGGTAGCGTTTAGTAGACTGAACAATGCTAGGAGACGCAGGATGCAAAAGTTGCTTTGCTAGCCCGGTTTTGTTTGGTTCTGCGTTCATGAATCTTAGCCCAGAAAGCCAGGAAGTGATTTTACAACTTTTAACATACAACAAATTCCCACACCACTTTCGAATTCTCTATATGTTTCCGAAAAGGGTAAGAGCATTGGGAATTCCTCCCTAATATTCCGATAATATTCTAATTCAACCACTCATATCGGAGTAGTGATACGTTGTGCACTTTTATCAGTGTACTGTAGATAGAAAACTGTCGATTGACAGTTACTGTTTTCATATGACATTTAATGTTCCCATCACGCTTCATACCAGATTCGTCTGCGCGCGTAACATACCATTTCTCAACTAAAAAGTTGTCTGATAAATGGCGCCTGAGAAGTGTCGTTCCACGTACGACAGCAAGAACCGACGATCGAATAGCCTTGGTGAGTTCGTCGCGTAACGACGGCCCCAACATCCAATTACGGAGATTTTTTCGTTGTTATTTATCTGTGAAAGTAAGTCGATTGAAAGAGAGAACATTGTGCAAGAAGCGTGACTTCATATTTCAGTCCATTAAGTAGTTTTCCACGTGATTGAAGTCTCTATTATGATGTGGAACGGTGGACTCGTGTGCTTACCGTCGTGACGGATAGCTCTAAATCTGCGGGTGATCAGCTGATAACAACGTTGTTCGTATAGACCACGTGTCGTTCCTTTGACTTTGCCTACATTGGTTAAAGCAAGAGCGAACTCCACAAAATCAGCGAAAAAGGGGGAATTACGTATAGGAATTGGTTCTCCATGTATGCATACATATATGCACACCATAGATCTGCTAGACCTTCTAACATGGTAATTTCTTGAGCTTCTGGTAAACTTTTGGTAAATCCCACGCAACGCTGTCGGGTTTTGAGTACTTGTTGATCATACAATGTATGCGCACTCATCAGCAGGCATTGATAAATTAGCAGTTTCGACTCCAAAGCGGAGTCTTTGGAACCTATGAGAGAAGAGCCTGGGAGCCCAGAAAGGCCAAAGTAGGTTCAAGCTTGCCATGAGATTCATCACTTCCTTAGAGTTGTGCATCCTGACCAGGAAATGAATAGGAGAAGCCAGCGATTTCTTCCTTTCACCTGCTGTCACGATGCAGATGATCAAACATCAGACAAATAAGTCTCCGGCTGTAATAAATTGATGAAGATGATTTTTTCCGAAGTCGCGCGCCTTCACCGAAAAAACACGCGCTCGACCTGTTGGCTTGTGAGAGACGGACAGCGCCGACCAAACATCTCATGACATGCGATACCTGTGCTATCAAATGCGGTTTATCTATTTATTTATTTATAGCATTCAAGATGCGCTATGTTGAATAGGCAGGTGACAAGTGACATAACTTAGGCGATGAGTTCAACAAAAAAAAAAACTAATGCAACATTGACGACGAAAAATTAGTACGAAAAGCGAGAACAAAGAAAAACCGCTGAAGTGATCAAACTATTAGTAGGAAAAGCTTTTTTGTTTCCTTTTTTGACGGTGAGGCAGTTGTAGTTGGAGGAGCATTTGTATTAGGTTGCAGGGAAAGTTCTCGCGGTTTTCAAAAGTGTGCTTTTTCAACCATATATATATAAGGAGGTTAGGAATGTGCTACTATCACTCACTGTAAACTCCTGCACAACTCCTATCAGGAAGATGGATTTTTCAGAACAGTACATTTGCGGCCTATCAGTATACGGCTTCAAATCTAGTGAATCAGCAACCGTATCCAGTCGCCGTTTTAACGCCGTATTTGGGGACGGTGCAGTGACCAAACGCCCCGCACAGGATTGGACCAGACTCTTTGGTGTTGGCGACTTCAACCTCAATGTTTCCTCATGGCCGGGACGCGTATCGGGAGTCGACAATTGTCAATTGCGGCAGCTGGTAGGTTCAGATCCATGGCAAACTATGTGTGGAAGGACGCAAGTCTTATATGTTCACTTTACCACCATCGTCGATCACTTGCGTCAGTTGGGAAAGGTACAAAAGCTATCACAGTGTGTGATGATGATTTCACGGAACACGGTCCCCAGTGACGTACCGAGGTGGCTACTGAATTGTTCTCGTACAGAAGCATAAAAAACTGGTTGAAGCCCATCATCACAGTAGATGAGAAGTGGTGTCTGTGTGTCAACATCAAGTGCATCCCACCTTGGATTGACAAGGATGAGCAGCATGAGCCGCAGCCGAAGACAGGTCTTCACCCTCTGGAGGTTATGATCAGTGTTTGGTGTGACTGCAAAGGCATCATACACTTTGATGTACTGCTACGCTACAGTGCCCTCACGGTGGACCTGCAGTGTCAGCGGCTCAAGAGAAGAGCCACAAAAGCCGCAAGAAAGGGTCCGAATCACGGCCCGACCCGACTCCTGCACGAGAATGCTCGTTCGCTCACCATAATAATGACTACCCAGAAGCTATTCGACCTTGGATGAGAAGGGCTGACTTCAGCAGTGTACAGGCCTGATCATGTGCCAAGAGATTACCAACTTCTCTTGACTCTCTCTAACGCCTTGCAAGGGAAAGCGTGCGATGATGAAGATGACCTGGGTCGCTGATTGAGTGAATTTTTTGAGCCATTGCCAGTTCAGTTCTATGCAGAGGGCATCGAAACGCTTCTCAAAAATAGGCAAAGATTGGTAGTACATGATGGTTATTATGTGTTTCCCTTTTTTTTAAAGTCAGTAAAATATGATGTTTCAAAAACCGCGAGAACTTTCCTTGCAACCTATATATCTGCGAGAAAAAACCCTTAGTGCTCATCGTCCACATAAAGTGAAAGGTTTCAAGGAAAGATTCTTAGATATGATTCTTATATTCAACAGTTGTTCATTCTTAGATATTTCTCTTTTTCCGCATATGTCCCAGAGTGCTGCGTCGATAAGCAATCGAGAAGCCGTAGAGGTTTGGAGCGATCTGAGTTACTCAGAAAGAGTATTTGCTCTCCTTCTTTCGACACCTTCACAGGCCGGGTTCCATATCAGAAAAATTCTCATGTCATGGAAATCAGCGTCCCCTGCGGATTGTTATCCTACGAAAATCTCTGAGGCGACTCCAACGTGATTTCAGCGGCCCTACCGTTCAACCCTTCAAACATGCGAATATTCGACCATTGATGAAGTCACTATTTATTTAACTCTTTACTCCATGGCCCGCATCCATCATTGAGATTACCCAGGATGAACGCGCCAAAACTATAAAAATTTACAGATCGGCAGTACGGGCGTCAACACTTTTACCCTGGGTAAAAGTACACTCTAAGTGATGCACCCAGGCACTTATTCCAATATGTGTCTGAGATATACATAAGGTTGATAACAGCTTTATTTTCGGCTAGAATCTCGGCAAATCGACATCTTTAGAGCCAGAAATAGGAGGCTCGGAAAGCCAACTGCCACTACCCACTCTTCCCTCAAAATATTGTCCCATGGGAACTAAGTGAGGTATTTACCAAAAATGTTGAGGAAAAAAGGAAGAAGTGTATAACTGCATCATTTATGACACGTTGAACTGGGAACATTGTGAAGGATAACACCGAGATTTCGAAACCGTTCGATTTGGTAGGTAATAGAAAACTCTCCCACCCTTCAGCGTTAACTCCTTCTCCAGTAATCACGATTCCATCGCTTTCTCACGACGAATAGTTGGAATTTATGTACTGGTTGTAATGTCGAGAGCACGAGCCGTATCGTGTTGGAGATGGGCTGTACACCAACGTGTACACACTTTCAACTTGTCGCCAAAACCATCACTGGGCATTTCCGAAACTAGCTCTTCCCCCTCTCCACGTTCCGTCTCTCGGATAGGACAGAAGACTAAACATGAACGAATACTTCGTTACTAATTCAAGGAGTATTTGGCATCGAGACGAATGACTAACGAGCACACCTCCACTGTGTGTGATCTTTTCACCCATGTGAATTTCTTTGGGAGAGCACGCGCTCACTCGCATCAACTTATTTTCAATTTCTTGCGCGCATACAGACCAGGACAATTAATTTAAGTCTTGAAGATCACGGATAGAAAATGTTTGTTAATGTTCTCATTTCTCATGCTGCATGTCGACAACGAAGTATCGAAACTTAGACAGAATGCAATAGAGAACAACCGAGAAGTGCAATCATGATGCCCTCTGAAACTGCGAATTCGAAGCCAGGTGCTCTCATTCGCTCCCGTCCTACCCTCTGCTTCGACTGAAACTTCTCTGCTCTTGACAGCAACAGGAGAAGGATGGCATAGATTGAAAGCAGGGTGCAAGAGGTGGGAAAGATACCCGTGGGCTGTGAATCCGACGTGCAATCTTGCTCGGGTTGTTTTCATGCTGTACAAATATCACAGCGTTTTACTAGTGGCGATCTACTCCTAAACGCAAACAGCATGGAGATTCACTTCTTGTGCAGGGTGAAAAGAATGCTCACCATAGTACCTAAAGTGAGTATTGTCAGCTCTACTCCTTCGACGAATGTGCCAAAATTACCAGAGTGCGCCTACATTATCTGCGCGTTTTCGCAAGCGGCGCCTATGTGGAGGCGACAACTACAACAGCCCTCTCGTTTGTTCGCGATGGTTTTTTCGTATATTCTTCTTCCTTGAAGTAATGCATAGTAAACTCAAATATGTATAAAACGCAACTAGGGCATCTTGCTGGTTGATGTGGGTTCTGACATTGGTTCCACTCACCTTGACGCTTCTCTTGGTATGCATTATACTTTATATTCATAGCCTTGGCCTTCTTGCACCACCACATCTGCTTTATACCTGGGACCGAATAAAAACCGAATAATTTTGTCACTTCAATTAACAATCCAGGAAAGGATTTCAACCGTCAGATATTCAAGAATGAGAAAACTCTAGTGCTCTTTTTGTCTTTTCTACAGCACTGTATTGGTCTCTGATGTTGGAACACTAGAATTTTGCATTTATTCGAGTTCGAATATTTTGGCCGTCGAATATCGAATATTTGGAATAAATCGAAATATTCAGGTGTTCTTACATAGAAGACCAACACTGTGTTGTATGAAGGACAAGGAAATCCGTAGGGTTTTCTCGTTTTCGAATGTATGAATATTGAAATTGCTTCCTAAATTGTTTATTGAATTAACAAAATTATTCGGTTTTTATTCGGTCCCAAATATAATCTGTTTTGTTTTCAGCTAATTGTTCTTTATTTATTATAACGTCAAAACTTTCACTTATCTTAATGCTTGATCCCCGTTATACCACCTATAGATGTTCTTTTTCCACTGTTTTTTTTTCGCACGGTACTATGTAGTATTTTCTGGTTTGGTTTACTTAGCTTAGTTATTTTGGTTGATTGGTGCATCTTGGGCGTATTAAATAAAACAATCTAAACACAAAAATATAACGGTGAGCAAACATGTCACAAGTAATCTGAAGCAATAAAACAGATTCGTCATCTTAGGCTTCAGCGCACACTGCAGATGCTCGAAATAGCTCCGGCAGTCACTGCTTCTCGCTGCAGTAAATCCCAGCTGTGACAGAAATACACGTAGACAACAATACAGAAACATCATATCCGTGGCTCAAATTTGTTTCGTCTAATCTTTTTCAATGGAAAAAACGTCACAATGCATCAGAATGGGCCTTTTTGAAGTGGTCTTTTCCTGCGACTTTCTTCACAGAAAGGTAGTAGGTTGTCGCGAAAGTTTCCCGCCACTCACTTTCGTGTGTTGCCAAATTTTTCGGAATGGTTCGGGAAATTTCAGTCCAAAAAAATTGTATAGGACATTCAATAGCCTGCCTATACCCAATTTGTCCTACCATTCTGTTGCGAGCATGGCCAAAAAAAATCGTCGTCGACTACAAGCATGTTCTGCTGGGTATCCTTCGCAAGCTCAGGAAGCTTAGCAAGGCAAGCGATGCTGCATCAAGCATACGTCATACGATGGACCTCTACTCTGCCTCTTAGTTTACGGTGAAGATCTGGATCCACAAGCTCAAAAACGGCGGCTAGGAATTGAGGCAAACCCAGATCTGGTGGGTGGGATGAAATGGAAGACGAGCGCCTCCTGAGGCTCATTGGAGAAAATCCGTGGCGTGATACCGCTAGCTTGTAGAGCGAAACAGGGCTATTACGGTACAATAGTTTTTTTGGCTACATTGCTTCGGAGAGACAAGTAAATATGGCACATGCATTCATCATGGTCTGAGCCACTATCAGCATCAAGTGCTTTTAGTTCCGCAGCCTGGTTACCAATATCGAGAAGTGGGCTCCTTATGAAAATTGTATAAGGAAATATGGGTGTATCGAACGCCTGTAACCTTGGATTCCACCGCCAAAACGAAAACTACCTCCACTGGAGATATGCTCAATGATCGGTGAAATTGCGAAAGAACTACGCGTTCAAAGCTGCTGCCAACAAGCCGCACTGTTACCGTAAGGATTCTTGTCTATAACGGTGGCAAACATGGCGTAATTGTCGGTTGTATTGAAGAAGAAAAATTAGTTCGAAAGAGAAGACTGAAAATGGCGGGAAACTTTCGTGACAACCTAACACTATTTTTTAATTGGTTCCTCATAAAAAGTAATCGGCTTCTTCACCTAATAAAGGTACTACAAAGGCGCATTCAAATCCGCTTTTATACACACTATTACCTTGGGAAAGATTGGTTTGAATCAGGTCACTTTGCGATCTCAACGAATATGTAGGCAAATGAACAATCAGCGAAAACAAAGAACGTTCGAGTAGTTCAGGTCAGGCTATGCCTCGGAGATGGAACAGGTGAAGATCGATCATTTAACTCTGACGACAAGGGAGTTTCCGCAGCCATAGAAATGGACAAGATTTGATTGGTGGGATTCCTCAGACATGGAGTTTAGTCGCTTCGCTGCAGCAAAATTTGAAAATTTGGAAATTCAAACACGTTCGGCTTCGTTATTGTCCGAGAATTCTCATTTCTTCTGAGCCACTTAGCCAACTCAGTACTTTCCATATTTTTTCCGAGACGATGGTCGAGTGGCGTATATTGGCGTTATGCGTTATAAATATCCTGTACGAAAACAAATGCTCCTAGCAGACGCTACCACTAAGAAAGGAAGACTCCACTTGGGCCACCGTAGGTCGTAGGCCCACTCTTCCAGCGGATCGCATACATTCGAGCGTACATTTGTTGTTGGTCCAATTTTAGCTACAGAACGAAGGCTGGTTCCAATGCTTTTGCCGAAAAGGTAACGCTTGTTGTTGTGAGGAATTGATGCAGATGCGAAATGGAAGGATTCGCGGCAGAAGCCCGACACAAGAATGATTTCTGAGATTTCTATGCCACTGAAAATCCCTTCTTCTACAGCGACGAAGATTGCACAACGGCAAAGAATAGAGAAAAACAAGAACAAATATTATCAAAGTTGATGACATGGATGTACGAAGATGTTTTCAAACCGCTGGACTCCTTGCAAGTTTAGTTCGATATCAACCGTTTCTTTGCGATGTAGAGGACCAATAAAGAAAAAGGAATAAAATAAATTGAAGGTCGCTTTCACGGAACTTTTCACAACTGAAGTAAGCCATCTCTCTAACCTGACATGATTTATTGTATTCGTTCTCTGGATTTTCTTTATTCGTTGTCCAAATTTTTCCGATTTCTTGGTGACCGTGAAGTCTTACCTTGTGTTCGCTTCTTACTTTGTTCTGGGAAGGTCGAACTTGCTTTTCTTTCAATATCTTTAAGAAAATAAAATGGGAAAAAAAAACTCCGACTGTTTGGGAAAGGCCCAAGCTTGCGTACTATCAAAAACCAGCCTTCGCTAGATACTGTCGTCTGAATTCCTGATATCGCTCGCAGTGATAAATAGTGACATGTTCGTAGTCATGCCTTAGTTTATCTTCTGTTCATTCTTCCGTATTACATTGAGATTAATTGAGTCATACGAACGTGAGGGCAACAGCGAATAAGACAGGTTCAAGTTGAGAAAGAACATGTTAGTCGTTGGTTTAAATAATTAGGATTGAGGAACCGGTTCGAAAAATGGGGAAGTTCGCCTTACTTACTCACTTTAGTCCGAAATAGGAACTTCAGATTTGAGTGCAATTCACACATTCTGTCTTAGGTACAGTAGTCACGTCTGTAAAGTTGTGAAAATTAGAACTGTCGTAGATGCTACAGAGGAACGTAGAGCTGTTGGGTCCTTTTTCCCAGTTTTTTCTGTCCTATAAACATTTCCTTCCAAAAAACAAAACTTTTGGTGTGTTGGACGACCTTGGAGAAATTGTCATCATAGGTAAAATAATCAAGGCGGTGAATGCACGGAAGTCAAGGAATCGTGCGCGTACAAAAGCCTTGTCGCAGTTTTTCTTTGAAAATTCATTATTTTTCCTTTTTTTTGATGTGCAGTGACGTACAGGTGTGGTAAAGTGCTTGCAGAGCAAATCTTTTTCGTTTCGATTAGCATATTAATCGTCTCTATTGCAGCACGGACTCATGAAATACACGAAAATTCACATACATCTCGTTTCAATAAACTCGTCTGCATTTCATGTGATTTGCCAGAAACTCATTCATACATGTGTTGAGGTTCCAAGTACAGTAGGCGTCGATGGCATTGGCCCATCCATGACCTTGTAAAGCACGGGGAGAGACTACTCCGCTCACTATGGAATCGTCGCCGCAGTGGCGAATCTGGGTTTCCTCGGCAGTTGCTCATCACATTTGATGTTAACTAATAAAGAAACTAACCATCTACCAAAAAAACCATAGTTTGTCGTCCTGGAAGGGATTCCTGCTTGGGCGGCGCAGTTGCGGGGCACGCTTTTTGAGGCCGCAGATGGGCCACCGTCCACTGTAAACCTTCTTCCCTTTTATTCTGAAAGTCGCTATTTACTATAATCTATTGTAGATAATATAGATAGATTGTTGATACTATAATATATTAGGTTGTCGGTATATATAGGTATAGGTTGGTATGGTATGTTCTCAATGTCATATCTCGGTAACTTGCGGAGATTGATCAACAGAACCTAACATATTGGTATGCAACGTGGCCGAGGTTCCTCGAGGTCATTTACTATAAATGTACGCAGAACCTTCAATCAACAATGGATCTGAACAAGAAAGTCGACTCGATCAAATCTATTAGGTTGTGTACAAATAAATTGCGTCTTTTGCGCATCAATTTTTAATTACAAATAAATTGCGTTTTTTGCGCATCAATTTTTAATCTGTTCCGTTTTCTATGTATTATTCATACAATGTTCATACTGTTGTATATCATTCTAAAGCATATCTAATGGTCTTCCGTTTTTTGATTACCATTTGCTTCAAATCTCACTCTTGGCTGATTTCAGACCGAATGTTCATGATGCCCTCTTTTTAGTGCAGTTTCGGATTTGGAAAAAGTTTCGAGGGCTAATCTTCGTTCAACTACTGCAAAAAAGGTGTGCAGTTATTGCGAAGAAGCCATTTCCTGTCGACGTCACGAACCGGTCAAGGAAAGGCTTATTATTGTGCTGCAAAAGCAGCTCCGATGAGATCTAAGTGCGCTTGAGCTTCTGTTCAGCTTTGAATTCATAGGGCACACAATGATTCATCTTCTTCACCTTTTCAAGTTTTTCCCAGCGCTTGGCGACGCTCGACCATGACACCTAAAGTTCTCCCCTAACTCATGAGCACCTTTTTTGGATCCCTCTCCACCAGTAATTTCAGGCCGTCGTCGTTAATTTCATGGATCCAACCTCGACTCTGTCCATCTTGAATGCTCATGCCTCTCTAATGGAATTTGTGGAACCGGAAGTGATTAGTGTGAATTTAAGTGGCATCTTGTCTCCACACTTTCGCAATATTTTCATGTGCCACCACAGCTTTCTGTTTAAGTTAGAACTCAGGAAGCAAAATGATACGAATTTGCTCCTTGTGATCATCTTGGTAATTCGTCCTGAAGTTGGCCAAGAATAAGATTTGGAACAAATGAGGATCAAAGAAAGAACGCCCATCAGACAAGCATCAAAATGATATACAACAGTGTAAACATTGAATGAAAAATACACAAAAAACAGTGGGTTAAAAATTGATGTGCGGAAAACGCAATTTATTTGTACACAACCTAATACATCTGCAGTACAGTAGCGGTCGTATACGAGACGAGGCTTGCCGGTTCCTGCTGGATTTCAAGGACAACCGAGCCTCTCTCGAGCTTTATTCGGTAGCGAAAGTTCAAAAATAGAAACGAATCACTCGGAAAAGCCCATCGTATAGGAAGACCACCCACGCAGAAACGAGGAGTCATAGTCGCCCCCTGCGAATCCCACAAAAACCCCATAAAATATTTACTTTTACCAAGAGGGGATTTGGATAGGTGGAAAATAGCAGTAGACGGCGCATACGACTCTCGCGGATTTAGTGCAGTTCTCTGCAAAGTTCTCGTCGTGGACCTGAGGACGAAGCTATGCATACATACGGAAGTGGTCTACCGTTCAGAGACTGGTAGTCATGAAAATACGGGCAAGAATAACTCCTTCTAGAACGACAATATTCTCTAGATGGTATTAGCGGTCGTATGGAGCGAGAAGGATTTCGGCGTCTGCTGCTATGGTTGCTATGATCAGAATCTTCGCATCAAGTGCGTGACCAGCCTTCTCTTGAAAGATGCAGTGGTATTTCGACCACTGGCAACTTGGCAGATATCTGGTCAAGGGTCTACGCGAGGTAAGTAACCACCTCATTCGCCCACAACAAATTCTCTCAGATGAACCCTCTTTGAACTCGTTCACACAAGTAAAGGCGGCAAAAAGACGAGCATTCGCTCCTCTCAAGGACTGGATCAAGAGCATAAAGGCTCACCTGAAGTGCGCAGTGGACATGGGCGCACGGACCGGGGATGCTGTTAACATCAAATATGTCTTCAACACTTGCTTGTTCCATGTCGCAGGGATTCACAGCTGGGACCAGGTAATGAAGCGATGCGAATACCCATGGACTCCTCCACCTTTCTAGGCTTAGAGTGAGAACATATTTAGAACGAGACCACTGCCCCTATACTTCATGTTCGCATGGAGAGTTGGAAGGAGAGCATCCTGCGCCTCTTCCATTTGGGAATGTATCGCACGACAATATCGTCATGGAGAATTGATTCCAGAACGATGGGTGCAAACTCACCTTCGACCTGGGCGGTCGCGCTGGTCAACCGTTCTGATATTACTGACTGCTAGTAAAGGTGTTGCCCAGTTTTCGTATTCTGTCTGCACTGACTTGCCCTGAGTTGGTCCTAAAATCCCCCTCTTGACCGTAAGCACAAGTACTAGTGCTTTCTACCCTCAGAGTCCTGCTACCGGTCTTCGTATTAAGACCATTCATCTTCTACTGTCTCCCGGTTACTAAGAGTTCTGTATTCACATTCTCTGCGCATTCCCTTGTGGCGGGGGCAACTTCCTGAAATTGAATACCAATCGCCACCGGAAAAGGTTGGATTTTTGCTCGTTAATTTTGAACCAATCAATAGCTGGTGCGCTTGTCCGCCTTGTTAGCCTGCTATTGACTGGTCTGATCTCCTATGATGCCTAACGTAGTCTGTTCGCCGGCCCGCTCGTCTTCTCTTCCAGCTAAACGTGGCCGCATGGAGCCGATGTCTCCCACACCAAGGAGCTCTGTAGTGGATCAACTGCAGAACCTTGCAGGGGATGGCAACATTAACTCCTACATGAGGCTTGTGATCGACATGTTACTGGATACGAAGCGCGAGATGATGGAGATCAATAGAAGGAGCTGCGAGATCCTGGAGGAGAATAAAAAATTAAGGGAGGAAAATTTTAAGCTTATGCAGAAGATTGAGGTTTTGCTTCGGCCTAACGATGTCACTACTAATGTTTCCGCTCAACATCCTGAATCCGATTATAATTCTGTAGTTGAGGATAGTGAGCGTTTGCGTTCAGTTGTATTATCTGGTGTGCCTGAAAGCAATGCTAATAGTTCTGTAGAGCGTGCACATCATGATATGATTTGTATTCATCAAATTCTTGATTTTCTGAACGTGGAGTGTCTCCCTTCTGCGGTTTATAGGATGGGCAGGTACGACGCCAGTAAGCACAGGCTGCTTAAGGTCGTCCTCCCTGCTAGCAAATATCAGAAGGAGGCCATTCGACGTGCTCCGCGTCTACGGTTCTTTCCCCATAAAGGGGTATATCTTCGCCCCTCTCTAACTAAAGAGGAAAGGAACCGTAGACGGCTAGAACGTCAAAAAGATGCTGCTCTTGTTAGAGACCCTGGGTCTCGCCCAAGTGTTTCTCCTACTGCAAACAGTTGTCCTGATACTAGCTCCATTGCCCTTGACGTGTTCAATACTCAGGCAAGCAACGCTTCTTCGGGAAACCATTAGCGCCTCTCAGGTCTGCTAGCTCAATTAAATGTCTTCTCTCGAACATTCGGTCCTTGAAAAGAAATGCAGATTCACTCTCTGCTTTTTTGGCGCAGAGCTCTAGCGATCTAGTTGTTCTCACTGAAACCTGGCTTGACTCCAAAATTGATGACNACGATGTTTGGAGAAATTTCTTCCCTGTGATATAAACCTGCAAAGTGAACGTTGTGATGAACCTGAAATACGATGAGTAGGGAGCTGTGGCTTGAGCGGATAGGAGTCAAACCATGCCAGTATATGTAGCAAGGTTTGGCGTTCGCAACCCTGTATTATTCAGGTGATCAAGACAATATGGCAAGGTAAAGTGGCTCGATGAACCAATTGCCCACAGTTTGATCCCCAAAAATTGGTGTCATTTTTGACCACTTTTTTGCAAAACCGCGCTGCGTGAACCAGGGGACCAACGAGGGGAATCCACCTGTCATTTAGTGCACTGGCCAAACCTTGCTCTACTTGACCACAACTTCTCCCATGCATTAGTCCACTTCTTGGTAGAGAAAATGTTCCACTTTCAACACGATGATGGAAATGCCCTTCACCAACTTATCACCAACTGCTTCCCGGCCTTCCAAGCTGTTGGCGCAGCCATGCTATCGCCAAGACGGCAAAGATGTGCCGGTAGCATAGGGACATATTTGGATTGCTCGTACCTCATCTTGTTGGAGAAACATTACTCGAAACTGTCTCATTTAAAATCAGACATTTCATACTTGACGACCTAATATATATATATATATATACAGTAGCGGTCAAAATGATATGATCAGAGGCACTGTTGAAGACAGAATTTCAAACTATAACTCAACTAAGGATTGAGCTATTTTGATGAAATTTGAGGATGTGGTGAGGGTCTAAGTGTTCTTCCTTTCCCCTGCTTGACACTGGCATAAACTGCTTCTAAGCAGATCTACCGCATTCCAAGTGCAAATTCACTGTTTTATCAACATTATGGTTTTTCGACTGCTTCGCGACACCTCAGCTCCGGAAGAAATTTTTCTAAATCGTATCGTAAGCGAGCAATTTGCT
>JARK01001378.1:751830-764027 GCA_000688135.1 Ancylostoma ceylanicum
CCCCCCCCCCCCCAGAACTTCGATCGAAGGTTTTGAAAGAGCTTCATGCTGGTCATCCAGGAATACATAGTGAGGATGAAGAAATTAGCCCGAAGTTATGTGTACTGGCCGAACATCGATAGTGATTGTGAAGACATGGTGCGTAGATGCACAAGTTACCAAGAAGCGGCAAAAGCCGACGAAGGTGCCGCTGAAGACATGGCCGTCTCCATCTCGTGTGTGGCAACGAGTTCATGTAGACTTTGCTGGACCTTTGCAAGGAGTCTACTACTTAGTCGTCGTAGATGCGTTCAGTAAGTGGCCCGAAATGATTGAGATGAGTAACATTTCGGCGAGCAAGACGGTGAAAGCACTGAAGAGTTTGTTTGCCAGGTATGGATTACAGCAAACCATCGTGAGTGATAATGGCACACAGTTCACGTCAGAGCAGTTCAAGACTATGTGTGATGAAGGGGGAATCGTCCACATCAAGACAGCTCCATATCACCCCCAGTCGAATGGACAGACAGAACGTTTTGTTGATACAGTGAAGCGAGGTATCAAAAAACTTAAGGGGGAGGAGAGACCATCGGAAGAAACACTGAATGCGGTTTTGCAGGCGTACAGGACGACACCTAACCCGCGTCTGAACGAGAAGACTCCAGCTGAAGTGTTCCTAGGTAGGAAATTGCGGACTAGAATGAGATTGTTAGTTCCGCAACCGGAATCCGATGAAGACCCTCTTGCGAAGGAAAGGCGAGAGCGTATAGAGAAACAATTCGACAGAAAGCATGGAGTAATTAGGAGGAATTTTGAAGTTGGTGATAAAGTATATGCAAGGCAGTGGAAATCGCCACAATTCCACTGGGTGGAAGGAACTGTGGTTAGGCGTATTGGCTCAGTGAATTACGAAGTTGAGATACATGGAAGGGTTGTTCGCAAACACGCAAACCAACTTCGTTGCCGTGACAAGCAGGAAGGTCACGTAGAAAAGAATGGAAGTCTGAAGGTGCTGCTGGATGCCTTACCAGCAGAAGACGCCTACACGAGGCGTGAAGTGAATGTCGAGAAGAAACCGGACCGTGCCATCCCGAATGCGCGTCTACCATCCGCGTCCGAACCAATGTCAACGTCGACCGTACCAACGAATCAAGGACCACCGCCACCAACGTTAAGAAGATCGACCAAAATCCGAAGACCCGTTCAACGTTTTGATCCATCTCCTGCTGGTAGTGTTGTATGAGATTTTCGTTGTTCTTCCTCGTTTGTTCCGTAGGTTATCGCTAACTGTTTAGTAGTCTAATTTTGTGCTAACTATCCTACTGGAGGAGGTGTTGTGGCTGATGGCGTGATGCCAGGTGGCGGACTCTGTTATCGGCAGGCAGGAGACCGATGATCTTCCTTGGTGGCGTGGATATCTCCCGTATATAAGGCCGTCGTTTGGGTCCTTAGGTGTCCGTGGATTGGAGTCAGCCGGAAGCCGCAGCCGCCCCCGCCTGTGCATCAGTGTAGGACGAAATTCTCTGATTGCTCAGTGGTGATTGCGAGATCAACAAAGTGATAGAGACGGGTATGGTAGGGTTCAGAGAGTGAACAGAAGCTCCGGAAGCTCTGGATGGTGGGGAAGTGCAGAGCCACGGGTACAGCAACGTGATAGGGGTGTGCCGGCTCCCAAAAGTAGGGAAACGCCTGGGGACGGGTTCACTGCTGCGATAAGGGTGCGCCGGCGCACAAAATGCGGGGAGACGGGCCCATCGTTTTGATAAGGGTGCGCCGGCGCACAAAGTGGGGGAGACGGGTCCATCGTTATGATGAGGGTGCGCCGGCGCACGAAGTGTGGGAAAAACTCCTGCAGACGGGCTCAACGGTGGGTAAGCATGCGTCCGCGTCCAAAAGTGTGCAAACGTCTGCGAACGGGTCGGCAGATAAAAAAGAGGAGCGCCGGTGCAGAGTAGCACTAAAACGCTCTTAATCAGGTCTATGTTTGTTCTAATTGTCTTCTCTCGCCTAAATACAGTGAGAAATTGGCAAGGGCCCGGCCTCAGCAGTGACTATTACCAGTGGCCTTGTTATTACCCCTTGTTATCAGTGGATCCCTCACAACAAGCAAAGAATGACAAACCATTGCCCATTTTCATTTCAGGTTGAACCAGTTACATATAGCTACAATTAGCTATTGTACGCGAGAGAATGATAGAATTGCTCTGAGAGACGCAAACATTCCTGTTTGATCAGTCCATTTTTAATGGCGGTGAGCATTTGGGGGAAACGTAGCAAAAATATGCATGACCATAATATTGACGCGAGGTGAAGTCTTGCGAGCGAATCGAGCATAAGGAAAAGTCTGGAAGTTCGGCGTCAGTAAGACGGCCAGACTGGTGTCAATATGAAATGCTAAAGATTGGTGGGCAGAAAACCTCACAAGTCTGAGTTAGTTGTCCAGGTACTCGCCGATTGCCCTTCAGTAATGGGAAAGTTACACTGGCAGTGAAATGAAAAAAGAAATGAAGGTAGAACATGGAGGATGGGGCGCGATGTAGGCAGAATGACATGGGTGGTATAATGGTCACTGTTGGGTTGGAATTAGGAACTCACTGGATTTAGGCTCCAAAGGACTATTAGAACAAACCTGAGTAAAAGAATCTACTCGCTAATTTGCATCGACGCATTCTCTTCTCCATCCGTCGACCCGTCTCCAGGCCTTTCCCCACTTTTCGACTCCGGCGCCTTTCCACAGCAGTGGACCAATTTCCCCGTCTCCCCACCCCCACTTCGGGTGTGTGCCGGCACACTCTTATCACAATGGTGGACCCGTCTTCCCCCCCCCCCTTTGTACGCCGGCGCACCCTTATCACAGCAGTGGACCTGTCATCCCCAACTTTGGGCGCCGGCGCACCCCTACTGCGGCGTCGAAACCGTCTGCTAGCGTTCCTGTACTTTCGGAGCCGTCTGCTGGCGTTCCTGCACTTGTGGAGCTCAGCGTGCCCTTCACTAAGCTGTGGACCGGTGTCTCTGATGCCGAGCCTTGTCGACAGCCGACCCTGTTAACAAATACTCATTTTCATGAAGACCGAGTTCTCTGCGAGTGGGTGGGAAACGTGAGAATCTGGCTGGATGTTCGAAATTATCTACTATCTATTAATTGGCAATTCATGTGTGTGAGTCTGTACACAAGAACCAGCCATTAAAGATGGAAAATACCTACACCATCGTGTTCAGCGCGTCGAGTTATGTACGAAAAGGTTGCAAATTTTGATTTTTACCTTAATTTACAGGTGTTTTGGGCTCATTTTGTCATGTTCAAACATGTTAAGGACCGACTGTTGTGTTTACCACACTCGGAATGAATGAGACAAGCCCAGACACTCTATAAGGCCTGTGGCATACTCCACAGCGACGCTGTCGCTGCGACAGTTTACCACAAAAATTTCTCATGCAACTGTTACTACACCAACACGTAATCCAACGCAAATAGTGTGATAAGAGATGAGAACTTGTAACACTTCGTTATCATCATTTTCATTCATTTTCTTTACAGCGACGGTGTCGCTGTGAAGCATGCCATATCCTTAAGAGAAGAGATGGGTAGGATCTCCTTATGTCGAAGAGGAATAGCCAGGGAGGCGAAGAAGGACACGGATGAGGGGTGGCGCTGTAGGGCTGTGCCAGGGCCCGGAGGGGGTGATAATGTTATGGAAAGGCTACACTTTTGCGACAACGGTACGCCGGCGTCCAAAAGCGGGGATATGCCTAGAGACGGGTCTAACGGTGTGATAAGGGTGTGCCGGTGTCCAAAAGCGGGGAAATGTCCGGAGATGGGTCTAACGGTGTGATAAGGGTGCGCCGGTGTCCAAAAGTGGGGGAATGGCTGGAGACCGGTCCAACGGTGTGACAAGGGTGCGCCGGCGTCCAAAAGTGGGGGAATGGCTGGAGAAGGGTCCAACGGTGTGATAAGGGTGCGCCGGCGTCCAAAAGTGGGGGGATGGCTGGAGACCGGTCCAGCGGTGTGATAAGGGTGCGCCGGCGTCCAAAAGTGGGGAAACGCCTGGACTCGGGTTCAACGGTATGATAAGGGTGTGCCGGCATCCAAAAGTGGGGGGATGGCTGGAGACCGGTCCAACGGTGTGATAAGGGTGTGCCGGCGTCCAAAAGCGGGGAAGTGCCTGGAGACGGGTCCAACGGTGTGATAAGGGTGCGCCGGCGTCCGAAAGCGGGGAAATGCCTGGAGACGGGTCCAGCGGTGTGATAAGGGTGCGCCGGCGTCCAAAAGTAGGGAAGCGCCTGGACTCGCGTCCAACGGTGTGATAAGGGTGCGCCGGCGTCCTAAAGTGGGAAACGCCTGGGGACGTATCAACGGTCCTACACGAGGGAAGATGTCGCTCGCCTGTCGCACAGCTCTGGAGAAGGCGCCTCGGAGCCAGAAAGCTCGGAGGTGCAAAAAAACGAGAATAATCTCCATACAAAAAACGAGAGTTCTGATAAATGAGAAATGATCGGCGTGGTGTGAGAGAGATGCCACACGAAGCAACGCGAGCGAAGCGAGCACGAAAAGAAGCCTGAGAGTCCGGCGTCAGCCGGACGATCAGGCTGGTAAGTTAAATTCGGTGCTCTTGCCTCTTTGGATTTAGGAGCTAAAAATGGATTCTTCAGACGAATGCGGTTTAGGAGAAGTCAAGACAGCCGTCACGCGATTCTGCCTCGTCCATGTCGTGTTCATTGATCTTCGAAGGTTCCCCAATACATACGTACACGCAGAAAGAAGGCATCTGCACAGATAGATAGAGTTGACTATTGGAAAGCTGCATATGCTTTCCAATGAAACAAGCAATATTCGAAATGCGTGGCTTTTTTAGGCACGGATTATTGTCAACTCTCTGTAGCACTCTCGTTGTAATCGCTGTTCCTAAATCCCCTTTTAATGTCTCGGAAGTGTTTCGACACTATATGGCCGAAAAAAAAAACCATTCCAACACTCTACCCAGTATTTTCCTTGTTACCATTTCCTGATTGGAGATTCCTGTTTGAGATGCCCGCGTGGAATGGAAAGACTTTGAGGATTGTACTGACGGCTTACAACTTCTCCAGTATTTACCTATATCCATACTCTCTACAGCTGCACGGGATAACCATCTACACCGAGAATGATCTGAGAGAAGGAAAGTGAAGACTACAGGGTGCGACAAATATATTTGGACAAGCATACATATTCGATCTTCAAAAGATGAGGAAGAAAATTGGAAAAGTCGGTGGTTGCTGTGTATTAGCAGTTCACCTACTAACATACTGTCTGCTTCACTAATTTTTGAAACAGATAGTAAATAACATTTCCTATTCGAAAATTTCTTCCACAGGTAGTGACCCAGGCTTGTCAGAAAGTAGATGAGACGATGGCCCGGCGTGCACACTCGTGTGCTGGAATTCATTTTGGGCCTACTCCAAAATTTAGGAAGAGAGTCCAGATTCCTATTTGACTTCAAGGAGGCCATAGCCTGCAGAATCTAGAAGCCACTTTGGAATCTCCCAGAATGGATTTAAGTCCTCGATAAGCGAATATTTGTCTCCATCATGGCCTTTAGGGGACTATTTCGTCATTCTATGAATCCACAATTATCATCTTTCTATTAAAAAAAAGCAGATGAACAAATCCATCGTAGAAAACAGTTGTGAAATTGCTCTTAAAAAGCGAAAATAGCTGTTGTAGCGCGATTTCCGTGTTTGCATGTGAAATTTTTGACCACTGCCAGAAAGCTAGCAGTGAACTTAGAAGTGCCTTAGCGATTCTCCGAATTTCCCTACCGATTTTCCAAACTTCCCAGAGATTTTTCTGGATTCCATAGTAGAAGGCTTCTAATACCCCCCTCCCCCACAGGAGCTTGGAGTCTCCTCCAACAAGTGGTTAAGGGAGAGCACCACCACTACCTGCGCATAACTAGCGTACACAGGTATGAATATGCTTTTTAGATTACAGTTATGAATGTTCAACAGCACAAAATCGCAACCATTGTGTGGTGTTTTTTTATTCTCAGTTGATGAGGTGGATTTCCAATAAAACTAGCACTCCCACATTAATTGGTTGCATATGAGCGAGACAACGATGAGCCGATTTTAATGGGCTCTACAGAACTTCGTTCAATACATTTCAAAGAATGATCAACAATATTAAGTGGGTCATATCCTTATCTCAATTGAGGATGAGATGGTGGGCAACGGAACGTCGTTTTGGTGATTTATCACCAGTAATGTATGTGTGTACTAGACGGCTAGCTGCCTTGGCTCAGTGTTTTACTATCCGTTCAATATTACATTGAAGATGACGATCGCTACAGCCAATAGGTTCATTCAAAATGGCCTTGCTAACGTTTGTTGATCAGCAACCAAATTTTCACAAACGTTCGACCATTTTGAATAGCATTCACATAGGGTAATACAAGGTATGTATTGAAAAAAAACTGAATATTGCTACCATCACCCACTGCGGCGGCGGAGATGGATGTCGTCGGTTCAGATACCCAGGTATGGAATACTTCATATTCTAAAGTACAAGAGATACCATTCTTTTTGCCAACTCTATGAAATGATGCAAGAAGAATTTATTTGTTTGAGAGAAACATACCCCCTGAATAATGATATTGTTGAGAGTCATCTCCTAATCATCTCCTTTCCGCAAAGCTCCCGAAAACAATTCTCCCGCCTCGAAAAACTTCCTCAAGAATCCTTTTTTGGCTTCTGCAGATGACATTATGCGATGGGGCAAAACACGGTTTTTGTGCTCACCGTGCGAAGCACTTCCAGAACAATGAGAGTTCTCAAAGTGGACCAGGTGATGGTCATGAAACTTCTCAGAAACGAAAGCATATTTCTAGAGGCGCGACGAGAATTCTGGAACAGCCCGCAAAGATTCTAGCTGGTTACAGCTAAATGATTCATTGCTCTACCTTCCTGGCAGCCAAAAATGACGAAAGAAACAGGCAGAGTGGATTTCGAACAGAAGCATTTCCCATAAGTGCTTACCTGCGACACAACTTACTTAAATCCTTCAAGTAATCACAGTTGCAAAATTTTCCGGGAAAATGCACCACCTTTAGTGATGAGCAGACATTGCCTAATGGAATGGAGTTTTTCCTTGTTTGTATCGCTGAGGGAAATCTGGATATATTCAACAAACCTCGACATCTCAGGAAACGGTAATTCTTTCTAATTGAGGAAGTGCTGCTCGAGGTGTTCGACAGGAGCTAGCAAGTCAAGAGCAGAATTTACTTAAAGACAGTGGTCCACCTCATTTTCGTGGTTGAGGTAATAGCAGATTCAGCATCTACTCGGCACACTGATTCCAGCGGTATACACAAATTGTCTCAAAACGGTCTTCAGATCTGTTTTCCAGGACGGGGCCTGTAACAGTTTGCTGACCTGAATTGACGTGTGAAGCCGTTGATCTTATCGATCGAACACGTCCTGACTCGTCTGCCAACGTTACAGNTCTGCAGTACAGTAGCGGTCGTATACGAGACGAGGCTTGCCGGTTCCTGCTGGATTTCAAGGACAACCGAGCCTCTCTCGAGCTTTATTCGGTAGCGAAAGTTCAAAAATAGAAACGAATCACTCGGAAAAGCCCATCGTATAGGAAGACCACCCACGCAGAAACGAGGAGTCATAGTCGCCCCCTGCGAATCCCACAAAAACCCCATAAAATATTTACTTTTACCAAGAGGGGATTTGGATAGGTGGAAAATAGCAGTAGACGGCGCATACGACTCTCGCGGATTTAGTGCAGTTCTCTGCAAAGTTCTCGTCGTGGACCTGAGGACGAAGCTATGCATACATACGGAAGTGGTCTACCGTTCAGAGACTGGTAGTCATGAAAATACGGGCAAGAATAACTCCTTCTAGAACGACAATATTCTCTAGATGGTATTAGCGGTCGTATGGAGCGAGAAGGATTTCGGCGTCTGCTGCTATGGTTGCTATGATCAGAATCTTCGCATCAAGTGCGTGACCAGCCTTCTCTTGAAAGATGCAGTGGTATTTCGACCACTGGCAACTTGGCAGATATCTGGTCAAGGGTCTACGCGAGGTAAGTAACCACCTCATTCGCCCACAACAAATTCTCTCAGATGAACCCTCTTTGAACTCGTTCACACAAGTAAAGGCGGCAAAAAGACGAGCATTCGCTCCTCTCAAGGACTGGATCAAGAGCATAAAGGCTCACCTGAAGTGCGCAGTGGACATGGGCGCACGGACCGGGGATGCTGTTAACATCAAATATGTCTTCAACACTTGCTTGTTCCATGTCGCAGGGATTCACAGCTGGGACCAGGTAATGAAGCGATGCGAATACCCATGGACTCCTCCACCTTTCTAGGCTTAGAGTGAGAACATATTTAGAACGAGACCACTGCCCCTATACTTCATGTTCGCATGGAGAGTTGGAAGGAGAGCATCCTGCGCCTCTTCCATTTGGGAATGTATCGCACGACAATATCGTCATGGAGAATTGATTCCAGAACGATGGGTGCAAACTCACCTTCGACCTGGGCGGTCGCGCTGGTCAACCGTTCTGATATTACTGACTGCTAGTAAAGGTGTTGCCCAGTTTTCGTATTCTGTCTGCACTGACTTGCCCTGATTTGGTCCTAAAATCCCCCTCTTGACCGTAAGCACAAATACTAGTGCTTTCTACCCTCAGAGTCCTGCTACCGGTCTTCCTATTAAGACCATTCATCTTCTACTGTCTCCCGGTTACTAAGAGTTCTGTATTCACATTCTCTGCGCATTCCCTTGTGGCGAGGGCAACTTCCTGAAATTGAATACCAATCGCCACCGGAAAAGGTTGGATTTTTGCTCGTTAATTTTGAACCAATCAATAGCTGGTGCGCTTGTCCGCCTTGTTAGCCTGCTATTGACTGGTCTGATCTCCTATGATGCCNCTACTGTCTCCCGGTTACTAAGAGTTCTGTATTCACATTCTCTGCGCATTCCCTTGTGGCGGGGGCAACTTCCTGAAATTGAATACCAATCGCCACCGGAAAAGGTTGGATTTTTGCTCGTTAATTTTGAACCAATCAATAGCTGGTGCGCTTGTCCGCCTTGTTAGCCTGCTATTGACTGGTCTGATCTCCTATGATGCCTAACGTAGTCTGTTCGCCGGCCCGCTCGTCTTCTCTTCCAGCTAAACGTGGCCGCATGGAGCCGATGTCTCCCACACCAAGGAGCTCTGTAGTGGATCAACTGCAGAACCTTGCAGGGGATGGCAACATTCCCTCCTACATGAGGCTTGTGATCGACATGTTACTGGATACGAAGCGCGAGATGATGGAGATCAATAGAAGGAGCTGCGAGATCCTGGAGGAGAATAAAAAATTAAGGGAGGAAAATTTTAAGCTTATGCAGAAGATTGAGGTTTTGCTTCGGCCTAACGATGTCACTACTAATGTTTCCGCTCAACATCCTGAATCCGATTATAATTCTGTAGTTGAGGATAGTGAGCGTTTGCGTTCAGTTGTATTATCTGGTGTGCCTGAAAGCAATGCTAATAGTTCTGTAGAGCGTGCACATCATGATATGATTTGTATTCATCAAATTCTTGATTTTCTGAACGTGGAGTGTCTCCCTTCTGCGGTTTATAGGATGGGCAGGTACGACGCCAGTAAGCACAGGCTGCTTAAGGTCGTCCTCCCTGCTAGCAAATATCAGAAGGAGGCCATTCGACGTGCTCCGCGTCTACGGTTCTTTCCCCATAAAGGGGTATATCTTCGCCCCTCTCTAACTAAAGAGGAAAGGAACCGTAGACGGCTAGAACGTCAAAAAGATGCTGCTCTTGTTAGAGACCCTGGGTCTCGCCCAAGTGTTTCTCCTACTGCAAACAGTTGTCCTGATACTAGCTCCATTGCCCTTGACGTGTTCAATACTCAGGCAAGCAACGCTTCTTCGGGAAACCATTAGCGCCTCTCAGGTCTGCTAGCTCAATTAAATGTCTTCTCTCGAACATTCGGTCCTTGAAAAGAAATGCAGATTCACTCTCTGCTTTTTTGGCGCAGAGCTCTAGCGATCTAGTTGTTCTCACTGAAACCTGGCTTGACTCCAAAATTGATGACCTCTCATTGCTGAATCCGGATTGGGCTCGGTACACTGTAACACGTTGCGATAGGATGTACAAGAAGGGAGGCGGAATTGCTATCTTTCTAAAAAATCCCCTCTGCTGTTCAACCGTTTTTAAGGAATCCGTAAGGAATTCGTACGAAATTCTGGTGTCAGATGTACTGTGCCGCAGTAAATCTTTCAGGCTTATTTGCGTTTATCGAGCACCCAGTTGTACTTCTGCAGTTACATTACAACTTTTGAAGGCAATAAGTGACTTCTGCTCATATAATGGCTCCACCGTTCTTCTAGGTGACTTTAATTACAGTGACTTGTATTGGTGGGAGGGCACTTGTCCTAGCCACTCCTGTGAATTCGTAGAAATGCTCACAGCCCATTGCTTCCAACAACTCGTCCCCTGTCCCACTAGGGGTGCCTCATATCTTGACTTGGTCTTCAGCAATTCACTCGACCTAGTTCATAGTGTTTCTGTTATTTCACCGATCGGAAATAGTGATCACTCATCCGTTGAATTCTTCATCAACCTACCGAAGCTCATCCCCCGTGTTCAATGGAGGAGAGACTTTGCTTCCGCCAATTACCCTCACATTCAGGAATACCTGTCTAACATTGATTGGGTAGGCTCCTTGAGTTGCACCTCCTCGGTAAATGAAGCGTATGAACTTTTTCTAGGAATTTTGCACGATGTCATAGAAAAGTTCGTGCCGCTTTGTAAGGTGTGTGTTAACCAGTCCAAGCTTCCGATGTACCTCACCAGATTGTACCGCAAACGTGACGCGTTATGGTGTAGAGCTATGACAGTGAATACTGACAGTGCGTGGTCTACATATAGGACTTGTAACTGTCGTTTCGAAAAATTATTGTACAGATATAATTCACATCTTGAAAAGAAAATAGTTGAATCTGGAAAGTCTTCTAAGCTTTATTCTTACATAAGATCCAGGCTTGCCACCCGTAAAAAATTAAGTACCCTTGTGGATAAGGATGGTTTTTTGGTTAGCAATGACAAAAAGAGAGCAGATTTACTTGCGATGGAGTTTCAAAAAGTCTATAGAGTGTCAAAGCCGCCGGATGGACCCGCTCCAAACCCCGTTTTTCCTCCATTAATGTCCAACTTGTGGTTCTTCAAGGAGGAAATTGTTGATATTTTATCCAGATGTCAAAGTTCCTCAAATACGCCGGATCTTATTCCTTCATCCTTTATTAAGAAAATTTTATACCAGATTGCATATCCGCTTGAGCATATCTTTAATTTGTCCTTTACGCGTGGAGAGGTCCCCAGTCGCTGGAAACACTCATTAGTTACTCCGGTACTGAAAAAGCTCCCTGCGAATTCTCCTAGCAATTACCGTCCAATTAGCATTACCTCTATTTTTGCTAGGACTTTTGAAAAAATTGTCAAAAAGCATCTCATTCATCACCTAGATCAAAATCAGATCATTCCTCGTAACCAGCATGGGTTCTGCAAGGGAAGATCAGTTGAAACAGCATTGTTAGTATGCCTGAACGAGTGGACGAAGGCGTTAGAGAGAAAGCAGCAAGTCCACATTGTTTACTTTGATTTTTCCAAGGCTTTCGACAGGGTTCCCACTGGAAAGTTAATCGAAAAGTTGAACATCGTTGGAGTACACCCTCGGCTCATTCAGTGGATAAACAATTTTCTGCAGAATCGCACATACCAAGTGCGTGTAGGTTGTGAATATTCTGATACGTTCCCTATGCCTAGCGGTGTCCCGCAAGGGGGTGTACTGTCACCTCTGCTCTTTTTGATATACACATATGACCTTCCTGCTGCGTTATCTAGTTATGGAGTGGGCTGCCAAATGTATGCAGATGATTTGAAGATTTACAAAGCCATCGAAAATCCGACGGATTGTCTGGACCTGCAAAAAGCCATAGATTATGTTTCTAGCTGGGCCAAAAATTGGGAATTACCCTTAGCACTTGAAAAGACCCGCGTTCTACCTGTGGGACGTGGTCCATTCAATGCTTCGTACCAACTTAATGGTACTAATCTTGAATGTGTCGCTGAAATGCGAGATTTAGGTTTCCTCATAAATGACAAACTGAACTTCAGCAACCACTGCAAGTCTATTGCAACCAAAGCTCATCTCCGGACCTAT
>JARK01001378.1:764824-775567 GCA_000688135.1 Ancylostoma ceylanicum
AACTTCAGCAACCACTGCAAGTCTATTGCAACCAAAGCTCATCTCCGGACCTATAGGCTTTTTAAAGCCTTGAAAACTAGGAATTCGCAAATTCTCTTAAAAGCTTTCAAAACATATGTTCGCCCCCTCGTTGAGTGTGGCACTACAGTTTTCAATCCGTACTACAAGAAGGATATTGATTTGTTAGAAAGTGTTCAAAATAACTTCACTCGGAAACTAGTGCTACGTTGTACTGGTCTGAGTTACAATTTCATTCCTAGTGGAAATGAAAGGCGTAAGCAACTCCAGCTATCCAGTCTTTATAGTAGGCGATTAAGGAACGATTTGATAATGGCTTTTAAAATTCTTAAGGGCAATGTATCTGTTGAACCGAGTGACTTTATTCTTCTTGGTCCCTCTAGAACTAGAGGTGGTCACATTAAGCTTAAGGTTTCGGTGGCAAAAACTCAGGTCCGATCAAAATTCTTCTCTCACAGAATAGCTCCCACTTTTAATGCGCTCATAGGTAAAAATGCGCTGCACCTGTCTTTACAATCTTTCAAAAAATTAGCAAGTCAGACCGCTGACTCAATGGCTTCTCGCTAGCGTTGTTTACCTACCCAGTTGTTGTTTTATCATTTGTTTTATCATTTGTTGTTGTCTCTGCTTTTTGTGTTTGTTTTCCTCTTGATATCCTTGCCTGTTTATGGCATATACGTGCAGGTTGCACGTCTGCTAATAAATAAATAAATAATAAACTCAGCCCATACTGTGGTACGAGCCAACGTGAGACAAAAAACGATCTCGGCCGTCTCCAATGCACGAAAGACGTCTTCTTGTAAGTTTGGAAAATGCACCACTTCATTCCTCTATTTCAACAATTATTTCTTTTCAGTCCATCAGACACCTATCCGGTCTACGTAGCATCATCGACACACATCTCAACACGCTGCGAGAGGCCGAAATGGCTGGTGATCGGGTAGTCGATGGAGAATTCTTGCACTACCGGGGACTTAATGACTACCCGACCATTATGGTCCATAAGTCAGTAGTTGACCAAAAGTGGAGGAAAGAGATTAGAGATGAGTACTTGCGAGGCAAGCTCCAGGCCTTAGATCAGGGCCTGGCAGCATCGGACGTCGTGGATGATGGAGTGGAGGAAATTAGCACTAACATAGTAGATGACGACGGAGATTATTTGGAGGAGTTTTAAGAAAGCGACGCAGTCGGCGAAGTTTCTGGTAGAAACGATTACGGTAGTGAAGACAAAGAAGACCTAGAATTGATGTCAGATGTTCGCCCCTTATGGACCGCATAGGAGTTTTGCATCTTTGTAAACAATATTACTGATGTATTTGAAGAGTACTAATTTCGAAGCAGTCACAAAGTAACACTACGACAACGACTAGTCATACGCGTAGCTTAGTGCATGGATTGTCAGAATAAAACCTTTTTCTTTACTTCTCACAAAGGTTACAGATGCGAGTGTGGGTATGTGGGTGACCCGATGAGTACTAAAACTATTCATCGTAACAATGTCTCCGCACTTCTGGAAAACGACAATAAATCACCGCTAGGAAGACTATGAACGTCGATTGAGACCGTAATGCCATCCCAGATCAATTGCTCAATTGCGCATGTACAAATCTGTTTCGCTTGCCTGCAAAACCACTTACAGTCTGCAAAAAAAGAACAAACTAACTCTACAGTGCGTTTCATAAGTATAGACGCTCTGAATGGCAATACAACTACAAAGGCCTCAAACTCATTTCAGAAATACGGTCCCAACTACCCAAATGCGGTCCCAACTACCCAACGCTATGATGCAAAACCGCTGCTCCGATGGCTCCGATGTAAAACTGTCGAAAGTTCCTAAGGATCTCCGGGCAATGCAGGAAAAAAACCGCAAATAATATTTGAACAATAATAAGACATGCGTGGAACTAAGTCGAAGTTTGGGGTCTTTAGCAGAGGTCGAGAACGCAATAAATGCGAATTTTTAGACGGTGCTGCATACACTCCTCCTCGAAAAGTTAGGCAAATTCCGTGACATTAGAATCGTGGAGGGACTTGAACGAGGGATGCGGAAAAAATATGCTACAAGAAAGAGGGTCAAGTGGGTCCCGCAGCGGTTCAGCGTCCGCAACGCTGTGAAACCACACGTGCAATCCATCTATCTTTTCGACAAGGACTGTGCGTTGCAGAACATCAGAAGATTATAACATGTCCACTATAGGAGACAGCTGTGAAGGAACTGAAGTGGAAAGAGAGCGAGGAAGCTCTGGACATTCAGAGAGACTTATAAGGAAGGCAGGTAATACAATCACTCGTGCATCGTCGTTTTCGCGATGAACAACGAAATTCAGACGGTCTAGAGAACGCAGCGATAGTTGCAGAAAAATTGTCTTTGTTGGTACTCAAAAAGAGGTCTTTCTCGGTTAGAAAATCCACTAAGGCCTATGGCTCGCACAAATAGTGTTGTCATGACTGTTTTGCCGCAACACTTTGCTCACAACTTCATCTTTACATCTTTACGGTGGCGCGTGTGGCGCAGTGGTAAGAGGCTCGCTGCGCACGCACACGGTCGATGGTTCGATCGCGCGCCCATGGCCAACCAAGCCGTCCATCCCTCCGGGGTCGGTAAATTGGTACCAGAGGAGTCTGGGAGGATGATGCACTGACTTGGTTCATCGGATGCCCCCCGCAAGTCACTGTACAGGGCACATACGCATTCAACGCCTCTGCGATTCCAGATGAAGTCGAATGCGTGGCGCATCCCTCGTGACGGGATTGATCAACGCCGACCAGTTTATCCTTTATTTGGACCAAATACTCTGCTGAAATATGGAAACTTCTAGCACGTTGTTCTCATCCCACAACATGTCGCAGTGAAGTTTGACGTGAGCCTAACGCTCGCAAGCAAATTAGTTGTGTTGAGTTAGCAGTTCATACAAGAAAAATAGCATTGCAAACCGGGTGGCAAAATCATCCCGCGCGTTTATTTTGATGGGCAGCTAAACTTCGGCTGGCCTGTCACAGCAGAATCTGAGCATAGATGTACATTTAGCCAAGTGATGTTGTATGAACTTCGTTTCTAACTATCGAAAATACCTAGGTCTAAAGCAGTTCAGTAGTACCAGTACTGGTACCAGTACCAGTACATTCAAAACGGTTTTCATGATTTGTTCCTAGCAGTGCTTGGTCGGTTTCTCCAAGATCGGATCTCTACGATAAACGAGAAGCCGTCCTAATATGAAATTGAACAAAAAAGTAGTCGTAATTACACTTTTCTAGCCGCCAGTGACCAGTTTCGCAGGTACCACCCTGGCCACCCATTCCAGAACAACAGGCAGTGTGGACGCACGCCTTGCAAGCTTCACTGTTTGAGCAGCTCGCCCAGAATACATCGTCCTTGCCATCATATTCTGGATCCCTTTTTCCACAAACAAAACACGTCTTCAGCAGCTTGCGATCCGTTCCTAGAATCCGTCGCACCTCCTCTTCATCATCGGTATCGTCAATGTATTTCTTTTGCTTTCTTCTTTCAGCGTTCAGCTTCGACCTCTAAATTACATCGAAACTTCATACCATTCAAAACTTGAGGTTTTTTCTTTATAGCACTCTTGTACTGCGGCTGAATCCGACCAGGTATCGGCCCCGCTCCAGTGGTCTGCATGACCGTTCTTCTTGCAATTGTTCCCGTGCAATAAGTTCAGGCCTTAGTTGCTTCTTAATACCCTATAATATGGTGTTCCAGTTCTCCAGCCCTCGGTTAGATTTGAGCATGGCGCGTGCAATGTCGGGAAACTCGGCCAGGATCTGAAAAATAATGCAATTTCAATGTGATCGGGGGAAACACTTTATGATTGACGCACTCCTTCATTGACTCGGAATTGTTCCTTTATAATGTCTTGGCTCTGTACCAACTCTGGAGGAGCGATAATGTCATCACATTCTATTTCAAGGGTGAATCGTGGATTGGCATTAGTAGTTTGCTGGACAACAGCGTTATCGCTTGGACTGCTTGATCTTGAGCTTCCACTGCTTCCGGTATCCAGGCGGTGACGTACTGGCCGGAACATGCTGGACGCTAAAGTGGGAAGAATAACGGAAATGGTTTAAAAACAATCAAAACACGACCAGAATCAACCCAGTATCCTAGTTTTGCTACCGGAATTCATCGAAAACGAGGCACCCCGTGAAATCTTCTGGAACTTTGCAAAGTGGGATTATTTCATGTGGACGCGACCCTTGCATGACCTTCTGCGGAAATTCTAGTAAAGCAAGGTTACGGCAGTACCAACGTAATTAATTAAGAGAGAATGCTAACCTTGGGAAGAATATGTGTGATGTGTGACAAGAATTCATGGTGACCATCATCACAGCGTGAAATAACCCCACTATACAACATCCGCCGTAAACCTGCTGAAAATCAACGGAAATATCGTTACAGCACAAAATTCTAATTCAAAATATCCCTACTAACGAAGATTGCATGAAACTTACGACATCAAGAACGAATGTTGCGCGAAACTAGAGGACAGAACACAAGGGCAAATGAGACATATAAACAATGAGAGAAAAAAATCGAAGCTATGACATATTAACAAACAAGCTGCACCGGTTGCTAATTGGCACCATTAACATCCTACAATGCGCCAGCGCACTAATACCAAGCTGCGCAAAGGCCGCGCACTTTTCTCAAGGGAATTTCGTCGGCGCTGGAAACCAATGTGGCCCTAAAAAACGGGTTTTTTTTGTGATTTTGGCACATTTCATTTACACTACTGGAATCAGCGTGTCGAGATAATCCAGAATCTGCCAATAGCTCGAGCACGAAAGCAAGGTGACACACTGCCTTTAACACATTCGCGACCTTACGCTTATGGCATGGTGTGTCACGTGGGACGCACGCGCTTTTGCACAACTAGGATCCGTGCTCAACCGCTTGAGCACGTGGTCCCACGTGGTAGGAATTTTTCCTCTGCTGCATAATACTCCGAAAATGCGCGAATTTGAGACAAACCAAAACGCAAATATGCACGAGCTTGAAGATAATTCAAGAAGTTTAGCTGCATAAAAGGTAGTAAGTAAGTAAGTTAATCTTGATATAAATTGTTCTTTTGCTTGTCAGTTTCAACCACGCATTAAAGAAGTACGAGAGGATGGCTGCTCTGCCTATCGCTTGTTTAGATCGCTTGAACATTTGATAGTATACCAGTGTATAGGAGTTTGCTCATTATGATTGCTTCACAAAAATATAACTGTGAAAAAGGCGTGCTCACCCGGCTGAGCACGCGGTCCCATGCGTCGCACCATGCGTGCTCAACCGGTTGAGCACATTGTCGCGAATGTGTTGCCAATCTTGCGTATCGGGCGACGTCCAAGATGGAGTCCCGTCACATGCTATGGCTGCCTCACGTTCAACATCATGACTAATATGACAACGTGGCGAGAATCATCTCATCTCGAACCCCAGTCGAATACGCAAGACTAGTGGAACAGACAGCAAATAAGACTGCATACACATAATTGACGTGGAAGCTAACGTCAAAACGAAAACAAAATAAACATCGTCCAGCCACATCTCCGAGCTAGCAGCGAAAACCCAAATAGCTCACCTAAATTCTGTCAGTTTCGTTCCAATGAGAATAGAAATTTCAACAGTAAATCCCGCAGAGAACAATGAAAACAAAACGAATACTATTGAGCGTACTCGCGAATGTCGTTCAGACGGAAATCAGACAAGCAACCGAAATAATGCTCATATAATTCCCGAGTTCCTCCCCGAAAGTTGAAGTAAACTCGATCGACTTCGTTCACGGCTCTATCGCTCTTGGAGTACCTCTTGATGTCGCTGGCCGACCATGAAGTATTACACTCTCTAAAATTGAAATATGAAAGACTTATTGCCTTAGCTGGAAGAATCTGTGCAGTTCTTTCGTCATTATCTTCAACCTACTTTCCGACGTCCTTATTGGCATGTGGTTTTGCACATCAGCGAGAGCCCATTTTTTCCGCTGAGACGTGCTTCACGCTTGTTAAAAACACAATTCTGGCAATGCTTAAGAGATAATTCCAAAAACAATAGCCGTAGTGAGTGCACGAAGTTAGACGCAAGTACGTGAAGAGTCGCTCGCAATCCACAGACGTAGCTGGGATACAAAGATAGCGTGATTCTTCCTTATAAAGCATCAAAAACTCCACCGTGATTTTTCCACCATTGGTGCGGGCAAGAATCCCACTCGGGTTTTTGCTTCTTCAACAGCAGCGAATAGTGTTCTATTTCAATCTCTAAAAGACGGTGAATGCGAAAGATTCGAGAAGTTCGTTTCCCAGCGTGTGCTTACCATCATTATTCCCCCATGTATGGATGAAAGATAGCTTTTGTTTCAGATTCTCTTTCTGAAAGTAACAGCGGCTCCCAGAATGGCGTCCGTCCATCCTTCAATGATGCAGCTGGTGCTTCATTCTGGATTTCCTCGCTACCATTGCAGTTGCACACTGAAATGGTTGCAAGATAAGCAAGATGCAAGATAAGATGATGCAAGATGCAAGATAAGATGCAAGATAAGTATCTTGATTCTACTAAACTAGGGGGAAATACGCACAATTCATTTTGATGGGCCTCTTAACTGCGATCTTCTACTCTTCAGTGGACGCAATTCATTCTAAAAAGGCAAACCGTGGGTCGAGGACACTCGAAATGCGCAGCCTCTAATCTGAAAACGAAGGGGCCAACCATAGGTGGAAGGCTCTGATACCGGTCAGCTACCGCGTGGGACCAAGTGCACGACCGGTCGAGCACGGGTCCCAGTTGTGCAAAAGCGCGTGTGTCCCAAGTGGTGGGGCGCGCGAAATCTGCGTTGTCGCGAACGTGTTAAAGTCTCTTATGTTTTCGCTTGTTGTGTAAATGTAGAAGAATTGATAGTGTGGTCAAAACAAAGCTACAGTGAAAATCCAGTGAAAGATTAGCATACAGACAAATCTAGCAGAACATTTGGAATAAAGACTGGTTCTTCAAACAGGTAGGTAGTTTTCAAAAATTTCCAATGTAGGAGCACAGATTTCTCAGATCACAGAAAAGAGGTGAGCCGAACAGCGGTTAGCATAGGTTGGAAGAGACAGACTTCTTCGTGAATACACACAGAATTCTTACCAGACGAAAAAAAGAAGTAGAAAAATAGCATGCAATTTCACATTTTTCCATTTCTTGAGACTATTTCAGGAAAAGTAAGGGAAGAAAAAAGGAAAAGGACGCGTGCTGTGGAACGCTGATATGTATTATAATCAGTAGCGACAACAAACTTAGAAAATGTGTAGAGGTTTGAAGCAAGTGCAATACGAAGCTCAACATTGGCGTCGAAAGATGAGGTGGAAGGGTTGGGTCTGAGACGCGGCCTCTGGCGGGGTATTGAACTTTTCTCGAATGCGATGTGGATTCTTAACAGAGAAAGTTTTTTAGATAAACATTCCTATGTTCGGTTGCTCGTTCATTCCGCCTTGTTTTAAAAATACCAAGAATTCTGAACCTTCAATCGATTTTTTCTGGATCTGCGTGATCAAGGTACAAAGCTGTACCATAGACGGTCTTCTTCCAGGCTCTCCTGTAACTTGACCAATAGTGTGCGGGTAATCAAAGCTCGTTAAAGAACGAGAAAATTCACTTTTACATAGATGACAGAAAAAACAACAAAAGACACAGATATCACTTCCTGGGGAGTTCGCATCGGTGTCGTTGAGGGTGTTGTTCTCGGATGACGTATCCGAATTCGTCTCCTCGTGTCCTGTTTCAGGAGTGCCCCGTCGGGTCCCCGCCTAAATGAGTTCATGGAGAATGAGGGCCCTACAGAACTCTCTGAACAAGGCTTTCAAAAGAAGGCCGCTCGCCATCAGCATCCAGCAAAAAAGTAAGCCGAACAGAAACCACTTAATTTGGCTGAAAAGAGTTGGCTGAGAGGAAAATAAAAGAAAGAGAAGGGAAAGCAGAACCTACTTATCGTAGCCTCCATCTCTTTTCATGGCTTTACATCTGGCGTGACGTAGTTATCAGCCTGCGAGTATGTCCTTCTTCGAAATGGTCCAGTGCAAGCGAGCTCGCTTTCGACTCAACACTTTGAACCAGATTTGTTCTACATGGAGAAAGCGTTCAGTTGTATAGGTCACCGGCAAATTCATTCATATATCTCACTTTAGCTTCTGGAGAGGATGAGAATACGAGAACCTACTCAACCGTGGCGTTATCCTATACAAACTGGCGGCGCATCCCAACCCTCAGATGAGAGGCGGCCGAATTCTAAGGGTTTGACAAACAACGACTCGAATACTACGATGTGAAGGAGATTCACAACGACCTTTCGAAACATCTTCTGTCCTACGTTCAAGAATCGCTCAGTCTACCGTACCAATCTCTCATCTACTACTACCCCCCACAGAATAAAATCATGACATCCAAACGAAGAAAAAACCTAATTGAACTCTTTGCTTGCATAATATCTATCTCCACAAACACGGCCAAAGTGAAGCGAGAATTCTCCCTTTAAATTAAGGAAGCTCGCCGTTCAACAACTTCCGTCATCAATATGGACACATACATCAGGTGCAGCAATTACACACTTGCCTTGCATTTTCCTTCGAATGTTATTTCTATTAGGTTGCTGCAGAAGAAATGGCGCGTTTTTGTGTTGTTTACATTTTTTCCTACAACTCCAATCAACGGCAACCTCGGCGGACAACATAATACCTTTGGGCAGGTCCCTGGAATCCTGCACGGAGAACTCGGAAAACTGAGAACAGAAGAACAAAAAAAGCTTTGTCCTCGGATCGTCATGTTTGACAGTTTCATTCATGCAGGATAAAGGACGCCGAAGCTGGGAGCTGGGACCATTGCCATACTTGCGATAGAAGTCGACGCTAAATTTTTGTCCTCTTCGTCATTAGGCGTGCAAGACAGATTCAATCTCTGCACAGAGTTTCGAAACCTCCTTAAACATGGAAGACTTAGCGAGAATGATTTGTCGGCGAGAAGCTGGCCGGATAGGGCCACGTTGGCAGCTTTGCGAGTTTCCACATTCATCCTGGGAGCGATCGCCGAGCGATTGGAAGGCTTTGGGCTTGCGGCTGGTTTTCCAGATTAACCTCCACTCTTCTCTCACTGCGAATATTCTCCAGCTCCGAACTATGGTGATCAGCAAACTGAAATAGGAGGTTTGTCGTTGTTTTCAAAATGGGAATCTTCAATCTTTTCTTATGCAAATGAGCTCCCATTATCGCCTATGAGTTTATATATGAATCCGAAACCACGCTCATCGCTCCTGGAAATGGAAACGACTTCCCCTCCTTGCACATGAACTGTTTCACGAACGAATGCATTACATGAGGGCTGTGCGATACTAACGCTAACGGCCACTTTTGGCTCAACGCAACGAGTTAACGAATTAACGAAAAACCCCAAAAATGCTTTAGAATCAATTTCGTTGACGATTCAAGCAATTACTGAAAAGCATAGCATACTTTTTCCGCTTTTACACCTACGCCATCTTACCTTTCCACCTACACGATCTTAAACGATCCCGACCATCCAAATTTTTAGCGCAAATTTTCAGTGCGGATCTTTGATGCCTCCAAATACACTGATTCACCCTGCAATTTCTGAGCGAAACAGCTGCAAAACATTTCTTGACAACAGCTTTAGGCGGGATAAAAAACCATGTTGTTCTCTAGACATCAATCATTAGACGCACATGCAGAATCTGCAGAACATACCTACGGCGGATGAGAGCATAGTAAGAGGCGTTGCACAGTTTGCTTGGAATAGAAAACCAAACCTCAGTTGGCCTCTATCCAAAGCTAACGATGGAACTGCACTTCCACTTTGCAACATTCACCACCTAGCTGCTATCCTGTCCTCCATTGCAAAACTTCCTCGCAAACAAATTTGGTGAAAATTGGCCATCACTGGGAGCATGAAGTAGCCACTGTTTTTCGCTCCGGAGTTCTTATAATCGTTCGGAAAGAACGCTTCTCGGGCATTAAAGAGCAACCGAGCAGTAAAACTCCTATGAAGATTTGGTGGATTTGCCAGGAAAATTGCCACAACCATCCGTTTTTTTAGAAGTTCTCTTTTACGTCAATTGCTCTGGAGCAAAACGCTCCTGCAAGAACGATTCTTTACTGAAAGGTGCTTTAATCCTTGTTCTTTTAGGTTGGTGCAAAAATAATGCGTGTTTTTCGTTGCATCCTTTTCGAAGCAGAACCAATATCCCAGGGGCAATGAATATTTGGATGTAACCGATTTAACGCAAATGGTCACTTGGAATGATTTATTTTCAGCTGGCTGTTTTGGTAGTTGAGTGATAAGGTCTAGTGGTGTATGTAAACAGAATGTAGGAGGTGGTTCATTCAGACACGATGGGGGCAGAGAGTGGGGAAGGGAACAATGAGCGAGTAGGTGTAGAGGAGGAAGGACAGCATGTAGGACAGAAAGCCGCAGTGGATACCGGCATACTTCTTGCGCAGTATTGGACACGTCTTGCCTCTGAAAGCCGGCACACCTTTATAATCATGGAGCTCACCTCAAAGCGTCTCCCCACTTCTGCGCATCAGCGACTTTCATCACAGCGATGGACCCGTCTCCCGCGGCGGATCCGTCGCCCCCATTTTGAGCGCCGGCGCACCCTTATCACAGCGGTGGACCCGTCGCGCTCCATTTTGGGCGTCGGCGTACCCTCATCACAGCGGTGAACCCGTCGCCCCCCCCCCCCC
>JARK01001378.1:775762-788741 GCA_000688135.1 Ancylostoma ceylanicum
TATCACAGCGATGGACCCCCCAACCACTTTTTGTCGACGCAGGCTTTTAGCAGGTGGCCGCGGGAGCTAGAGCAATTGTTGGAGCTGCGGATGGAGCAGCAAAAGTTCACCCTGTTTTTCCTCCATTGCCACGTGGCAACCGATGTGTATATTAGACGTTTGACTCGGAAGAATTTTTTATCGAATGCTCGATTTTGATTGTTCGTATCGAAATTTTGTCTAGTCTAAGGTGGTAACAATGAAGCCGTATGCCTTTGCCATGTTAGCTATACAATTTCACTTCTTACTTATAAGATCATCACAGCTGCGAGAGTCATCCTTGAAAAATATCAGCGGCAAAAAAAGACATGTCATGAAAACAGAAAAGAAGCTGGGACTGAAAACTGATTGAAATCCGGAGATAGATATAACCATGCGTGGTATTATTCCCTCCTTTTAGACGTGCATAGCATCAGGGTGGCGGTCACCGACTTCCACAACGGTAACCCTCCGTTCATATCTTGAACTGCGTTTCATAAGCATCTATCATCTTTAGCTATCACTAACATGTCCATCCATGATAGGTTTGTTAATTATTTTTGTTCTCACAATCAGCTTCTCAGTAACCACCTCGATTCCTGCAACGTGACACGAAAAGTTGCCGTTCAGTAGTCGCTAAAACGTTGCCTGTAAGGCAGTAATGACCAAACCAGCAGTTTGATCATCCAGAGATATAATTTTGTAGTTTGAGCCTCATGGATTTCCGCAACGCCTGGACTCTACCGTATTTTTATCTGTGACAAGAAGATCATTTATAGATAAGTTAGATATAAGTAGAGATGACGTTTGACAATGATCTGTAGGACAGAGATAGCCATATAGATTGGGATAAACGCTGCAGATGTTCGCAGATATCAGTCTATCAGTCACCATACAAGCAATAGATGTGCTACACACATCTCGGAAGCCATGAAAAACATGAGACGAGCAAAGAAATTGTGCATCGACTGTTTCAAAATTACGATGTTTCCTTTTTAAGCGATAATGCTCCGGCGAGGTACACGTGCTTAGCTGAAATTAGCTCAAAAACTGGACGCATACTTCTTATAGCATTCCTTGAATCCGTTGACAATATCGATACGAGATTCCGGAAGCCAATCTCCTACATAAATATAAAGCACAGCTGGTTTCTCGAGGTTCGGGACCGTCAAGTCGCTTTAGCTACAGGGCGCGTCCACCGCATGGCGGGTGGTAGTAGGGAGAAATTCCCGTGAACCATGAGCGATCCTATTTTGGCCTACGTTTCGCAGGTGGGCGTGGGGGTGGCATCTCACGACTTATAAAATGCTTGCCGGAGAAGGGCGGTCAGGTAGGAGAGGCGTATCAATCTCTATAAGCAAGGTCCCCGCTTCCGTGAGATGAAGTTAGCACGGCTACCAAAACAGCCTCTTCCTCTTCGTATTTCCTGCGCCAGGCCCAGGTTGACAGGCCGGCTGATAGAGGTAATCGTCACACAAGAGCGGACGTCTACTTGAAAGAAAACGCCGCAATTACATATAATTTTATCTAAGAAAATCCTTGAATTATGCCGCACCGACCGCCCGTCAGCCGCTCCACGTCGCACCACGTGTGATAATGCATAGGCGACGTAGCGCGGATCAGCAGACGGGCGGTGCTGTGTAAGGCAAAAATTTTTTGGAGCGGCTACATGAAATTCGTACATACATGCGAGCGTTTTTTTTTTGATAATCCATTTCAAAAACGACAATAGTTGAGTATTTCTAACCATGATGTGCATTTCTCGTCTGCCTCTCCGAATACGGCTTTATTTCTCGCGTTCTCTCCTTCTCTAATATCTGCATAACCATGCTTCCCGGTGAAACATTGTACCGTTATGTTCCTATCGACGAAAGCGTTTGTTTCAGAGTCATCGTCGTCCGCTCCGAACGGGTTGAGAATCGGCCTTCAATGCGGTTTAGATAGAGTATACGCTTCATTGTGCAGTTTGCATCAAATGAAGCGTATACTCCATCTAAACCAGCTATTGCTTCTCACTTTGTTATAGACAGTTTCACCTGGCAAAATAGTCGTGAAGATGTTAGAGAAAAAGAGAACACGACATATGAACACTTATTCGGAGAGGCAGGCGAGGAATGCAGATAGTGGACCCATAAACTCAGTTATCCTTTCTCCTGAAAAGAACTGCAGACCGCGAGAACAAAAAGCATTTGACTGAAGTAAGTCAGACCGAGTCGAGTTTCAAATCAATCGACTTTCGAGTGACTGGGAAAATTGACTATTCGGAAAGGCTCAAAAATCGAGTCTCTAAAACTTCCGCTCACTATCCTCCATAGAAGTGCCTGAAAATAGTCCTTACTTCACATATACATAGCACACAAACATTCCAATATCATCGCGAGAACCATGTCAAAATAGTGGCCAAGCAGAAGAGGAAGGCTGGGAAATGCAACCAATAATTGTGGTTTTGGCAATGAACCGAGGATTCCATGCTCCAACTCAAATATCTGCCGTCAAGAGGGGCGCAAACCATCCTCTGAGTGCCGAATGATGACGCCTCTCCATCATGAGTGGAGCTTACCACATGCTCAGCGTCTGGTAGGCTATACCCATCTCTTTACCCATCTGCTCGTGGGTAAGCATTTTGATGGGTCGCATTTTATGGCTAAAATTGGGGCTGTTGGGCACCATGTCCATGGGTAATCTCAATGATGCATGCCAGCCCTACGGGCAGCCCGTCCACCTCCTCTGGTTGAAGAGCTAGGGGCTACCGAGGGGCGAACGACCTCAACTAAAGACGCTAGTTCGGGTCGGGTCCTTGAACGTCGGGAATCCGACCGGTGAGGCAAGTGAGATCGCAGATTTCATGAAACTAAGAAGCATTCATGTTCTGTGTCTGCAGGAGAAGAGATGGAAAGGGTCCAAAGCCAGAGAGATTGGAGACGGTATCAAGTTGTTCTATCATGGTCTTGAGGCAAAAAGGAACGGGGTAGCAATAGCAGTATGTGGGCCCCTAAAAGAATATGTATCGTCTGTGAATTGTGTTAGCGACAGGATAATATCTCTTCGAATCGCTATCAAGGACGGTTTCTGGACAGTAGTGTCCATATATGCTCCGCAGTGCGGCTGTACGGAGGCTGATAAGGAGGCATTCTATGATGAGCTCGACAAAGTCATCAGTTAACACCGGCTCACTACTGAAACCAACTACAGAGGGTGTCCTACCTCGTTATATTGCTTTTTCTTTTGTTGAATATTTCGCCTGCCATTATGAATTACTAACAAGTTCTGTTTATTCATTGAAGCACACTGTAAATGCAATGTATTAAATAAAATAAAATAAAAATAAAATTTTGCGAGGCTCAGAAAATTAAGGGAATTTTCCGCGAAATTGTAGAGAAATTCTGGGCCAGGTCTTATGTAGCATCTTTTACCTAGTACATATGTGTGTATCTCAGGAAAAGTTGCGAGAGGACCACAACGGAAACACTCTTTACAAACACTAGAAAGTGCTTACAAAAAGTTGAGGACGAGTTCACCAACTGGACGAGTTCCCCATGCATAAGTAGACATACAACCCTCGTCCAAGCGGGCCGTACAAGTCGGGGATGATAACCATGGAACTTGTCAATTCGAGATAAGAAGTTAGCGTAAGGACTGTGGCATACTCCAGAGCGACACCGTCACTGTGAAGAAACATGAATGAAAATGATGATAACAAAGTGTTACACGTTCTCATGCCTTTTCACACTATTTGCGTGAGATAGCATGTTGGTGTAGGATCAGATGCAGGAGAACCTCTGGTGGTGAACGGCTGCAGCGACAACGTCGCTGTGAAGCATGCCATATCTCTAAAACCTTCCTGCAAACGCTCACGAGTACTACAACGGACCACTAACACATTCGCGACCTTACGCTTTTGGCATAGTATGTCACGTGGGACACACGCGCTTTTGCACAAGTAGGACCCGTGCTCAACCGCATGAGCACGTGGTCCCACGTGGTAGGAATTTTTTCTCTGCTGCATAATAGTCCGAAAATGCGCGAATTCGAGACAAACCAAAACGCGAATATGCACGAGCTTGAAGCTAATTCAAGAAGTTCACCTGCATAAGAGGTAGTAAGTAAGTAAGTTAATCTTCATATAAATTGTTCGTTTACTTGTTAGTTTCAACCACGCATTAAAAAAGCACGAGAGCATATCTGCTCTGCCCATCGCGTGTATAGATCGCTTGAACATTTGTTAGTATACCACTGTATAGGACTTTGCTCACTATGATTGCTTCACAAAAATATAACTGTGAAAAAGGTGTGCTCATCCGGTTGAGCACGCGGTCCCACACGTCGCGCCATGCGTGCTCAACTGGTTGAGCACATTGTCGGGAATGTGTTAAAATCTGCTAGTTATACATACGTTAAGCTACGCACTGAAATTTTCCGGATATGCGTGGCTCTTTTCATGCCTCCACGATCATTGCATATCTCAAACTCTGAGCAGTTCTCGGTGAAGCACCTGTCGCGACACTCAGCTTCAACGCTCAAGTGATCCGGTGCACTAACGTGATGAGAGGAAATTAATGACTCTTCACTCAAACAAACTCCGGATGCCGTCAAGAAGCTGCGGTTGTTTTTCTCCCGGGCACATTTTGCCGGTTCAAAAATAGCAGGCTAACAGAAGGTTATTTCGGAGTTCCGCATTCGAACCATTTTGTAGCAGAGAGATTTTTATTTCTCTCAAAGAACCGTAAAAATGAAGCTCTTGAGATACAGAGCTTGCCCCCGTATGGTAAACCCAGCTGCGTAGCCTGGGCGTGATTATCTTGAAGACACTGCATGTGGACAGAAGACATGAAATTCTTTTTCCCCGTTTTACGTTATTTTTCTAAAATGAAGTCTTCACTTCCAACACAAAAAGGTATACTAAGAGGTAATTTTAGTAGTACGCCAAAACATCATCCCTTCTCCAGTTTTTCTGAGTTCAGTGTTCACTATTCTGGAGTAACCCGTTCTGAGGATTCGTTTGTTTTTTTTTCTTTCCTCACAGTTTGTCACGGCGTATGGGCCGAATTATGTGTTTACCACGACGCACTCTGAGTGCAAGAAATAAGTGAATAAATAAGTAAATAAAATGTCTATTTCAAAAATTTGGTTCTTGGAGAGGTTCTTCTGATGAGAGGCCTCATCTTAAAAACCTTTTCTTGCGAGAAAAGGCCCATGATCATATGTCCAGTTTAGAAAGGTGGTCATAATTAATTAATTATAACACCTGCTGGTACACTTGCAAAAACTCGGGCTCTTCGATTCAAATCCACTTATGTAAGCTCCTCTACTGTTCTCCACCAGGTACAACTGCACAACCCAGGTTCTTCCGGCTTGCTGTAATCCAGCAGCTGAACAGTGCACTATCAATGTAAAGCACTCAAGGTGTTTATAGTGATGTCCGGCCGGCCAGCTGTACAGCCATTAATCTGTGAAATTGATACTAGAGCCATCTCGCAGCACAGTGCAAAAAGCCCTCATTCGGGGCCGCGGCTGCAGCAGCAACGGTCCGCGAGCGCGACAGTGGGAGGCAGGAGACATGTGTTCCATATTTATGCCGAGGAACCAATGCTGAGCATTACAACACGTGCCCTTGTGGCTCGCTCCGTATTCCGGTGGCTGTTCGATCGTCAGTGATTTGTGACGTCCGCGTTCTCGAGGCCCGCGTGATTTCCGAGGTCCACACCAAACATGGCGCGAATTCGATTTGCCTCCAATCCGCCCTACAAATGACTTTTCGCGATGTTTTCTTCGAACAAGTCTGTGAATTTGAGCAATCTCTGTCCATAAATCTGCCGCACCCGACCCGGGGACTCCGCGGCTCTCACAGCTCGTTGTTCGGATGATTCCGGATGGTGGGTGTTTTTCAGAGGCGGCTGAACATAGTGTGATGGATGATCGGGAGCTGACTCGGTGCCGCAATCATTTATTTTGCGATTTCTCCTCGTCGACAGACACACATTAATCCTCCTTTATCACTTCACTCACACGTGCTAGCTATTATAACGACTCACAGTCGTTTTTCTTTCTTTCAGGAAATAAGTTTTTTATTTCACAATCCTCTCTCTGTTCGAAACTACTTTCACTTCCTAGACTTTTTTATAAAAATTGATAAGATGCCCAACAGCTGTTCTTATATAATTTTCATTGAAGGACGACCTGATGTGATTTGATTTCCTGTTGCACGTAGGAACCTTTTTTATGACCCGAGCACCCAGACGGAAAAATTTCTGCGTGGACCCCCGTGTCTCGTTCTCTATTGAATCCAAGACAGAGCTTGGCATCCTTGAACTTCAGCAAAGTACACACTTTTTTCTGAATTCAGTCCAGAGCAACTAGTTCCTTGTGTTGAGCTCATCGTTTTCTTTGTGATATCCTAGCTATATAGCTCAAGGCTGGCAATCCATTGATACCCTCACACTTGCTAGGTACTGGACGAGTGCCGTGATTTTTCCTTTTGAATCGGAGCCCAGCAGATGTGATGTTCCTTATCGTTTTCCGTGCTTTTTATTTTCATTTCTTTTGGCTTTTTTTTTTCAAGACTTCCCTTGGAAATCTCCTAGTCTAGGAAATTCTTTGCCGTTCACACATTTCGTGTGCGAATATTTGCTACCGCTGAAAATTATTGAGGCTTTTCAGAGTGTCTTCGATTAAATTTGAGCAGGAACCTCTTTATTACTACATCTTAGGGTTAGCTACTTGCTACTCATGTTATACAAAGAACTAGATAGCAGTGGATTCTAATATTTGCTCCACAGCCAAGCCCATCTAGGTAAAGTTAGGTCATGGGTGACAAACTTCACGAAATCCGTTTACTCTCGCAGTTCGACGACAGATATCGCCTTTGTTTACGCTCGCTTGAGTCGGTTTACGCGATCGAGCGACAATGATATCCTTCTTATCTTTTGATTGCGGCGGTATTCAATTTCTGCTGGAGAATCTGGATTTACAATACATCACGATACTGCTTGTAGAAACTTTGATTTTCTGAGCGGATCTGTCACTAATCTCTGAGATAGAACCAATCTACAATGTGTCCCATTTTCCCGCTTGTTTCTGCTGAATTCCGTGTTTTCTGCAGAAACGCAAATCTATTCGACATGTGCTTCGAAAAAGAAAATTTGCACTATGCAGACACCAAATTTCGTGACTTCTTCGAGTTTTTTTTTTCTGAGCTGTGCACACTTCGTCAGTCAGCGCTGATGTCGAAGGCAGTCTCGGGTCGGGATGTCGCTATTTTTGGAAATCTGCCCCATTGTGGTGTCAGCCAGCGAGCCGACATTGTTGCGAGAGTCTCGTTCCTGCTTCTTCCTAGCCCACCAGCCTTTTCATTCCTCTTGCAATTCCAGCTGACGCAGACTGCAGGGATTTCTCTTCTTCGGTTTTTTTTGCACTCATTGTTCATTACACGTGGTGAGGCCCACTACTAAGAAAAATAGGATGACACTGAGCTATTTTGACCATAGAGGATCCAGTGGATCACGTTTATCTACCCGTCCAGTTCATCTCGCTTTTACTTCCTCGAGTGCTAACGGCTTACATTGTTTTTAACATTAGTAATTCAAAGATGGTCATCAGGGTAATCCTATTTTCATGTTGCTTATCCGAAAAAAAAAAACATAGATATTTTATTACTCTAAAAAATATCATAATTTCTCACCATTTGAACTTCTTTTGCTTTCAAATATTTTCGTAGTTTCTTTCTTGGGAGCAGGGAATTCATTTCCTATGCAGAAAGCTGCTGGTTGCATTTTCTTATTCTTTCTCCTAAATGAGTATTTTTATATCTAAAGCGTCCCATGTCGTGTACTTCTTTGGTAAGAGTTGTTAAACTTCCCAGCAAAATGAACTTCGAAATAAAATTCAAAAAGCATAAGCAACTACTCATTCATCGCTATCATATTACTTGTTAGTGATCCCCTATCCGAAATTGACCATAAGACTTCCACGAAATTGTTTACACGATAGGATAGCAATGTTAGAATGCAAATAATTAGCATTCGTATGTCTCACATCGAACGCGTCACTCACCCAGACGTATGGTCAAAATAATGAATGGCGAGCAATGTTGACCTATGCAGAAATTGCTGGTAGTAACCTAAAAGGAACCTTTAGGCCTCCAGAAGAGTTCCCGGACAATTATGGCAATGTCATTAGCTGAACACTAACAATACAAAATGTTTTAAGTTTCTACACGTACTCATCCCTTCATTTTTATTTTCCTACACTGAAGAACCGAGTCAAAGTTGTTTCCGCCCGAAGCAATCAAAACAATCGGGTGGCTTGCAGGGTTGCAGTGGTTCTTTTTTCTAGCATGCTCTACACAGCTCACGTTGTTACAACTTATGACTGATGTTGTTGGTGAAGTAGTGCGTTCGTACGTAATTATCCGTCACCATTCTTCCAAACTCCTTTTCTTCTGGTGTATACTGGTGCTCTCTCACCACTTTTGCTTAGAAATGTTCTTCACTATTTGTTTAATAATAGTTCATGTGGAAAGTTATCCTTGAGCTTCTCAATAACGTCCCACCGGCTCGAGAATTCGTAGATCGCAAAGCGGTAATTTTCCGATTTCGTCTAAACGTTTTGCAAAGGAATGGTCGCTGAATTTGAAATCAGGTTCAGAGCCACAAGCATGATTGCGATTACCCAGGGTGAACGTGTTGACACCGCACAAATTTCTACACTGTGAGCGCTGGTGCAGCTCTTTGAGCACACGGGTAATGTCATTGGTGAATACGGGCCTATGTGTTGGGTGGATACCCTTTTACCCTTTTAAGCGGTCTGCCACCCAGATTTTGACGATCGAGTCTTCTTTAAACTAATGATGGAGGAAAGAAGCTTGATCCCTCAAAAGTTGGCAATGTCCTCAACATCACCATCAATACTAGTAAGCCACAGAATTAGTCGAAATGTGTAAGTTGACAAAATGAATTTCTGTATGACCTGCGCGATCACAATATTCTTTAAAGGCTTTGAAATTACGCAGAAATCCTATGTTGAAAGGAATGCACCGCATAATTCTGTACCTGAAAAAATGGAAGAATAACTATGCCAAAATCGGGACTTGCTTGAATCCTTCACTTTCCTTGTTTCTTCATTCTTCGTGCACGGCTCGGTATTCTGTGAACTACTGGTGTTGTATTACCAAGGGTAATTTCAGATTATTATTTATTTGGTAAATTCAGATTACCAAAGGTAAACACCTCCACATCCGTATTAACAATGGGTAAAATCGAACGGTATAGGTGCGCTTACCATGGGTAACCTCAACTATACAACCGACCCATGGGCTCTACAGAGTTTCATGTTGATTATATGCTTGAAATAATCCTTACACTTCTACAGAGTCCAAAAATTTCTTACTTCTATACTTCAATGCTTTAAACGGCCGCGTGCCTCATCCCACCCTTAGCTGGAAGTCAGACTGTAGGATGTACGTAACAGCCTGAATGAGCTAAATCTAACTCTGACATGTACTTTGAAGATGTGGTGGGCAACAGCACACAAATCACATGGGTCTAAGTGTGATGGATCGTCTCAAACTTCCTACGGACAATTGTCGTCATCACCTGATAATTGACTATTGACAGCTCGGAAAATCGGGGGTCCTTCCCACGCCACAGTCGGGTAAACGCAGGATAAGCTGGCGAAAGTGAGAGTAGTAGCGGAGGACGTGTTCTTGGGCCACGGATCAGCATATTAGAAATCGTATAACTCATTCCGTGAGTTGAGAAGGGCAGTTTTCGGGACAAACCTGGATCTTTGACAATTCCAGTCTTTGAATGTGTTCAGTATCGAGACTTCTATGTCGAGAATATGCTGATCGTTGTCGGTTCAATGAGACGATGTTTTTGCAGAAGCGATTGTTTGCAGTCAAAAAAAGTTCTGCAGCTTCAGTGGTGTGTCGAATGCATGGACCACGTCTGTAGGATCCCCAAAAGCTTACTTTCGTCATCTGGGATTTCGGAGACTAGATTAGCAAGTTCAAAAAAGATATAGCAGCAGCGATCCCTCAACCTACCCAGCTGATTGGGTGATGACGGACTAGAGCGTTTTCAATGAAGTCTTTCTCGCTGTGTTCTTCTGTACCTTCAGCAAAGGCCTGCACATGCAGTAGGAGCTGCAGCAGCCTCTAACTAAGTAAGGAAGCTGCTGCACATTTTGAGTACTTCTCTGTACTTGAGTACAAGTGTACGTTGAGTGTTGTCAGGCAGAAGTAGCATGCTACAAACCCTAGTTTTAGGCTTCATATCACATTCTAACTGAGGTGCATCTCCCGCTTACAACAATTGTGGAATTTCTGCTTAGCAGAGCGGAACTAGCCCTGAGATTATAGCGACCACCTTTTTGAGATTTTTTTCTGGTAGAGTTTCGCTGATGTTTTTGTGATTTGCCCGGTACTACTTTCCCTAGAGGCGGTGCCTCACCTAAAGAACAGTAAGAGTACTTCTTGCAACATCGAAGTCGTCGCTGTGTTCTGCACCTGAATGCAGTGCAGTAGGTGATAACAGTCGACGAGTAGACACTTCGTTGTTGTAGATGACTCAATGGGCATTCTCAATTCTGTCCCCAAGAACTGGTGTTTTTTTACTCCCCTAAGGAGATGCATTAATCATTATACTCAGCACTACATGACTTTTCTTATTTCTTCAAATTGAAGGTCACTTGATGGTCCTTCCATTTGAAGAATTTTCTGGTCTCTTGGAAAAGCAAGTTCTGGGAGTGATTCCATTTGCAAGACCCTCCGCGAGCCAACATAGGTAAAATGGCTGTCTCTTTTTGTTTCTGTGAGGAATATTTGAAATGAATATGACAACGTATTTGTGGACGGTAATAAAAAAACAATGGTGCTCCATCCGTGGTGATTGCTATTTCGCATTTCTCATCATTCAGGACAACGTTCCGTGGGTGGCCTACACCAAACAGCAAGGGCAAGGCAGAACTCATATATCTTTTGTGTTTGGCAGCGATATTCGCTGGATATAGCTCACTCGCGGCCATTTCTCCATCGAGCTGTCAAGCCTCGCATATCAAAAAGCTGTAATTTCATAATTACGGCGGAGAGAACATGTCGCCGTTTCCAACCCAGAGTTATGGAACTCTGCTTACATAATATATGGCAAGCTATTACTTCGGGATATCGTCAAAAAGTTGATTTATACACATACATATTTCACGAATAATGGGCCATTAATTCAATGTCATGGCGCGTAAGAGATTTCTGTGGCTTCCTTTTCAATGACACATTAGAAGGAATCAGGCATACAATTTTCAGCTCTCTGGTGTTCATCCTCAATTTTCCACTTTTATGGGCGTTTTGTCGATGTGTCATCATGAAATTACATTAACATCAATTTCCTGCGAGCAGAATAGCTTCTTATATTGTGGTGATATGATCACGATTGTTAAAAATAAGCGGAAAAATGCCATTTCAACGCCGAACGGGAGAACTTTTACAAAAAAGTGTCACAGTTTCAACGCTGTGCCTTTGAGGAGTCTTCCCGTGCATTCTGTATTTCTAGATCTTCTTGACATTTCTTGAAAATTAGAGACATCATCGGTATACATAGAAACGAAAATAGCGCACGTAATTTCACGTTGATTCACAGCACAATACATTTTAATACTTTTAATTTGTCTCGTTATATGTCAAGCATGAAACAGTTAGCGCAAATCTTGAGCGATTCCTTTTAATTATGAAAATACTTCTTGGTGCTATACTGCTCTTGGAATCATATGGATCGATGTAGTCCTCAGAACAGTTCTCCAGAAAAATCTCAGTACACCTGCTACAGGAGGTCCTAGTGAGTAGGACCAGCTCATCCACATCGCGGCTTCACGCGTTTTGAGTTGTATTGTGTTGCTCTGATTGCCTGCGCATCCACACTTTGTACTGATATCACCGTCCTCGCTCTCATTACCCTAGTGTGGTACATACGGGTCCTGTGCACTGAGTGATAAATCGGCGACCTATGAGACCCATGAGAATGGGTCGCCGACTTTTCAAAGAGTGCTCAATTTATAAAATATTTTGAAACCTCGTGTCGGCCTATTTCATGCTGCTTATTTTTATTTTTAATTTTGAAAACCTGTCATTTTAACTGATATTCCTGCGACTCTATTCGTCCGATCTAGTCTCCAGTGTGGCGAAAACCTTAGTTTTTTCCAATCTGCTCTTCGTTAAGCAATTCTAGGCTTACCACTGATCACTATGTACTCTGCTTCCCTCCTGGATCGAACGCCCACCTTTTTTTTTGCTTTCTTCTTGTAATTTCTTGAACTTGATTCCTTTGAAAATGTTTAAGTTACTGGTTCCTCATCCACGCCTATCTACCTAGTATCCTGTTCACTGCTGCTTGAGCGGCAAACAATCTGACGGCAGACGTCGAATTAGCGAAAGTTATCTGAAAACAACAAATGTTCGTCGCGACTTCATTAATTAGGAGGTTCGAGTAAATATTTGTCCGGTGAGAAGACACCTTGATGCTGGTGACGGGAACAGGTATAGGGAAGAGAAGCGTTCGTGACCACTCGCGAGCAGTCTTAAGGGACCCGAAGTTAATGAGCCAAAAGTCTACCATGACATTTAGGGATTAGCTAAACTCAATTCGTGGCAACTTCCCAGATGTCATCCACCATCGACCCCCTGTTTTCATGTATTATTTGTAGTTTTCAGCGCTCTTTACCGATGATATGTGTGGGTAGAGTCAGACCTATTTTCGTGGGAGCGATGACGCAAAGGCAAGCCGACATTTGTTTCTTGACAGCGAAAATTTGGTTCTTCGCAAACGCGGGCGAGGAATAGCACTTTCAAATAGTCACCATAAACTTTATGCATTCTGACATTCCATGCTGTAGTTATTTTTGGCTAGTATCAGCTGGTATCCCTCCTCCACCCGGTGGCGGACGCAGGGCTGGGGGGACGCCCCCCCCCCCCCCC
>JARK01001378.1:790626-806534 GCA_000688135.1 Ancylostoma ceylanicum
CATTTCATAATTCTGTGTATACTGTTAAGAAACTTTTACTTCACGGTAGGATAACTTTGTTGTTTATGATACTCCAAATTCGCCCTCTCCTCCTAAGAAAGATCCTGGAGGGCTGAAGTGCTGTGGGAGAAACCGCATAATGAATGCCCCACGTGCTCTGAATACGTAATCACAAGGCCCTCTCTGCAGACGTCTCCTTGTTCGATCGTCCTCACTTTCCTGCAGTTGTTTTTGGGTTTCCTACTGGTCTTAGAAACAATAAACACATTTCAGCTAATGAAGCAATAAACAGGCCATGCCAACAGGAATCGCAAGATACTGGGACTCATTGGAAAGTGCAGAATACTTGGAGCCCTGTCAGCCGGTAAGTAACCAAGTTATTTGTACCCCCATCTTATTTTTTTTTTTGTGAAAGAATTATGGAAAGTTACAGCATACCGGCTTCCTCCCGAAGTTGGACGACTGCGAGAAGCTATGGCTGTCCGAGCTGAGTGTGTCAGCGGAGAACGAGTGCCAGTCGATTCTCTACGCCAAGTCGCTGCTCGATGACACAGATGGCGTCCCAGTGATACAGGAAGTACAGCCGGTGCGAAGCGCTCAGAAGGGCTGGTATGGAAAGAAGTGGGTCTGGTTATACACTTGTTTCCTGGCTCAAGCATCCTTACATCCAGCCTAATGGGCCGCTCTTGTTATCATCTTCCACTAGACAAGCAGTGGCTGTTTTGACTTGCTTTAACTTTTTACGAAGATTCCTAGGATTTTCAAATTTTTCAACATTGGTGTCATTTTTTCATCTTTCTCGCCACCTGTCGCGGTATTTGCAAACGTCCATTGGAGGGTAATCACCTACCCGCCATTCCAAAATGGATGAGTTCTCCTAGTAAGAAGCCTTGTACGAGTCACTCATCTCAGTCAACAACAAAATGATGGAATTTGGTGGTGAAGTCGACCAGATATTTCATATCCTGCTTGAGAAACTTGTCCATCTTGAATGACCGGGAATCTTAAACTCTTCACAGGACGTTCACGAATCCCTCCACTGTATTTGACTCTCGTGGGTGGCAAGAGCGAGGATATTGTCCGTCAGGTTATCCGTCTAGACGTAATCCGTAAGTGTCGACAAGTGGCGGGAGGTGGCACCCTCTCCTCCGCCCCCGAGAACGGGTCGCCTTTGAAATTACTTTGCAAAATGAGTAAATCCTTTCTATTAGTATATTTTTAAATGCCTATTTTTACTACCAATCTTTGAACAATTTGTAATAATTACTTAATATTATAACTGATACTTTTATTTATGTTATTTCCCATCCGGGTCCCCTTTTACCACCAGATAACTGCCAAAGCAAAAATTGGTTGCCTTCAATTGACATTTTTCCCCGGAAGGCAGTCGACGTACCAGCTTTTTCCCGTTGATTGTCATAGGTGGTTCAGAGAAAGGAAAATTCTTGTTTAGCTTTCCAGGGTTGTCTTAGTGACTTGAGACACATGCATTATTGAGATTACCCAGAGACACCATTGTCAACACTCTTAAATTCACCCATCGTTGACACGAGCGTCACTAGGTTTGCCCTGGGTAATCTCAATGATGCATCCAGCCCCTGCGCTATAAATCCCTAACCATTATCCAATACCTGGTCTCCGCTAACCGGTAATTTTTTAGGTATCTTGTTATCCCAACCGTAATCTGTCTTAGAACATCTCATATCCGCTCATCTCTTTCTCACAGCATATCCCCCAGAGCGCATTTGCTCCTCATTCGATTCGATTCACCGAATTTCTTGCCTCGATTCACTCGACTCCACATTGTCTTGTCTCCTAGGCGTCTACGATCGTACTGGTCGCCTCGGTCCTGTGTCGTTTTCGTCGATTCCTAAGACTTGAAAATAGTCCAGCAATGAGCAAAATCACATAAGGTTATAAAAGAACAACAAATGAACCGCACTCACTTACTTTTATTATTGTTTTTTAAACAATAATAATCATTTACCATTCATCATTATAATTGTTATTTTATTCATTCGATTTTTCATCCAGGTCCCCCAAAGTGACGGACACCCCACTTTTTTCACACTTCCTCCCCTCCGGCCCACTTTCTGCGTCCGCCACTGTCGACAAAGCATGCAATAAATCACTTGAGAAAGTTTTTAAAAATTTGTCATTATGCTCTAAGACTAGCACTCCACTCGGGCAAAATGTCAGGTCCTCTCTCAGGCTCACTCTTCGGAGCCTGCTTCATTCACCAACTGTATTCAACCACTGCCGCCATCTCATTCCGGTCTATCACCGTTGTTAGGCGGATTTATGGCCCATTCGGATGGGCTTAGCGAAGGCATGTGTTCCTGAGGAGATTTATCTGTTTTGAGTAACAATATAATTCTGGCTACTCTTCGAGTAGCACATAACAATGAGCGCAACGTTAATACTTGACGGCGATCGACTGATTATCAAAGTGAGAAGGTGGGTCAGTTATGGGTATTTTTGAAGGCTTTTCCGAATATTCTCGTGTTACTCGATGTACCGGTGGTGGAATATCTGAAAAGGACCCTCTCGGGCTTTAATTTATCAATGACTCTCACGTTGCAAACTACGTACAAACTAGTATTTGTATCTCTAATGTCTTGCAACATATTATGATAGAGTACCCTGGAATTCGAGCGAATCAATTTTTTTGCTTTTACAGGGTGGGCCAAAAATACGGTAAAAAGTGTTTTTCTTCTGAAAAAGCGTGCTCTGCCTTGATGTTAAACTCAAATGAGAGGTTGTTCCGAGGTGCTTTACTAGTACAGTGCTCCAGCGCTTAGGTTACTTCTGGTTCAGGAATGGGGAAACAACACATTTTAGGACCTGCTGGATTTGCCATGTGTATATTCAATTGTCTAGAACACAATTAATTGGGTTAGTAGGTTTTTGAAGCATTCGAGAACTAGGCCTCCTCTGCTACCCATAGAAGTCGGTATTTTCAAAAAAGCACCTCGAAAAACGAAGGATCAGTTCGACCCCAACCACTTGCTCGCCGCCGAATGTTGTATGATTTTCTAGTTAGTAGGAGGCAATGAACACAAATCGAATGACAATACTCCAAATTACATCGAAATTCATTTTCTAGCTGCCATTTCCTTTGTTACCGTATTTATGGCCCACCCTGTACTCCCTTAGTTTGTACCTTCCTTCTATCTGACTCGTTATTCTTGTATTCCTTCCTGATGCTACTAGTACTCTTAGATTCAATTCATTTTTTTTGATTTTGCAATAAATTAATACACTCCCGGACGTTGTGATGCATAAGGAGCGCCACGACCTTTTGTCCCCATGCATACTGCCGCAGGAGGCACATCTTGTGTCACACAAGGAGTCAAAATGTCGTTCCCCTGTGGCATAGGGGTAAACGTGGTGCATTTTCAGAAAATAATAGTTGGTCGCTTGCTTTCGCAAAAATCAGCTTGTTTCGGAGTGTGTTGACGACACTTATTTAGGTCTTTTGCTCTGAAGTTTAATCTTTCGCAGCAACGCATGCACTTTCTGTATATTGCTTCTTTGTCTGGATTGTTAGCAGCAAGTACACCTCTCTTCTTATTCAGACGCTTGCCATGACGTAGCCTGGGCTTCAGCATTCTTCAATTCTGCGTTTTGGCTTCATATTTCTCTCTCAGTTGCTGCTGAACTCTGTGGTTCGTCAAATATACTATCTACTTGTCATTAGGGTGTTAAATTGGAAATGCGCGTTTTTTATGGAACAAATTATTTATAGAAACAAAGCTACAATACCCCAATCCAAGTTCAATGCAGAATTAGCATTGTTGAGCCTTCGACATCTTCCACACAGAGAGTGATGACTCTCCTGTGGGATGTCGCAGCACCGTGACCTGAAAGCGGCTCACCCACGGTTTAGTTTCGTCGCAGTTTTGGAATTTTTGTCTTTCATGTAAGGCCCAAGCGGCGCAAGCAAGTGGTTATTTGATAGTACAAATTCTGTGCTATAGGCGGTCCCAAGTGCGTCTCCTGACTCCGGATGTGTTGAACAGGGCAGTTGATGAACCGATTTGCAGTCACAGTTTCGGTTCAATGGCCCGAGTTCGATTTCGGAATTCTATACGCAGTGCCGGCCAAAATTACATAGCCTTCTCAACTTTCCTTTTGCTAATGTAAGTCTTGACTTGAGGCCTTGAGGTTCAAATTTTTATGGTAGTTGTAGAGACTCAAAATTCGCTGATGTTGAAAATTTGCACTTCAAGGCTTTACGTAAGCCGAGGTTTGCGTTAACAGAGGTTATGGAGGAACATTGGAAAGGCTGTATAATTTTGGCCGGTACGGTCTGGTCTGTGGTGGTGCTCCACTGCAGTTTTACGCCCTACTCAGGGTAATCTTGTAGGATCACAAGCATGCTCAGTTGTGACCAGTGAACTGCGAGTATTTTGCGAGTAGTTGTTGTGGTGGCAGAAAGAAGTTACACAGCTCTAAATGACCCTCGCTTCTCCACCTGCTGTTCAGCGTTACTCCGTTGTCGGACAAATTGAGCGCTCGTCTTATGAATGTCTCACCTCACTGGGTGCGAAGGTAAACGTAACACTACTTTTGGCACTGTTCAGATTCACGATCACATGAATTTTTATTTCATTTAATTCTTATTCATTTATTTTTTTTTCTATTTTTCATTTATTTAATTTTTATGAAATGAGTAGCAGCCATCATACTATTATATTTTTAGGTTCATCTCTCTGAACCTATTTCACCTCATTTTTTTCGCAATGAATCTGTTATGCCACAAGTTCTTCTAAATTCTAAAATTCCAGGTGCAGCTCGCTGTCCTCCTCGACTGGCAACCTCTCCACCTCTCCAAATCCTCACAGAAGAGGCGTGCGTCTGAGGGACACTAAGAATGGAAAATTCGGTAATTTTTTTTTCGTGCATGGTGGTCTATTGGGGTATTATGAGGGGTTGAGACACAGAAGATGTGTTTGCACTTCGTTTACGTATGTGGGAAAGAGCGCGGTTCTGTCGCCCACTGAGCCTTGGGGCACTATGCTGTATTTTATTGAACTCTGAGAGGTTTCAACGCTGTAAAACCACTTAGTGGGAGAATTTCTCTAGCGCACCTCGTTAGAGATTCTGCATTTTTCTGAGCCTCTTTTTCACTTCTCTGCAGCTGGTGAATTTCAGCGCTTGGAGGTAGCACACACTTTTTTCACAAATTTATGGATTCGAAAACTTGCAGAGATTCCAAAGATTTCATGGATTTAAGCTCAGCTTCTGCCGCATCCAGAAGCTCTAGAAATCGGAAAATACTTGAAACACTCTGGCATTCCAAGGAATTCCGCTGTTCTCTAGTGCTTTCAATTGCGCAAACGAGTACTTTTTCGTAGGTCCGATGTAAAGAGACCGCCAAACATTGCGCGCTGAAGCAGAAGCAGCCAAAAACTGTAAGCTGGTGCTTGGTCTGGTGATTCTTGCAGATCATCTGCTTCTGGCCATGCCGTTGACAGCAGTGTTTTCGCCAGTTGATGATCATTCTAACTGTTTCTTTCGTAGACGTGATTCACTAACTATGTACCGTTTACATGATACATAAATTTTCTCACAGAAGAGAAATCTTGCTACTTCCCACCAGCATTTACATTTTCAAAAGCATTTGCAGTGGATAATCGGACTTTATTCGCTTTTAGTTAGAAAATTTCAATAAAGGTTTTTGTTAATGCCTTTAGGAATTTTTGGAGAAGCTTATTTTTAACTTTTTCTCTTCACTTCACTTTCACACTTTTCGTGCACTTTTTTCTTTTGTATTATACCACTACTGTGCACACATACACACGAATACTGTATCAGAATTACGGAACATTTTGACTAGTAAATAATGCAGAACTAAGAATTAACTAACTAACTCTTTTGTACTTCTTCTGTTTCTTTTTTCTGGAAATATGTCTTTAATCACACCGCTTTTTCATTTTTGCTTTTCTGTTTGGAATTCTGTAACGTAACAGTCTGTCCTCTGCACGGGAGATAAACACATACGGGGTGTCTCAAAGTAATGCTTATCCTATTTGAACTTTAATAACTCCAGCATAAGTGATAACAAGAAAACTTCTTTGGCAGCATGTACGTAGGTAAGGGGCATAGGTGTTTAGCGTGACTGCTAGCAGCAGTACACCCCTGGACAGCCTTGGGCACAGCACCAGGACTGATCAAGAAATAGCAGCAATGCCTATTATCGTAGTGAAATTATAGGCAGCCGCGGTTGCACCTCACACGGCATTAAATTACGGTGGATTCGTAGGGAACACCATGTTCTTGAGATTCCTCTTAAGTAAAAGAATAGCAATGTTAGATAGTGAGATCTTGGTAGTTATTCTACACTTTCTAATCGACCATCTCACCTCCCAACAAACATTCCTTCCAGAAATCATTGCACACTTTGATTGGATTCACAGTCAGTCACAATAGCATTGCATGAAGCATTGAGTATCAACCCATTTCGTCTTATCTCTAAAGTATGGAGCTTTGGTCTGGCGCAAAAAAAAACCAACAAAATGCTTGTGGGCGCGCGTACACTTTCACATTCTTTTTAACATGGTGGGCGAAAACATCGCAAGGGGCTAGGTAGTGTAAACCCTATTTTGGGACCAGCCGTATATGATCTTGGAAAATTTCCTGCTTGCATTTATGTTGGAGTCGTTAAAGCCTCAACAGTGTGTGATCATTTTGTGAACCCCTGTAATTTCGCTTTTCTTTTAGGTACCACTTTTCCCCAGTTCACTCCAGTCCACTCTACTCTTGACCTCATCGACTCCTATAAGTTCCACGAAAACTATGCAACCATCCCGGACATGAGCAACGGTAAGCTAATGAACGAGTTAAGATCTCTCCCGATTTTTCCGCGGTGAATTGAATCTGGTATGAGAAACGAGCAGAATTCTGGTTCCGGAACTCCGGACGTCCCTGATTCTGGCGTCATGCAGATTAACTTCTAGATTTTCGGAGAAATGGCAGTAGCTGTCACACACGCTGTTTTGAGCCCTCCAAATCTCTCACAATGCAAATTTCTCTGAACTTCCAAATTCCGAAAATCCGGTCTTACGCAACACTTCCACTTATCCCTAGCATCATGCCGGTCAATGGAACCTACTGAAGCGTAAATATTTCATGCTCTTCCCACGCTTTTGCCCGGCCTCACCTGCAGGAACGAATGGAGGCGCAGTATCGAGGAATACTCAAGGAAAACTGCGTTTCCGCTGTTCTTGTTATTAAATGGGATCAGTCTACCTCCTAAGATCGCTTGAATAAGGGATTCCAGATGTGCGAAAAATGATCTGATGGTTCTACCTCGGCACGTTTGCGTTTTGTTTACAATCCAAGTCCAGCAAGCTTGGATCGCCTCCTGGAATTGAAAAAAAGGAACCAGCCGGAATTACTAAACAGCACCAGGTTCCCATCATTGGTGGCCGCGGAAGGGGAAGGAAAAAAGGGGTTGGCAGGAGTCTCCGTGTAAAAGGGATTTGGGCAGCAGGGTTGCCAGGAACTCACTGAAAACATTTTCAATTTTCAACAATTACTAGTACGCGGTCTAATATCCAAAATGTGAGGATGTCTACAAAGTAGGCAACGAGAAACAATTCAACCCTGATTTTTCTACACTTTTTTTTTTCAAAATTACTTTCTAAAATTTTCCTGGAGTTTCGTGGAATAATGTTGCGGATTTCCAGAAATCGGTGAAGGTGTGGACCATTTCCCCATAGCGTGGGGCTGTATCATCACGAGCCGCGCGCATCATTGAGATTACCTAGTGTAGCCATGTCAACACTTCTCAACTCTACCCACCGTTAACACGAGCGTCAACACATTCTCCTTGGGTAGTCTCAATGGTGCATTAAGGTCCATAAGAACAAATGAGGCGTTGCCAGGCTACTGTGATTGGCACATTCAATTATTGCGCCAATCACGGTAGCCTGGTAACGCACAGTTTTTCCTCACAATGATATGCACCGCTGAAAAGTGAAAACAATGGAAAACATACCTGTGAAAAAAGAGAAGGTCTGTGAGAAAAAAAACAGGCCAAGGTTAGATTGCTGATGACGTCATTTTGGCTAATTAATTAACGCTAACGGTACTAAATAAATCGATTTATTCTCTTAAGCTTGGACTTTAAAAAATGGCCTAGGTAGCCTTTACGATCATTTTTCGGGGTGCCCGTCCCGGCTCCAAACTCCAAATTACCCGTCCAGTGACATCACTGAAAACATTGGATAGCATTGAAGCAATCCTGCAAAATTGCCATCGGGCCGCAATGATGGGATATCCCAAGTGCCTCAGGATATCGAGTGGACCTATCGTTTTTATTTCAACTCATAACAGAAAATTGTCGTTAAAAAAGCCGTTTGCAGATGCGCTTCTGTACGTTTCTGTGCGTTTTTTTTTCTAGTGAGACAGTATTTATGCGCCACCCTGTAACTCTTTGTCCTTCTGAATGCAGATCCCCTGAAACTCGCATTTTTCAGGGCACAGCAGTTGCATGCACCTGAACGGCGAAACAGCAGGAACAGCAGCAGCAGCTGGTCCTGAAGCGCTGCTGACGAAGGCACTGTCGAACGGGTACACGGTGAGTTCACAACAGCTTTATCCCCGTGGTTATGTGCTGTGGCGGCACATGTGCAGCAACATATGGCGGCTGTAACCACGCGCTGTACATAGCCTAATCAATCTTTGCCGGATCGCAGGTGATTTGATGGCGGTATAAAACGATTTTGCAGTGGACGCCGCCCGGATTCAGATGCCCCGCCGCATCTGCTACAGAACTCAACAGCACCTACGACACCAGCACTGCTCACTGCCGACCGCCGCCCGCCTACGACCAGGTAACGCTTCACTGAGCACCGTTTCTCCACAAGAACACGCCTTCTGACGTGGATCGACGCCATGCCGAAAATCCTGAAAAATCTCTGTGCTCTGCTGTTCCCATCTAGTTTCTTACTTTCCAAACAGGCTGACATATCCACGGACGGAAATGGCGACGGATATGAGCAGTGCTAGGGTAAAGAATTGTTCTGAATGGAAAACGACCAACATGCCATTTCCTCTTCGCTGTCATTCTTTTTTCTATTTTCCTCCCATTCTCCGAAACCCATTAGCCATGATTGCTGATCTCGTGCTTCGCTGATTCTTTTGCTTCTTCCATCATTGAAGAACTGCCCGAGACGCAATCCATTATTGACTCCGGCTCTCTTCCTCTTATTCGGATAGTGGAGGTCGCCCGAGACGAATCCGGCGTATATCACAAGTTTTCCTACCGTTTAGTACTAGGTTCAACTAACAATAAACTTCTCAGGGCAGGCATGAATCACTGAGATCACCCATGGTAAAGATGATAACACCTCTATATTTACTCACCCTTAACATAGGCATCAACACGTTTACCCTGGGTTATCTCAATGGTTGTTCTAGACTCAAGCGTAGCCGCGATACTCTTACGACTGAACAAAATAGTAGCACAGAAATTGGGAATAAATACATATTTGTACATATTCCGGTATGAAAAGTGTGTATGCTAGCAAGGGAAGGATACCAGATGTCTGTGAAATTTCGTAGTATGCTATGCCCCATAGTGTCGAGTCTCGAATCACATCGACAATTTTATAAAGTTGGCACTCAAGAACCTTCTAGTAACAAGAGAAGAATTCCTTGTTGGCTGCTTTTTGGGAAGAACCAGGGCGATGGTGACAATTTTTAGCCAGAGAGCACTGTGAAGAAAGAGCCAGACTTCATTGTGGACTGCACATAATTTAACTAGCATTTTAGTGATTTCCCATACATTTGAGGGCTTTCACGAACGGACAGTTTAGAAAGGTGAAGTCAAAACATACATACATTGTTTGAAACTGAAATTTCCTTTTTCCTGAAAATTTTTCAAAGTTTCTTGAATGGTATTGAATTTCGTTGGTTATTTCTTAGGGATGGAACAGATGCTGTGCTCTATCCCGCGGCAAAATGTAGCCATTTTATTTTATTCATTCTACGAAGGAAAACCACTCACTAATTTGAACTACTTATTTGACCAGTCTTAAATGAAATTGTAATACAATATATTCAAATTCAGAAAGATTCTATTGTACTTATAAGAATGAAATCTAAGGTATGAGAATGTTCAATTCAATTCAATTTATTGCACTTACGGTGCGCTACTGATAACAACAAAACTCATAACTATTACAACGATAAGCTAGTTTTAGAAAAACCATGGATAAACACAAGGACAGAAAAACTTCCTAAATATCGAACAGGATAGACTAGTTTCTAATGTATAAGAATATTGGTGGAATACAAAATAAAACATTTGCTAATAAAATATTTCCTTTTTAGTCCAAATCTGACCATATTGAGTGATTCCATGTTGAGTAAACTGGAATTTCGCCTGAATACTGGCATTCATTTGGTAAAGCTAGTGTGCTTCTCCATTTTGATGTAGGTTGTAGGGGAAGTGATTGGGTAAGGGTAAGGTTCTATGGGAAATCAGTGTTGAAAACAAAACTGTCGACATTATCTAGGAACCGTTCCTACCAGATAACTGCTGGGTCAACTTCTTCCTTTCTTCCCTTTTTCTAACAGGTTTGCAGCCCGTTGTAGTCGTAAACGCATAACTTATATCGTCGGAGTAATAACTACACGTGTCAGTTCACAACTCTTCTCTGCTCGACGAGTCGTTAACCTCAGCTCGCACCATGTGGTTTTCATAAAAGCGCTCCGTTTAGTGGTTATCTCGGGTGTCTGCTTGCTGCCGGGTATTACGAGTGTTCGCAGCCCACCCTCTCGATCCAGGACGAGACTTCGTCTCTGCCTGCCACCGTAATAGTGCTTGTCAGCTCGGTGCTGCTCGCTCTTCCGCTCCTTGCACTGGGTTCACAAATCTTAAAGGCAGTATATCAGGTCGTTTTGGGTATCGAGATGTCAACGAAATCGAATTCTTCTCGACACGCTGGTTCCACTGATATACTTGAAATCCAAAAAAAACGGTCAAAAAATCATACTTTTAAGGCAAAATGTGCTCTTGACATGGACGAGTTATCCTGACCGCAAACAAGGAGGAAGCGGCGAGAAATTGGGAATGTTTATCGAAATGAACTTCTCAGGAGCAGTTATTTTAGACAGAACAAGCATCTCCGTGCTGGAGAACAATGTCGGACCCTCATTAAGCTTCCATTGCGGAATTAAGCCTCTCGTACAACTGGCCGAGAATTTTGAAATTCTCAGCCCGTATTTTTCGTGGTTTTCGACGTCTTTCAAGAATTTTAAGATAATAAGCAGCCCGAATATGTTCACATAAAGTGGGATTGTGACGAGTTGACACACTGCCTTTAATAGAATGCTGATAACTTGTGCTAAATGGAATTCGGCAGTTCAATGAGCGACCGGAAACATGAAAATACTACTGGGTACATCTCTTATGAACTAATTTACGCTGGTTTGTGGGCGATTTTGTTTTTTTAATCTAGATTTTTGTGTATGTGGAGATTTTTGTTTCAATATGTCTGGCTTTTCCACGGCAGCGTTTTTTTCCCCAAGACCTGAAAGTGGCGGTATCATATATGCAGTTTCAATCCCAAATATTCTGCTTCCTATAAGCATCCATGGGTTTCACCATCAATGATGATACCTCTTTAGCGGAGAAGAGCGGCTGGTTCATATATGTATGTAGTGAGTAGTCGTCAAGGTATACATTTCTTGCTTGTTTGTTTCTTTGTAAAATAAGTTCACGTTTTTATGACTTCTTCGTACTCCCTTCGTTCTCTACTGTTTGAAGAGGAGTACTCTTACCTATGAGCGCATTTACGTGTTAACGATTACATTAAAACAAAAAACCCCAAACTTGGAAGCTTTTGCTTCGTCGGCTGTGTCATCATACGCACGTATCAGAATAGCAGCTGTTCTGTTACCTTTTGTTCTCATCTCATTAGCATATCACATTTAAAGGCAGGGGGCCACCTCGTTTCGTATGTTGGAGATATAGTGCGTTCCGTACGCGACGATAGCTGAGTATTTGTGTACAAAATGGCAACTTGGACGTCCCTCTACGCTAAACGCAAGCAAGCCAGAATCGTCAACACGCCGCATCGTACTGTGTGACGCCGCGGAAGCATGATTTTTGTTAAAATCTGGTTTTATCATTGTGGGATGCGTCTATGTATACAACGAACGTTTATTTAAAACAAAACTAGTGTACATATCACAACAATTCCAAGAGGCGCTCTTATACCGTTGCATGAATGTTTTTGGATTACGGTAACATTTTCGGGCTGCAATATCACGTCGCAGTCACGGAATTTCTTTTTGTCTCTAATTTCTCCAGGACTATTGTCCCTGGTGGAACACACTATAGCAACACATCGTGGACCTTCTCGTCATGACAATCCCAGTAAGGTACATCAACAGGCACAAAAGCAACGAAAACCTCGTTCTTGAAGGGGTAGAAGTGGCTAAAATTTGGAGTCCGGAGGTGGATCGCTCCAAGCTGTGCTGGCTGCCCGCCACGGCGACAACGTTGGCAAACGAGTCTTGACGTGTCCGATCGATAAGATCAACGTCTTCACACGTCAATTCTGCTCAGCAAACTGTTACAGGCCCGTCCTCGAAAACGGGTTTGAAGACCATTTTGAGGCAATTTGTGTACACCGCTGGAATCAGCGTCCGAGTAGATGCCGAATCTGCTATTACCCCAACCACGAAAATTAGGTGGGCCTCTGCCTTCAAGGCTACTACGCCAGCCCAGGAACGTTCCTAACACGGTACAGCTTCACTCTGACTGCTAGGTTGAGTTGCTTCGGTTTTGGCGTAGACGAGCAGCGGTGGGCGGAGAGTGTTGCTAGGCCGCTCCTTGCAAGGTCACCTTCTAGCTGCTTGTTCACAGCCACTGGCCTAGTAGGCATTCTTTTGAGTTTAAGTGATTATTGGCTTATAATCCTCGGACAGAAAGTTTACAGCTACCTCTCAACGGGAGAGCTCCTGAGAGACTTAGGTCTGTACATGCGTTCACCAACCGTAACCTTCTTGGATACTCCACCCAGCAGCTTCAAGCATGTACCCTCTAGCTAGATTGTAGCTTGGAGTAATTCCAAGCACTGTGGTGGATAGAGGCCACTTCTAAAGACGAAATAATCTAATGTCAATCGTGATTGCATGGCTGAAAACGAAGCCGCACCGCGCCACCTACGCGGCGCGGTAGTGCAGCTGTCCGCAGTGGTTGTCGGGCGTTCCCAGGTCTCCGCTTTCAGATGCAGCAATGCAATTCAATTTTATGCAAAAACTGTCACGCGTAGAGAAAGTAGCCTACAAAATAAAGGCAAAGCGCTATCTAGACGGTGCCCGTCAAAGCGCCCAGTTGGTCTGCTGCGACGCGTGGGTGGTGCGGTGAGGTCTCGTTCCCAGGTGTGCAGTAAAGGTTGACCCTCCCACCACCGAAATGTACACTTGCTGGTTTTTGCTCCAAAGAAAGACAAAAGTAGGAAACACTGCTAGCAATAAAACTGCCTTCACTTAAGGTCATTTCCGAAAAATTAATGCCTTCCAATTTGTTCTCTACCAAAATTTTCTGGCAAGAAATCATGGCAGACCTTATCCGGCGGCCACGCTGATGGCAAGCCCAGCACTTTCAGGACTAATTACGCTCCAGCTGCCGACATCTTTGCCGCAGAAACCTGTACTTTTGGTGGAATTTAGAGGACACTTTGAGCACTATTCGCAAGAATTTTCATGGCGGTTCTCTCTTGCAGCAGAGGGTTACATCAACTAATGCGGTGAAATGTTGACATTTTGGTTAATTCCTTTCAAAAAATATCTTAGCCAATAATATAGTTCAGAAGGCGTAGGAGATGCTCAATTTTGAATAAATCTGAAGCGCTTCAATAGTTTTTCTGCGAAAAGTGAGCAGAGGATAGGAGAAATAGAACTTTCTACCATGCTCTGTAGGAAACGAGCAACCACACCTTCGCACTACATTACTTTATGACGTGGCCATTTTACCCAAATGCTTTGACGCTGTGTCAAATACTAAAGATATGTTGGTAGCGACATATGCAATACAACCAACAGCATTGCCGGTAATTGTTTGCCGATGTTGCCAGGGAAAATTTCTGTGAAAATTTTGGCCAAAGACTTTGTTGTCACCCTGTAGTTAACATCGCGTGGTACCTCTAAATATCTGAGAATACTGCCCATTTGTTTCTTGAGGTCCTGCTGTCCTATATCTGGCATTTGTTCTGATTCTTTTATTGCTTATTGTTTGTACTCCTTTGCCCAAAGACACAATGCAAATCTATCCGTCCGTGCAAGCAGCTCAGCTGATCTTTTTTCATCGCCGTCGAACAGCTCGTATTGAGATCAATCCCAGAGCAGCCTATAAATTCTTCTCAGTTCTTCTCCGCTATACGAATAGGACTTCTGACTTCTCTTTCAGTTTTTGAACTTTTTCGGAACAAAACCACTTTATCGTAATTTTTTCCTGAGAAAATTCCTGTCAAAAACATTTAATTTTGTGCCTCACGTAAAGCAATTGCTACCTGCTTCAGCTACGAATCAAAGTGGGACGAAATGGTTTCACTCGTCTGGTCGTAAATAAGAAGGGATTGCAGCATTCGATACCCGTGAATCAAGAGGAGTACGACCAGCCGCACGAGTGCTGCGGAATGAGGTGAGCCAGCCTTCAGCCGTTCCGGACATGCCATGGCCGAGAGTGAGATTCACTGGAGAATGACATATTCGAACGCTCTTTTCAGCTGCAGTCAGCAGCCGACGTCCGAAGTCCCCAGAGTCCCGCCCCACGCCCCTTCTTCGCCGAAAAGCATGCGTTCGGACAGCACCCTCAGCGTCGACTCGGGCCAATGTTCAGGTGCGTTTTTTCGTTGAAAAACTGCCTTCCACAGCGGGAAACCCGTCGTTTGCTAGGTTTCATTGCTAGAGGGCAAAGAGGAACACAGAGTATTCAGGCGATGTCGCTCTCACCTCCCAACATTCATTCTCTTCATCCAGAGAAGAAAGGGAGGACAAGGAACCCTTGGAAGAGACATCCTCCATCTTCCACGTCTACCAGCAGAGATGCCTACCCGGATACGCTCGAATTGCCAGTAAGTACCTTTTCTGAAATCAAATGCTGCCCTCAATTTCAGGTGAAATATCAGCCGCGCGTGAGTCGTAATGGGTAGGGAAAAGCAATGCGCTGATCCCGTAAATAAAAATCATGCACTCTCTGAAGCGAAAATCCTAGGTATTCAACTGCGTTCTGTCGTCAGTGCCTTTGTTTACAGTAATTTCTAGACGCAATTTGTTTATAATTTCTAGGCGGCCAAACTTCTAGGTGTTGATATGAAGGAAAATGCCCTTCTCAGGCAAGGATGCCTAGAGCGGTGCTTTGGCCTTGCTGAACTTGGCACGTGCCGTCATGCAACCTTGCAAACTTGTGGATAATGCCTTGTTGACAGGGCATGAAACCCAACACGACCGAAAAATTTCCAGAATGCGCTCATTTACACCGAAAACGCACAGAAAAACTGGGAAAACTCAACAATTCTTCTAAAAAATGAGGAGATTTAGAATATAGCACAGGAGAATAAGCATTGCTTGAGAGTGACCAAGATTTTCATCATTCTGTGCAATGTTCATGCATATTTCACGCAAATTCGAGGGATACGGCAGTAGGAGTGATGAATTTATGGATGACTGTGCATGTCTGGGAGCAGTTCGTTCGAGAAGATTCGGTACTAACCGAGCCTTGTACTGAGTAATCTTGCGGTAATGGTACAGCTCATGTTCTGCGTATACTACATGCATTCCGAGGTCGTTCCAGAAGATGGGCAAAGAATTCCCAGCTCACACACACACACACACACACACACACACACACACACACACACACACACACACACACACACACACAC
>JARK01001378.1:836679-858236 GCA_000688135.1 Ancylostoma ceylanicum
GATCCCTCCACATATGATCTTGCATTTCTCTGATAATAGTGCTGTGGTCATACGCTTGGCTATACAAGCCAGGAGAGTTGTTTGATGCTTGGCACTATGTACCTAAATTGCAAGCTGAATTCTACATCCAAACCCATACTTGTGCATTAGTAGCTATTATGACCTGCAATCAATATTGGTGAAGGTTCATGTTGGAGCACGACGTCGACGGCGTTTCCATAAGTGTGGGAGAAAGTGCTTTTATCGTTCTGCATTCAGCATTGCTCGCGTACTTTAATCGTGTGCATACTTTAACCCAAAAAATTTCAGGTATATCGGATGGGGCAAGAGTCAGGCTCTTCGACGCGGTTTCCAGAAAGAAGCAGAATGGGATGATGGACCAGCTGAAGTTGGCCACCTGATCCTCGTCGTGCACGGAATAGGACAAAAGGGATATGAGAACCTGATCGCAGAAAATGCTCAACAGTCTGTTACTGTTGTTTGGTTGACAGCATTTCCGGCTTTCAGCTGGGTGATTTACAGGGTACGCGACGCTGTCGTAACTGCTATGGAACGATGTTATCCAGAAGAGAAGACTCGTCCTATGTTTCTGCCGGTGGAGTGGAGATCGGCTTTGAAGCTAGGTATTCTTTTTTTCTCGCAAAGATGGAATTCGTGTGAGTTTGTTCGCTTGATTCGTCACGTTACAGATGATGGAGTTACCGACGTGATAACCCTTCCGAAGATGAGCACCATGCGAAACGCTCTCAATAGTACCGCCATGGACATTATGTATTACCAGAGCCCCTTGTATCGTAAAGAAGTACGTCAATTTGGTTAGGAAAGAATTCTGAAGTATTTGGAATGCTTCTTCAGATTGTTGGTGGTGTTGTTCGGCAGCTGAATCGGATATATTCCCTCTTCACGGAGAACAATCCCAGCTTCTCTGGACCTGTGTCTATATTTGCGCATTCTCTTGGTTCTGTCATCACTTACGATATTCTTCTCCATTGGTCCCCTTTTCTTCTATATGACAAATACGTAACTCACGCAATGGTATGCTTTTCATAGCATCTGTGCACTTTTTATGCTATTCCTCTAAGTTAACTCTTGATTTTTTTTTCAAAATCTACTATTTATTATTCTAGGACCTCCATTTGAAGGAGTGCACGGATAGTTCGAATATTGAAGCGTTGAAGGCCTTTCAGCAGGCTAGGGACTTGTAGGTTTCATTTATCACACCGCAGGTTTTCGCACTTAAGTATCTAGTTTAGGTTATACGAGAAAATCGACGGTGGAATCAATAAGATGTTACAGCATAATGATGAAGAGCTTCAGTTCAAGGTAAGCAGCAAGTATTTTTTGCAGACGGGGTCTCCGTATAGGATTCGTACAGTGGATGATTTCGACAAATTTCCATCGTCTGCAAACTTCTCGATTAGTCACATGTCCGTTATGTGGGCGCTTCTGCTCTTTTGGTGTTGTTGATGGGGTTGAAGGGGGCACCCTCCCTCATTCTGTTGAAATCACCATCACTTGACCAAAAATTGCTGGTATGTTCGAGTAGATGGCAGCCAGTTGAGGAGAATTCTGTCGATTACTTTGATGGGCGAGATTTTGTCATGTCGAATGTGATCCCAACAGAAAGGCTAAAAATCATTCTCATGTATGCCATACTTAAGGTGGTGTTAGTCTAACTTACTGTCAATGTAACTTACTATTATTAGGCTAGAAGTGCAGTTAGGAACAAAACTCAAGATCAGCAGAATTCCCATGATGATATGTTAGTTTTGTTTCTATGGTTGAGGTAAAACATATTTCATATCTGTTCAGGTAAAATATCTGTTTGCTATCGGCAGCCCTCTTGCTGTTTTCTTAGTGATGCGTGGTGCAACATATGCTGATCTTCTTCCGGCAAAGATGAATGTATGTTCTGCTTTCTTATTTCTAGTTTTAAGTTTCACTGGTTTTGCTGATATCTTTGCAGGTTGAACGAATCTTCAACATTTTCCATCCTTATGATCCTGTTGCCTACAGGTTGGAGCCGTTATTTATTCCGGAATATAGACATATTCGACCGGTGAAGCTATTTTCAAGCAATGATTTGCGTGGTCAGTTAATGTCGATTCTGGTCCGAAAATCAGTTCTTCGGTTCATTATCTTTTGCTTTTTTTTCTCCCTTCGAACAGCTCGTTTCTGCACAAAGTTTATGCTAATTCAGCCCGCAACTCCTACGAAGAATTGCCTCTGGAGGTGTACAAGAGCTATTTGAAGAAATTGAAGAGTCAAAATAAGTCAAAGAAGAACAAAGGGGTGAGTTTCATTCAACTGTCACTTTCTATCTAACACCGGGGAAATATTGAATCATGTACTGGGGAATAATTGCTGCATTCTTTAGGGTTGCAGTGAAAACTCAGATCATTTAATGATTGAACAGGCTAAATTAGTGATTGAAGACTCTAGGCTTCAATGTGTGAAAGATCTGGTTTGACCTTTGTTTTTCCCCTAGTCATTTTCAGATCTGATAGTAATGTTCATTTTAGTCTTCTATAGGCTTACATTTTCTGTCACTTTCAATGCAGTTTTCAGTTTATTCTGCAAAAAATGGTTAATTTGCATGTTTTGATAGCTGTTCTCATTTTTCGCTCTCATCCTTGGTGTAGCAGTTTCTTTTCAGCCCGATGCAAAAAGTGGTGGAGATGATGATATCGATGACGAGGATGAGTGCGACTCGGATTTTGATGCTAAGAGCGGATGTGAGTTGAAAAGTGCTCCTATGTTCTGTGGTAGCATCGTGTTTGAAAGATCTCTAATTATAATGTCCCAGTGACTGTTTTCTTATAATTTTCATAATACATTTTTATAAGAGGCGAAACAGGTAAAATGGGTAATTTTAATATTATAGTAAAGCTGACCAGCATTTTAAATATACCTTATGTGAGGAAACGAACATTGATTTCGAGATCAGCACCACAAATAACCGGCTATGTCAAATTTGGGAGGAGTTCAGAATTACCCTCTCTGAGCATTACACTCCTCTGTAGTGTAATGCTCAGAGAAGGTAATGTCTGAGATTGCCAGGTTACCTCTTCGCCGCGGCGCTCACGCCCCTTTCTTGGCTGAACCCAAACACGCTGCCTCCTTCTGCGGTGCGTGAGAAATGTCTGCAAAGGAATCAAGTAGGCACTGAAATGACACATATAGTCTTTCCAAAAAATTCTTGCCTCACGCTACACTGCACGTCGACTGAGCCACGTCGCAGCACGTTTGATAATGCATAGGAGGCGCGGCGCGGTTCAGCAGACGGGCGGTGGATGCCGAAGGCAAGCATTTTTTAGAACAACTGTACAGTTTTCTAGAGTGAGCCATGTGGCTTTCCGCAACGCTCACACTCTTTCATATCGTTAGTCCTAGCAAGCAGATTATGGATTGACATGTTAGACATAAGTAAAAATAATACTAGGCCATGCATGATACACAGGATAGAGATAGCGATATGAAGTGCTAGCAATTGTTGTGGACATCCATAAGGCACAACCAGCAGGACCGTTCTTCGATCGGAAATTCACATTCCACATACTCGCACACCATCTCCGATGCCGTTTTAGCAACGAAAAACTTTGAACAAAAATTTGATACAGAAAGCGGTGTCGGTGGAATGCAACATTGCAAAATAGAATAGTTTTTTAAATCATCTTTCCAGATTTGTTAGTAGATTACGACTAGTTAGATGAGAGATATATCATTATTATCGAATTTAATTGCTCTTTCGTTCAGTTAGTTGGCGTGGATCTGAAGCTTCCTATAAGTTCTTTCACTGTACTTTTTTGGTGCTAACACATCCACAGTGACAATTTTCGGAAAATCCTGACGTTTCCACACGAACAGAAGAGGTCAGACAACATTGGTGTGGTACAGTAATGTACTGATTGAGCGAAGCGACTATCCCAAAAATTCAGAAACAAAGGAATGGGCACCATTTCAGTGTACTCGATGGAAGTACCATGTTCTCTGATTTCCCTTGGTAATATGCTAGTCTTTTACAAGCGCACCTGTAAGCATAAAATAATTTTTAAAAAAACACAAGGTTCCCAAACATCTGCGAATTCATCCCAGCGACTAGATTACTGCTAAACATATCCGACCTGGTTACTGCTAAACATATCCGACCTGGTTAATTACATATATTTCATCCACCAGACAGTCCAAATATAAATTTGATCCTATGTTTCAGCTCAAGTTGCTGTTCCTGTTGGCAAGTTTCTTTTTCTGTAGCTCACTGGTGTTTTCCGAGAGTTTATGGCTTTTTAGTTTTGCATGCCAATTTCGCCTTAGTTCCAATTTCTGAGTCCTGCTCAACTATTTCTCCTTTGGTTCCTTGTGGTTGAAAGGGTTCTTTTTCTCTTATTCACCAAACCTTCCGTGTAGGAGTGTTAGTGACTTGACATTACAAGTTGTGGTCTTCTCGGATGTAACTCATATGGTCGTGGAAAGTGGAATTTAAGGCTCTTCTCCTCGGTCTCTAACCCCTCCACCAGCGGGAGATGCAGGTTCTGTGGAAAAGCCAGTGAAAAAGGGGTGGTTTTCGTCATTCACTTCTGCACCGAAGAAAAACGCAACGGCAGCTCCCAATCCGGAACCACCTGTAGAAGTCGCTAAGGAGGCCGAGGTTGAACCCAATGCTTCGTCCTTTATTTTCACTACAGTATGTTCTCATCAATTAATTTAAGTCTGAACTGCCTCTTCCCGATCGGCTGCTCGGTGGTGGGACTCGACCACCTCATCGTATGGATTTCCAGCTGCAGGTGGTTTATTTTATTTGCGATTACGTTTGTTGGCATCTATCTTTCCCTGTTTCAGCCTGCACTAACCGACAAAAGCTACTGGTCCGTATTGAAGAGCCACTTCAGCTACTGGACGAATGCCGATTTGGCCTTATTCATAGCTAATACTCTATTTGGTAAACCTGTATGCAGCAGCGAGACCAATGGTGATGAGACGCAAACGGCTAGCTCCTGAACCAGGTGGCTTCTCATCGCAATTTGAATCCAAAGTGGTTTTGATGTTTTGAAAGCCTTGTTCAATTGTTTTATAAATGTAAAGCTATCTTTTAGCTACCCTATTGCCAAAATAGAAATGTGTTGGTTTTCTATTGAAACCTTGCCAAAAAATTGCTTTAAATGCGGTTTCTCCCCGTATTGCTGTGTACGCGAGTGCAGCATTCGGCACTAACGCATTACTTGGTATTCCTACGTTGCACTACCATTCTTTTTACCCTGGGTGTTCCTCTTCTCTAGCTTTCATTCCATCGTTGTTGATATTGTTGATGTGTATTTAAACTACGAAGTTTCTACAGTTATTCGTTCACTTCGTGTATATAGGTTAGGTTGAATTCATTAACCATTATTCTATTACCATGTGGTATTTTGAGCTTCTAGACGTGGCTTAGATGATCGTTGTTTTTCCATACAATGCCCTATTTGACATATTGTAGATGAGTGTTTCTAGTCTTTACCGGGGAACCTTCACCCTGATATCTTTAGTGTGTTTGCTAGAAAGCGGTTTCTGTTGGCACTTACTCAGTCGATGTGATTACTATAGTAGTGTGATAGTTTAATAAGAGTTGAGGTAGGAAAGTTTCGTAGTCCAAAAAACTGCCCACTTTTTTCTTCGTTGTACAGTAACCTAGCTCTTCTTTGTTCACATCTAAACACCAACTTTCTATCGGTTCGGATTGTCCTTGCTGTTCTACCCAGAGAGATGATTTCTTCGTTGTTGATTTATGGGTTCTATGAATTTCGTAACTTTGATATTGTTAACCGTGCAGCTAGATGATCACATTCTAAATCTTTTCCTCCAAAGCTCCTCGTAGCCTCATTCTGTGCTGAATAAAATGATTCTAATATACAATGTTAGGGATAAGAGTTTTTGTTCTATTATAAATTTTTAATAAAAGCTGTAGTGGTTGAGGTTGAACGGAAGTATGCATTTGTAAGAAGGGACATGAGATGTTTTTGTATCTATCTCGAAAAGCCAAAAAGTGCTTTTTTGTGTCGTGTTCATAAACTTGAGGATATTCGAAAACGAATGAAAGCTTCAAAACGAACACAAACTGTGCAGGAAATTAACGTATAGGGGACACATGATGGAGAACTAGTGGTGTGGACTCTGAATTTCGGTGGACAGCTCGCATCTACTGCGATAGCTCACAAGGGATGTGCACGAACTTAAGCTGCGATTTCGAAACGAAACTTATTTATTTAGCGATTTCCAATGGAAGAATCGCTTGAACTAGCTCGGCAGATTGGGATTTCTAATGGGTATGAAGGCTGTGTCTCGACGTCGAAGCGACGGAGTCGATTGCTACCCAGAAATCGTGATCCTGCCATCGCCGAAAAGATACCCTTCTGTCTGCCGTTCATCTCCGATGAAGTGAACACGGCCATGCTGCAGTGTCTGAGGAGATCTGCTCTGAACAACATTGTCTCAGTGGTAGAAATACCACCGAACAACCTAGAGCGCCAACTAGTCAGGAATCGGATGTACGATCGCTTCTGCATCACGCCGAATTATGTCGTTTGCCCCACAGCCAAACCAGGCGACTGCATGTGTTTAGGAGTGATCTACCTGATCACTTGCATTAGCTGTGGCGAAGAATATATGGGCGAGACAGAACGACCGTTGTGCGCACGCATTAGAGAGCACTTGGATGCCAAACAAAGATCATGCGAAAGTATGTACATCTCTTGGCAATCACAGGAGGGTACAACACGACGGAGCCAATTTCGATGTTAATGTAAAAATCCTTGCGCAAGAACCTGAAACATCAGCAAAACTTTGGAGGCTTTGTTGATCGAAGCGAAAAACCCGAAAATGAACCGCAAAGAAGAATGCCTCTCAATTACGCGCGAGCTTGCCCCATATCTTGAACTGCTCTTCTGATCCAAAGAGGCCAGTCAGGTCATTCGCTCAAGTGGACAGTTAGCGGTCGTTAGTGTTTCAACATCACTGCATTAAAAAGGTGAGCATTGGTTTGTGAGCTGGACCCGTGATGAAAGACACGCATAGCGTTTTGTTTGCATTGTTCTGGAGAGATTTGGTCGATAGTTGGCATTTCGAATCGCCCATTTCAGGCTCTGAAGACGGCGATTTGTCGAAACGTCAGCCAAAATAAATTTGTTACCAACCTCGTGTATAGCTCTAACAGCAAAAGAAACTTATATGGTTGGAAGGCTTGCCGGAAACGACGTTCCAGATTACACTTGAATTTATTTAAATGGTTAATATAAGCTCGAAATTCCGTGTCGATGATTTCCCACCATACTGACATATACCTCCCTCACTCACAGCGGTGCAGCTGGATGGCAGAGTATGTAGAGGTGCAGATTCGTAGGCAGAGGCTTGGGAGTTTGCATCCTGTCTGCAGGTTTTGTTTTGAAAACTTCCATTTCTAACCTTTGATGACATTCGGAGCTGTTCAGGAGGTGGATGAGCAATGACTGCGAACGCTTCTTTGGAAATAATAGATGAATGCTCTGGATGCTAGCGCGGTGTCGCTGCAAATCCAAATATTTTGACCTGCGATGCATGTAATCGCTTCGGTCACTTTCTCAATCTTTAACAGCTTTAAATGTCCAACTGCTACGCGTGGTTGCGCTTTTGCTTGCCAAATTTGGTCAGGATGAGCTCATCCATGAGGGTCACATCGGTCTCACCACATACATCTCCCGTCCGTGAGCAGAATTCTACATGCGGAAAGCCACTCTGTGCTGAATCGCTCAGTGATCCATGAGGAAGAGTTGCCATCAGTAGAACCTGGCTATCGCTATCGACAGTTCTGCTTCGTCGTCAGTGAATGGACAGAGTAGTTACACGTTTCCTCCTCTTCGTTGGAGTGTGAATCGCTAAGTGACTTATGGGATCTGCTCACGGTGTTGACGATGAAGAGTGAAATGTCCTCGTCTAGGGTTGGCAATCTCAAACAGTTGTGGCTGTTTAAGATTGCTAGACCTAAAAGAGGATCTTGTGTTCATGGCTTGTCCGGCTGGCCTTATATGCGAGGCCTCGTTCTACCGTTCCCTGTAATCAGCGGCTATCATCTCTGACCACAGTGATCGTGCTTTGAGTCTATCGATATCTGCTGAACTAACTGATTCTTTACAACATCGAAACGCGCGATTCATCTTTGTCCGCCCATTTTACCCTACTGCGGTTAGTAAAGATTCTTCTAACAATTTACACCTGTTTTGCTTCAAGGCAGAAGTATGACTTTTTCACGAAAGCATTGAGCCAAGCCTTTATCATACAGCAAGCTAGGCATTTTATGCACGAGAAAGTCTTCCTATAACTACCTAATGCAAAATCAATAATAGCTTATCTCCCGAACAGCTCCGAATACTGTTAAAAGTTGAGTATGGAAGTTTGCAAACAAACCATGTAGAGGGGATGCAAGCCCTCGCGCCTCTGCCTGTGAATCTGCATAACTATCCACTCGGCCATTTAGCTACACCGTTGTAAGTGAGGGAATCATATATCAGTATGGTGGGAAGTCATCGTGCCGGAATTTTGAGCTTGTACTAACCATTTAGCAGAGTTTAAAAGCAAGATCCGCTCAAAATCTTGCTCATCCAGGTTTTTTGTGTTTTGGCGTATAAGCAATGTGTCTAGCACGTATTCCAAGTTTGAGAGCTCGACGTGACCTCTATCGCAGGATATAGGATCAAAAGTTTCAGAATTACGGTGGTCGTAGGAAAAGATGCTCCAGTTCGCAAAGGTGCTCCCGCACATAATGAACAAAGATGGATGATGAGCACGGATATAGACACCTTAACGAACTCCTACTGCACACATCCCCATCAAACAGACTATAAAGTCCTTGAAAATGAATATTTTCCTACGACGCCACAATAGACAACATGCGGGCCCATCGCATAACGTTATTTGAAACCGCGGCCGCTGCAAACGTGCAAACGCCATACCAAAACTGGTCAATGGGAACCGTTCGTTGTGGGACTTTTCAGAATTTTTCCGATTGTTTCTTTCCAAGGCGTCGCAGTAGGCGACGAATTCAATGAAAATCCACGAGACGAAATTTTGCCCGGACCTTGCCTTTAAGTGTAATCTGGGACATCATTTAGGACAAGCCTTCCAACCGTACATGTCTCGTTTCGAAGTCGCAGCTCAATTTTGTGCGCTTCCCTTGTCGGCACCGTGGAGAAAACAGAGCTGAAAATGTGGCTGCTGATGTTTTTGTGGGATTCCCTGTTACATTTCAATCTACTGTTCCAGCAAATCTCCTCTACAGTAGTCTTGAGAATGAGTTTTATATGAGCCGTTGCCTCTGGGGTTCCACATATACCACTGCATGAGGGGAATTTTTCTTTTATGTTATGGTCTTTTAACTCCTATTATCTACTGATTGGGATGGACTAACCAAATACGTATAATAGAAATTCGCTAAAGTTGAGATGGGGTTCAAAAAGGATAGAGTTTGGCTATTCCGCTTTGATAGCTCGTGTACGCGTTTAGTTGACAAATTCCGAAGGAAGAATTACTAGGACCTCCGCGGTGCACCAAGACCAACACAATTGCGAAACATTGCCGCTAAAGTTATTCCAATGGATTCAGTCTGAAAAATGAAGGGCTGCGAGACAAATCAACGAAGTGAACTCATACCTAAGAAACTCCCTTTGAATATACCGGACAATTACCGGCCTGTAAACATTACATCAAACTTTCTCAGAGTTTTCGAGAAGATGCCCAAAAAGAACTGACAAAACACCTTGAGAATCATTCCATCATATCCAAAGATTAACACGGTTTCATATGTGGTAAATCAACTGAAACACATATCTTATTGTCAGAAGTTCTCGATGATTTTACCTTATCGTTGGAACAAAAATGCCAATTGATGTTATCTAGTTCGATTTCACAAAAACCTTCAATAAAGTTCTTCACAGCCAGCTCAAATCCAGACATGTTGAAATTGGAATCAATCAAATGACGATGAAATGCATTACAAAGTTTCTCGCAGAACGCACAGTCCTTCTCAAAAAGATAGACGGATTGCGCGACTGCACCATCGCGGCGGAGCCTGAACGAGGGATGCGGAGAGAGCATGCTTCAAGTGAGAGGCTCGAGTAGGTCCCACCGCGATGGTGCAGTCGCAATACTAAGAAACCGTACGCGCAATCCGTCTTTCTTTTTGAGAAGGACTGTACCTTTCAAGTCAAGGTGAATGAATCCTACTTCACAATAAAAAATGCTCCCAGCGGTGTTCCACAAGGTTGCGTTTTGTCACCAATCCTCTTCAATATTTATTTTTAAGACATTCCTGCCATCTGTATATATAAAAATGAATGTCTGTATGTATGTGTGTATGTGTGTGTGTGTGTGCGTGTGTGTGTGTGTGTGTGTGTGTGTGTGTGTATGTATGTTCCGAATAGAAAACGCGAAGAGTTAACCAATCGGGACCAAACTTCGCACACATATACAACTCGGGCCGGTGGAGGTTTTAGGCTACCTTAGGTTATCGATTGATTATCGATTTATCGATTTTATTGATTTTTCGCAATTTTTGCCCACGGGTCGGTGAGGACATGTCTACTGGGGTTATCGAATACGCTGAGCACGAATGTGTCAACTGTTTCGCGTCAAGTATTGATTTATCGATTTTATCGATTTTTCGCAATTTTTGCCCACGGGTCGGTGAGGACATGTCTACTGGGGTTATCGAATACGCTGCGCACGAATATGACAACCGTTTCGCGTCAAGTATTGATTTATCGATTTTATTGATTTTTCGCAATTTTTGCCCACGGGTCGGTGAGGACATGTCTACTGGGGTTATCGAATACGCTGAGCACGAATGTGTCAACTGTTTCGCGTCAATTATCGATTTATCGATTTTATTGATTTTTCGCCATTTTTGTCCACGGGTCGGTAAGGACATATCCATTGGGGTTCTTCGATACGCTGAGCACGAATACGACAAACATTTTGCACCAAATTGATTAATTTTTTATACCGTTCATTTTGTTTACGTGCGGGTGACGAAAAGGCTACCGAGAATACTCAACGTCATCGAAATGTTCGTGGGCAGTTCGAGTGAATGTATTAGTATCAATAACTATCCGCATCAGTGTGAAAAGCCGGGGGTAGAAAACTCCCGAGCGAAGCCGGGTATACCGTCTAGTAATTGATAAATCCAGTGTGAACTGTAAGGTTTATGCTGACGATATCAAAATCTACTCTAGTGTCTCCACCGAATACAATATTGATTGTTCACAACTTGCCACTAATGAACAGTCCGTTATATAGTCTTCTTTCTTCACACAGAGAACTGGCTCCGTTTTCCTCGACTGTCAAAGAAATACATTCTACCACACTCTCCAGCACAATACAAAAGACTGGTAGACAAGTTCCTGAAAGAATCTGCTTAGTGGTTTATTGTTTGAACAATTTTTGACCGTTGTGTTTAATTGTTGTGTTCTGTTCCTTTCGAGAATTTCTGTTTTACGCGTGATCAACCACGTACAAATAAATAAATAAATAGTCACTGCAAAGCAATTGTGAGCAAAGCTAACAAAAGAATGTTCAATCTTTTCAAGTCGCTAGACACAAAGATAGTAAAGTACTAGTAAAAGCCTATAAGGTTTATGTAAGACTCATTCTAGAATATGGTACCAGTGTCCTTATCTGCTTCAAAAAGTCAAACATTAGAAAGATAGAAAGTGTTCAAAACAACTTCACAAGGAGACTTTACCTAAGAATGAATGGATCCATGTACGACAACATCCCCAGCAGTCCAATCCGTAACAAAAATCTGAATCCTACTATTACTTAATTGGCAGTTCATGTGTGTGTGTGTGTGTGTGTGTGTGTGTGTGTGTGTGTGTGTGTGTGTGTGTGTGTGTGCGCACGAGAACCAGCCAATGTCGTCAAAAACGAAGTGCACCATCGTGTTCAGCGCGTCGACTTATGTACGAAAAGGTTGCAAATTTTGATTTTTACCTTGATTAGCAGGTGTTTCGGTTCACTTTCCATCGCTTGAAGACCAACAGTTGTTTACATCACAGTGAAAATGAATGAGAGTTGGTGTTTATTGGTCTGCGTTTATCAGGTTATACACAAGATAGGATGCGGGTGGGTATGTTTCAGAGGCAAGCGGAGGAAAAAGAAGGGTGGGAGACAGGATGGAAGAATGGGGTTGGGTTCCACGAACTGATAACGGAAGGCCGGCGTCCAAAAGTGGGGAAACGCCTGGATACGGATCCAGTGTTGTGGAAGGTGCGCCATGACCCAGAAGTTTAGGAATATGCTATCGATCCGGTTCGCTCTACAGCCACGGAGTGGGTGCTTTGACGCCGATAAATGGAAAAATACGAAAAACATGAGTACCGATAGGGTGAGGAGAGGCCGACATGGTGGGGGAATCTGCCATACTAGAACAATGCGAGCGAAGCGAGCACCACAAGAAGCCTGGGAGTCCGGCGTTAGCCGGACGATCAGGCTGGTCTTAAATTAATTAATTTAACTAACTTAATTAACTCAATCTCACTTTTGGATCGGAGAAAAGTCAGTGACCTGGTTATGATCCATAAAATACTAACTGGCGTCACCAATGTGAAAGTCACGAATTTCTTTAATTTTTTTCACGTCCACTGCGAGGGATGACCTAAATAAAATATCATTTTCTGAAGCTGTTACATCCACAAGACGACACTTTTTTTGTTAACCGCGCAGGAACTCAATATTTGAGTCTCAGCAAAAAGCATAGCATTCCCGTTAGAGTAAAACATTTCAGAAAGCTGGCAAAGCGATTCATGAAATCTTCGAATGTTTCCGTTTCCGATAGTTTTCAGTAGAATGTGTTGTTTCGTTTCAATACTATTGTTGTAATCATTTGTGTCGTAATTGCATAGATATATTTCTTGACCCACATGGGCATTAATAAATAAATATCCCGCTCTGCTAAGGAGTTGTTGGTTTCGATCTGTGAAAAAGAGGCCTCTAAACAGATCTGAAGCTACTTAATTAGTAAGTTCCCTTCAGGGCTCATGACCTGCTGGTAATAAAGAAAAAGTACTAGGAAGTACTGTTTGGGTCCGGTCTGCGTCTCTTGCTTCACACTAATATTTTCACAAATATTAGGTTGTTGCGAAAATAATTGCCGTTTCACGGTATGCTTGAAAAAAATTTTTTCTTGCCCAATTCAACAACTTCAAGCCAATTTGTGCCAGCTTCTGGTAGTGCTTTTTCTGCTTTTTTACATGCTTCTTCAATAATCTCGCTAGCTCTTTCCTGGACTTTTTCATAGGGTCGCGAAAAATGGTGAGCCGACGCGATTTTCGAGTGATCATGTTGTACGAGTTCAAACTCAGCATTCTGCAGCGGAAGCAGCTCGTAATATAGCACATGCTTTTGGCACGGACTCTCCTTCCGAAAGGACAGTGAGGTGCTGGTTCACAAAATTCTCTTCCGGCGATTTTGATCTCGAAGATAAACCCGGTCGTGGTCGAAGGATGTCGCTGGACGATCAAGCACTGAGAGCAACGGTGGAAACGAAACCCGTTACTACTATTCGTACGTTGGTGGCAGGCCTGGGGGTCCACTATGCTACAGTTTCAAAACATTTGACCTCCATTGGCATGGTGAGAAAAATGCAAAAGTGGACACCCTTTGATCTGACCGCTGACCAGCAATCCACCCGCTACGAGATCTGTTCTAACCTCCTCGTTCGCCAGAAAAACGAGCCATTCCTTCACCGTTTATCAACTGTAGATGAAAAATGGCTCCTATTCGATAATAAGAAACGTGGTTGTGTATGGGTAGACAAGTTCTCTACCCCTCCAAGCTTACCTAAACCAGATCTTCACCCTAGAAAGGTTATGTTGACAGTTTGGTGGTGTTGTAAGGGTGTTATTCATTATAGCCTTCTGCAACCTGGTCAGGCTGTTACATCAGAGTCTTACTGTTGTGACTTAGACCTGATGTATGAAAAGTTGCGACAAATGTGGCCGGCAGTGGTAAACAGAGGTGGGCCTGTCCTGCTCCAGGATAACGCTAGGCCTCACACTTCAAAACTCACCCGGCAAAAACTGACGCAGTTAGGCATCGAGGTTCTCCCTTACCCACCTTACTCTCCAGACCTCTCCCCTACCGACTATCACTTTTTCCGGGCTCTCGAAGCAAACCTGCGTCAGCAGCAGTTTCCTGATTTGGAGCATGTTGAATTTGCCTTCCAAGAGTTCTTAAAATCTTGTGATCTCAGTTTCTATTGTAAAGGTATAAGTGACTTACAGGATCGTTGGCAGAGATGTGTAGAATCTGATGGATTTTATTTTGATAAATAAAGTTGAGTTTAAACAGAGTTACAGCATTTTGAACTGGACTGTCTATTTCGGCAATTAATTTCGCAACAACCTGATATGTGTGATTAGATAATAGATTAGGGTTATGCTCAAGAGTTCCGTTACATTTCTTCCATAAACGTTTGGCGAGTAACGCCATAAAAGGGGGGGGGGCATCCGCCGGAACCCAATAACGCGCTCGGGGGACAGCTGCGAGGGCACGTGGGGGAACGTCTTTCAATTGTCGGGGGTAGGTGCCCCACGATTTTGGGTCCACCCCCAGGTACAACTGAGGGTGGACCCATTTCCACCTACATTCCTCCCCCACGAATGTCTGAGTTACTTGTCAGGGCAGTGATATTTCTCCACCACTTCCAATGAATATTTACAAAAAGAGATAAACTATAGACTGACAGTATACAATCGACAGTCTTCCTCTCGTTTTGAATTACATCTCAGTAAAGATAAACTTTTGGATGAATGCAACCTGTGCTGTCCATTATTTTTCGCAAGCTACACGCAAGCAGTCCAATATCGGCCGAAAGGGCACTCATCTGTTCTTTTTAGTTCATCCATTCACTCATCTCTTACGCATTGTGGTGCAAATGTTGAATACATAATAGAATTTGCCATTGCTCCGAAAGAAATTGTTACTAATAACAGATGCTTTCATAACAAGAGATGTTTAGCTTCAGGTTGCTCCTCAATCTAGACGACCGCTTAGTCAACATTGTGCTCCGGTCTCCGTCAATTCAAACTCTCTTGCCCTTAAAACTTGGATGTTGCTAATCCAGTGTTGCCGTTTGTTTTATTTATCAATCTGTGCGAGCCCAACTTCACACGATAACATAATGGACGGACAGTTTGAAATTTCCTTATAAGGTGAATGTGGTGAGCTGCTTTTGTGTGTTGACAGTTTCCTTGTCATTTTCGTCCTCTTCATTTTGTTAGATTTGGAGCCGGAGAACATCCATCTGCGCGTATGCCTGGGTTTCGTATATACTTACCAGAGAGTTAGCGACTTTCATAAAATGGTCCACCAGTTGCGTTCTCGGGTCGTGATTATCTCAAAGGTCCTGTCCTTCTAACCATTGCAGTGTGCTACATTATAAGAATTCCTGAAAACACAGATCCTTCTCGTCCTCTCAAGGAGTCTTCATTAACTTTTCTCGGGCAAACCTGTGTGCTGAGGCTACCGCCTAAAATTCCTGCAGACCTTTTAAATCAGTGCGGAAGCAGTTCGTAAAAAAGGGCTCAGTGGTGACAAATGCAGAAGAGCGCGGAGGAATGTGGAAAATCATACTCTATATATATTGCAGAAAATTTGTGACTCTGTGCGTGCGTGCACACCATTGAGGGGCTCAAGTAGCGGTGAGCGGTGGAATCACTGATTCCATAGGGATAAGCCGGCATCCGAAAGTGATGAAACTCATGGAGATATGATCAGATCCAGTGATATGATAAGGGTGCGCCGGCGTCCAAAATGGGGGGAGACGGGTCTGGCGATATGATAAGGGTGCGCCGACGTTTAAAATGGGGGAGACGGATCTGCCGATATGATAAAGGAGCGCCGGCGTCCAAAGTGAGGGATGATGGGTCCGGCGATATGATAAGGGTGCGCCGGCGTCCAAAGTGGGGGGAGACGGGTCTGGCGATATGATAAGGGTGCGCCGGCGTCCAAAGTGGGGAGAGACGGGTCTGGCGATATGATAAGGGTCCGCCGGCGTCCAAAGTGGGCGGCGATGGGTCTGGCGATATGATAAGGGTGCGCCGGCGTCCAAAGTGGGGGGGGAACGGGTCTGGCGATACGATAAGGGTGTGCCGGCGTCCAAAGTGGGGGAGACGGGTCTGGCGATATGATAAGGGTGCGCCGGCGTCCAAGGTGGGCGGAGATGGGTCCACGGGTGGCGATCAGACGTGTGGAATCGCGTAGAAAATGAGGAAAAGCAGAAGCAGGGTCTGATCCTACACAAAGAGTACGCCAGTATTCATTGCGGCTTTCTCTACTACATGCTTCCCTTCCTTCCCTACAACTACTTCCTCATCATTTCTTTCCCCACTGTCTGTCCTTTCCATTCGTGTCTAAATGGACCACCTCCCCCCTTCCTGCTTATATACACCAGTAGACCCTTATCACTTCCGTTACCACAACAATCAGATAAACAGTCAGATACCATTCCAATGGTCATTTGCGCTGTATCGGTTACATTCGAACATTGATAGCCCACAGGACCAGCGAAAGAGAATCACCTTGCGGAAACGGGAGAAAGCCACCTCTAACGAATTTGAGCAATTTTCAGGAGGTCGTTGGCTCTACACGGGTGCAAAAGGTTCTCCTTGGTTTTTCATATAATGTAAAGTATGCGAGCGAAGCGAGCATCAATAGAAGTCTGGAAGTCCGGCGTTAGCCGGACGGACAGACTGGTACTAAATATAGGGGCGTCCGATGAACCAAGCTTCTTTCTCCCAGACTCCTCTGGTACCAATTTACCGACTCTGGAGAGATGGATGGCTTGGTTGGCCACGGGCGGGATCGAACCATCGATCGTGTGCGTGCGCAGCGAGCCTCTTACCACTGCACCACACGCGCCCTCGTCGAAAAAAAAAACACTACGAAATTAGGATTTTCGAGAATTTTAAGGTTTTTCATGCATCGTTCGTCTTCATTGTTCCCATCAGCTCACATAGATCCCACTTCTGGGTGCCACCATGGAAGAATGCCCCTATCTGCCTAGATTTGACTGAGTTTGGGTAAACTGACGAATTCTTCTTCTTCCTTAGCGTTTTTTCCAGTTTCGGAGCGGTGTCCGCTTCGCTGATCCGTAAGCGTGAACTGACGAATTGTAGTGTAAATCCAGATAAGGCTGCTATGTTTACGATTCTAACCAGAACATCTTCACAAGTGAGTCATCACTATCTGTTTTTGTCTCACGTACGCTGACGATGCCAATCATCGTTCCCATTTTGAAGCAAAGTCGAAAATTTCCACATTTGCTGCTTTTTAGGTCTTGAGTGGACGACTGTGTGGGGCAGAGAAACAGAAGTAACTAAGCAACCAACTTTTTGTTAGTTTTTTTTTCCTATCGCATGTGTTTTTCAAGCAGCAGTGCCAGACTCCTGCCTTCTAAGAAAGTTAGGATTTTGAGGTTCTTATCGCGAGCTTCAGACAGATCACATGTTTCAAAGCGCTAGGGAAGCAGCTTACGACACATGATACAGACAAAACACTAGCTGTTCAAAGTATACCACGGGACCATAGGGCATTCGATGAGGGCAACGAGTGGTAGCCAACACGAGGCGATTTGCTCCCCGCTGCTGACTGACTGTTCACCCCTCCAGTCGCGCCACATTCGCAGTTCCAGCACCAGGATGGTATCTCGGCCGTGACGAGAGGGCTCGCCGCCGTCGTCGTCAACAGAACGTCGCCAAAACAACGCCGCCACGTCCGTCCGTTCACTCCTCGCCGGCACATATCACAAACAGGCACAACATAACACTTGCTGAGGACGCACAGATGGGGCCAATATGAGTCTCGTCAAGAGATCTTTAAAGATGACAGAGGCAGCATCACCTCCCTGGGAATGACTGGAAGAATCCAGGCTCCTACTCAACTGGAATTTCTCCATCATATGCTCTAAATGGTTACTCCTTAACGCCGCTTTTCTGTATGTGGGTACCCCTCTACGTCGCCAGCTATAGCTACGAGCACCACATTAAAAGGCGATGCAAGCCTGGCAACGTGGCAATCAATATGCATCCCTTCCACTACCACTAGCACTATCATCGCTGCTTTATTTTCGTTTACTTCGAAGCGCTGAGGGCTCAAATTTCTCTTCTTCATCAGAATAAGCGCATAAGGCAGACTCAATTTAGGGAAACAGCTTCGTGAACAGTTCCTTAGGACAAACCAATCACTACAATCTCTACCCAACAAATTCAGCACTTCCTGCCTGGACCCCTTACACTCCATCAATTCAATAAGTAGTTGAAATCAATCACCAATTACAAGACAATGCAACATAAAGCACACTGGAAAAACAGAAGACCTTATCACCTTATTCACCACCTTGGAGAAGATGACCCTATCTATACCCGTCTCTTACAGACCTAATACCACCCCCCCCCCGTGGGTAACCGACGCCAGACAATTTTCCGCTTACGCACACCCCTACGGCAGCACCATGTACTCCATTGAGTGTCGCAGCCAATAATCGCCTATTCATGCACGAAAGGTCGACACAGCAATTTCTCGCCCCTCGTTCAGCCATTCTTTCACACTAAGCGCAATCGATTTCTGAACAGCACGAACAATAACACAAATACCGTCACACAGCCATTTATTTGCAAAATCATTCACGATTCATTACATACTATTTACAGCCTTCTTAGGAAGAATAGATATACCTAGGTATGTGATGAGGACACAAAAGGAGGGGATGTGGGAAGGCGACGTCCATACCGCGGAGCAAGGGACCTTGTAGTGGGCCTGTGTATATACTCAGTACCTAACCAACATGAGCAACCACTAGCACGGCTCTGACTTCGGATACGGAGTGTTCAAGACTTTCTGTTTCCAACACAACTAGGTCAACCAAGCAACAAATCAATAAATCAATACACAAGGCAATTGCGGGCGGCGCGCCTTTCGCGCAACTGGGCGCGCGTCCTGACTACTTGACAACGACGGACGGATGAAATGGTGGTGTTTCGTGGATATAGACTTCTGATCAATCGCGCAAATGTTTAGACACATACCGAAAGAAAATAAACGAAAACGACCTAGCAAGCAGTAACAAAGACCATTTGGATCACAGAGGCTAAGAGCGTGTGCGACTTTCCCCTGAAGAGAATTAGGAGGTCGGGAGTGACGGAAAAGTCGATAAGCCTAAGGAAAACAGAATATGTCAGTGAAGAACTTGCTGAACACATTAGCACATAGAAAATACGGTGGCCCGACCCAAAACATTCTCTACGGGGTACACACATATACATCAAAAAACTTTCCATTATAGAGAGAATCGGGTATAATGACTGAGTGCTGATCAGTTACGACTCAACAGACCAGTTAAACTGGATGCCGAACCGCAACCACGACGAGGAGGACACGCGAAAACGAAATTGAGAAAAGAACATAGATTTTTCTTCATGACGGCGGAAAACGAACGAATAAGATGAAAAGGGGAGAGACGCATTCACGGGGTAGTTGAAGCTGTGTGGTATGGCCTAGATTCGCTGAATCTTGTCCGACACAACGACGGGATTGTTTTTACGGATCTCTTCGCGCTCCATCGTTTTATAATCAAATGAGCAGTTGTGCGCCTGATCGTAACGGTGATCACCACAGTAAAGTCCACCGCAACGACACGTAAAACCTGAAGAAGTGTATTTTGGTCCATGCTACAAACAAAACAATGTGTAAAAAGGGGAAGCAACAAAACTCACCAGTGAGGCCGACCCTTTTCTTACAAACTTGGCAACGGTTGGCTTTCTTAACAGGAACTGGGGCTTCAACAGAAACGGCGGTCGACTCCGCAATAACCGTAGAACTAAAACAACGCCAAAATTGAACGAAACTTTGGTTGCGGCATAATTTAGAACACAGATCCAGATGTTAACAAAACTCTTAATTTTTATCCAAACCATGCATACCTGGATTCTGGTTGACTAGCAGCAGCAATTGCCTCAGCGCTTTCTAACTTGGCAGTGACGTCGCTGGCAGCGTGAGCTGCTTGGGCACAGGTCTGTGCTGGAGGCTCAGACATTGGGCAGTCGGACATCAAAGTAGAAGAAGAAGCAGTCATAGGCATGGGAACTGCAATTGGAAGGATTCATGACTTAAACGGAGCTGAGATTTCAAGTGAACGTTACTCCTTCAGAATTTTGCTATTTATACTGAATTTCAACATTAAAGCAATACACATATTAATTCTTCAAGCATGGCTCAAATCTCTTAATTCGCAGCGAAGTGATCTAACAGACACACCTGGGATAAAAGTGAAGCTATCGAACTATAACTTCCCGGTTCTACCCTTAAATGCGTTAACTGGAACCTTGTGTACTTTGTCACGCCACACATGATCCAACTATTCTTATCTGATCTAGTCAGATCTAGTTTTCACGGCAAAAACTAACAATGAACAGTTTTTGAGGAAAAATTACAACAAAACAGAAACCAAAACGTTACAGCAGTATTTATAACATATCTTTTGCGTAGGCACTTCTTAGTCACTAGTCTCTACATTCAATAAGAATCCCCCCCCCCCCTTGAATCGACGGCACTCCTGTTTCCGCGTCTCCCATAGCCCTCATTTCTGCGTCCCAATACACATTCCGCTCCCCGCCCGCAAACAGATCGAAAACCCCCCGCGCGCCACGCTCCCCACCAGACTACAGCCTCAGCAGCCGCCGATCGATATGGCGCACACATGTCAATAAACCAGCCACTTCGCCATTACCATGACGTCGCTTTCCGAATGAAAGAACATACACACACTCAAACACAACAACTTACCAGTTGGGGATAATCTGGCAGTGTCTTGATTGCGCTTGATCGAATCTTTGAAGCACTTCGAACACAGGCCCTCATTTGCCTGAAAGTAGAGTATTGAGTACGTGGTCGCAGATTCAGGTTTCACTATGATATAGACTCGATAAAGGATGTCACACACACTGCGCTTCCAAAGATCACCACATCGATTTTAGTCTACCAAGCTTAATGAGTCAGTGGTCATTCATCCCCCCATGGTTCTAATCCACGATATCCGTCTCAAAGGCAGCGTTAGCTGGGATGGAATGAGTATTCACAGACAAGAAATGTCATTCTTTTTGCCTGACAGAACCAACCAGGCAAGGATCATCCAACATCCCAAATCGAAAGCGAATGATTCGCTTAATGGGAACACCGTATTCATTTTTATCTACAACAAAATAACCTGTGTAGTGATCTTTAGATCAGTGATTCAAAACTCGTCGGAGTTTTTCCACCAAAAATACGGTCAACAACATTGAAATTTCACACAGTGTGACCACAACATTCTGCGCCAAACTTCCATAATGCTTATTTGAGAACTAGTGCGCTGCTTTCGGAGGTGAATTGATATTTCTGCGCCGAGGAATCACATGAAATATGCTTTTGAATACGTTTAAACATTGACATTTCATCTGCAAATGCTGCACTACTGCCTAGTTCTGCCCCGAAAATGTAGTAATCAAAAGAAGGGGGGGGGG